>CANTUZ010000025.1:23873723-24354783 GCA_947846985.1 Fratercula arctica | reverse complement strand
TAATTATCTCTGGTTCTGCCTCTTCCTCCTGTCCTTGTGATGGCCCTGGTTCATCGTCATCTCTTACTAAGCGAACCGATTTCTTTGTGTACTTCTTCTTCTGTATGGGGGCAACAGATACTGGCACAGGTTGGTTCCCTGGTTCAGCGGCAGTGGCTGTCACCGGGGTTGGAGTAGCTGCAGTGTCTGTCGCAGGGGTTGGAGTAGCCGCAGCGTCTGTCGCCGGGGTTGGAGTAGCCGCAGCGCCTGCCGCAGGGGCCGCAGCAGCCACAGCGCCTGCCGCAGGGGCCGCAGCAGCCACAGCGCCTGCCGCAGGGACCACAGCAGCCGCAGTGCCTGCCGGTCTGGTCTCTGTCTCTTTCTCCTGAGGGTGCTGCGTAACACTGAGCAGTGCCTGGTAGATACTGGCCAGGGCCCAGCACAGTGCGGTGAGTTGTGCCTCTCTGGAATAGCCACAGCATTTTCCCTTCAGATATTCTACTACTCTATCAGGGTCCTGTAATTGTTCAGGGGTGAAGTCCCAGACCATTGGAGGCGAGAAGTTCTCTAAGTACCTCCCCATGTTCTCCCACATGCCATGCCACCCCTGACTGTCCAGCCTCGGAGCAGATCTCTGGGTGGCAGTCTTAAATAGTCGTTTAACCCTAAACGAGACCTGGAACATATTCAGCAGACATAACACTAGGAACATGCTGGTTTGAGCATCCCAAGGATATTCAAAATTCTCAAAAGCTGTCATACCTGACCCGAAGGAGAAAAGGGAGGCAAAAGAGCTGGGGAAAGTGTCCCCCCCTGTTTCCCCCATAGACTGGGTGTAATTATTAATAAATTCTGAGAGGTGGTGCCCAATGTACGGACAGGACAGCAATACCACATAAATGCCCCAAAATAACCGTCTAACAAGTGATGTTATCATATCATAAGCCGATATTGCACAGGACAGTAAAATGATAATCCTCATCCCCCTCCCAGAAGTAACAAATATCATCACAGGGAGTGCATAAGACACATAGGAATTTACATAACACAGCCATGAGAACAAACTAAGCAACATAGTGACCAGCGACTATTTACCTAACAAATTCGTTTTTTCAAGCTCTAGTTGGATTCTGTCGTTATCTCAACCCTTCGAGCCCCACGTTGGGCGCCAAATAGGACTGTCATGGTGTGGCCTCAGATGGCAACAAAGAACCACGTGTCGCTCGCTCAGCTCTTCCCGGTACGGGAAGGATCAGAAGAAAAAGGCAAAACTCTTGGTTGAGACAAAGGCAGTTTAACAGAACAGCAAAGGGAACAAGAAAACAACAACAATAACACGGACAGAGGAATATACAAACGTGATTACGGAACCGCCGCTCCCCGCCAGTCCGGACCCGGGACGCGCCAGCCCGCCCCAAACCCAACTTCCTGCCCCCTCCCCTCCTTTTAATCTCAGGGTGGGCGTGGCTCACATGGCATGGAATACTTAACCCTGTCCCCGCCGGAACCAGGACAAACTTGCAGACTGTGAACCATAGTGACAGAAAATAAAGTGCTGTTGTGATCAGTGTGGTCCTCAATGTAAAGAATCAGAACAAGACATCACAGGAATGTGCTGATGATGACAAGGATGAATCACCTCCTAGGGGGATGGGTTCAGGGGGAAGTGTGGTTGGTCGAGGGTAACCTGAGGTAACCTAAGACTAATTAGCTTGGTAAAAATCACACCCCTGAAAGGAGATCTTACATGCTAATGTCAGACTGCCTTTGTATAATGAACTAGCCACTAATCGGAGCACAGAATCTTAGAATTGCCTAGGTTGGAAGGGACCTTTCAGAACATCTAGTCCAACCATCAACCCAACGCTGACAAAAACCATCACTAAACTATATCTCTAAGCACTATGTCTACCCGTCTTCTAAATACCTCCAGGGATGGTGCCTCAACTGCTTCCCTGGGCAGCGTGTTCCAATGCTTGATAACCCTTTCGGTGAAGAAATGTTTCCTAATATTCATCCTAAACCTCCCCTGGTGCAACTTGAGGCCGTTTCCTCTCATTCTATCGCTTGTTGCTTGGGAGAAGAGACTGACATCCACCTCTCTGCAGCCTCCTTTCAGGTAGTTGTAGAGGACAATGAGGTCTCCCCTCAGCCTTCTTTTCTCCAGACTAAACAACCCCAGTTCCCTCAGCCGCTCCTCATAAGACGTGCTCTAGACCTTTCACCAGCTTTGTTGCTCTTCTTTGGACCCGCTCCAGCACCTCAATGTCTTTCTTGTAGTGAGGGGCCCAAAACTGGATACAGTACTCAAGGTGAGGCCTCACCAGTGCCGAGTACGGGGGACAATCACTTCCCTAGTCCTGCTGGCCATGCTATTTCTGATAGAAGCCAGGTTGCTATTGGCCACCTTGGCCTCCTGGGCACACTGCTGGCTCATATTCAGCCGGCTGTCGACCAACACACTCCCAGGTTGTTTTGTGACAGGCAGCTCTCCAGCCACTCTTCCCCAAGCCTGTAGCATTGCATGGGGTTGTTGTGACCCAAGTGCAGGACCCAGCACTTGGCCTTGTTGAACCTCATACAATTGGCCTCGGCCCATTGATCCAGCCTGTCCAGATCCCTCTGTAGATCCTTTCTACCCTCAAGCAGATTGACACTCCCACCTATCTTGGTGCTGTCTGGAAACTTACTGAGGGTGCACTCGATCCCCTCCCAGTACTTGAGGTGAGGCCTCACCAGTGTGCGCAGAAGGGCATTAGTTATATAATCAAAAGGTGACCAATGAACAAGTATTGTGTAACTTTTTCTTTATTGTACACTGTACAAAAGCCTACAACCCCTCTGAAGTGGTGTGCTAGCTTTGCAAACTATTGCCTGGCACCTCTTTCTGTACAGAACCGCATTAAAGGTTAGAAGGTGGATCTTGATTCTGTGTGCTCATTGGCTCCTGTGCACTGGGCATGAATCTGAAACCCCGATTAGGGGACAACAGTTTCTGGCACCCCAGATGGGACATGCAAAAAGCCTTGTCCAGTCCAACTCATCGACACTGGCCACAGAGAGACCCCTCTACGCTTTTCCATTTCTGACCCTCCAACAGGGCAAATAACGAAATTAGCTGACCTTGGTTGTTATAGCAATAAGTATAAGCAAGAGCCTCTCTGCGTACCATTCCTTGGCACTAATTGTAAACATTGGTCTTATCACTCTGAGAATGAACAGTTTTCTGCACAATATGCTGTTAATTTCAGAGAGTTAGAAGAGGCCTAGCTAAGAAGTAAAATTACTGAACAGAAAGTTGGTTCTGTTTACCTTAAACCAGGACAGATTCTATGATACGCCAGCTGAGCCGATTTAAAGGATGAGCCGATATCTAATGCAGACCTTGAATATTTCACTGATGGCAGTATCTTTATTGATAATGGACAGCGCAGGGCCAAATATGCTGTGGTAACACTTCAGGGGACAGTGGAAGCAAAACCATTGTCCCCCAATACCTTGGCACAGAAAGCTGAATTAATTGCATTAACTAGAGCCCTAGAATTGGTGAAAGGAAAAATGCTTAATGTCTATACAGCCTCTAAGTATGTCTTCGGAGTCCTACATGCTCATGGAACTACCTGGAAAGAGCGAGGACTGTCAACAACAAATGGGAGTCGAATCAAACATGGTCTGGAAATCTTACAATTGTTGGAGGCGGTACAAAAGCCTAAAGCTGCAGCCGTAAGGCAATGTAAGGCCTACCAAAGTGGTGACCAAGATATAGCTAAAGGCAACAGAAGAGCAGATTTGACAGCAAAAGAAGCAGCAAAGAGAACACTGAAGAACTTTCAGGGAGCATTAATTCCCCAAGCAACAGTTCCACTTGAGTCGCCAAGTTATACTGCAAAGGAAGTCCAACTGGCAGAAAAGTTAAAGTGTAAAAAGCAAGAAGATGGATGGTGGGAAACGCCCAATGAACAAATTCTAATAACAAAATCAATGACTGAATGATGACTGATGAAAGATCTGCATGAAGGAACACACTTTGGTGCAGATGTCATGATAAATAGTATCAAGTGCTTTGCTAAACTGTATAAAAACCTGCGAACCCCTCTGAAGGAGTGTGCTAGCTTTGCGAACTGTTGCCTGGCACCCCTTTCTGTACAGAACTGCATTAGAGGTTAGAAGGTGGATCTTGATTCTGTGTGCTCATTGGCTCCTGTGCACCGGGCACAAACCTGAAACCCCAATTAGGGGACAAACATCAGTGACTGAGAAAAGCATAGGAGTTGGTGAGGGATTGAAAGGAGCTCAGTTTTGGCCAAGTTAAGTTTAAGCTGATGATCAGATATCCAAAGAAGATAAGTCAGAAGTATTTGATCAATGGAGACTACTCGTTGGGAACAGAACAGTTTAAAAGAATGGGGGTTTCACGTTAAATAAAGTAGTTGAAGCATATTAGGCAGATGATATCATCCAAAGAAAGGTCATAGAGTGAGAGTAGTCGGGGGCCAAGGACCATCCCCCAGAGGGGAAAAGAGGGAATACCTAAAAGAAATCTTAATGTCGTGCTAGGGAAGAGGAATAGACACAAGAGAAGACAGCACCACAGAAAGGAGGGTCAGTGAGAACTTCAGATGTGGAGCATATTCAACATCAAAAGGAACAAAGAGATACAGGTAGGGGATGAGGTGTTTCTCTGTCTGTGATGTGGTCGTTACAGACCTCAGTCAAAGGCAGGAAGGGCAGAACGAGGGTTCAAGGAGAATCTAAGGCATCTGGAGGAGAAAACTTCACAACCCCAGCAGAAATCGCATGTTCAGTGAGGTGGCAGCCAGTGGCAGGGAGACTGAAGTACTAAATGAGCAGTTTCTAGAGCTAGCCTTCTGCTCAAGTCCTACCCTTTATGCTTCTCCATTTTAAGCATAAAGTACTGTACACGGGTGATGTATTTGTACTTTCAAAGTACCTTTATAAATGCATTTCTAGATGTATCTGCTACCTGTACTTTCCTTGCTGTTCTTGTTCCTGCTGTCAGAACTGTTGTCCAGAGCCCTCATTGCCTGACAGGTCCTCCATTGCCCAACGTGGTTATGTAGCAGTGTCTACCATTTTTGCCACTGACTAAAGGTTACTTGAAGCATAATGCTGTGTTTTGATGACTTCTTGTTCATATTTTGAAACATGCTGGGAAACACCATGACAAGTTATTAACACAATTCTCTTCTATAGAAACGTGCACTTAATTTCAAAACATGAGTATTTTAAAATAAAGAAAGTGCCTAACGTGCAAGCTCTCATGCAATATCAAAATCATACCATGCTCACAAATAACCATTTATTTTTCTGCTACTAAGTTATTATGTCATACTGTGAGGAAGGGAAAAATCTTTTTTCTGTAGAAGGCATCGGAAGCATTCAAGTGGATTTTCAAAAGCACTGGACATTCACTCAGCTCTTCTCCTTGGTATGTGTATGTTTAGCTGCGTGGAGGCTTTACATTGTCACCCATCACTATTGTCTCCCAGTGCCTTCCAAATCAAATTTTAAACAGTGAAATTCCTAAAGGGGACTTTGGAGCGTGGAAACCTCAGCTTCAGTAAGACAAGAGTTAAGTCAAGTTTCTGTGTCCTGTCCTGGTTTGAGGTAAAACAGAACCAACTTTCTTTTCAGTAATTTTACTTAGCTAAGCCTCTCCTAACCCTCTGAAATTAACAGCATATTGTGCAGAAAACTGTTCATTCTCAGAGTGATAAGATCTATGTTTGTAGTTAATGCCAAGGAATGGTATGCAGAGAGGCTCTTGCTTATACTTATTGCTATAACTTCCAAGGTCAGCTAATTTCGTTATTTGCCCCGTTAGAGGGTTGGAAGCGGAGAAGCGTAGAGGGGTCCCACCTGCAGGGAGGAGGGGACAGGACAGGTGACCCAAAACTGACCAACAGGCTATTCCATCCCATCTGCCCCATGCTCAGTATAAAAGCTAAGGGATCAAAGGGTCATCCCTCTTTCTTCAGTGGCCGACATCCAAGGAGGACCCTGTCTGTTCGTCTACCTTTGATCCCGATCTGAGCATTCCTGACTCCAGATCTGGAATTCAGCTCCTGTCCGTCGCTGACTCCAGTCTGGGACTTTCCCTGTGTCTGCTGATTACGTGATCATCATCCTGGGAGCTGGATATGGTTTTGTATATATTGTATACTTTATTTATTTATTTATTTATTTATTTATTTATTTTTATTATTCTATTATTTACTATTTCCTTATTTATTATTTTCATTAGTTTAGTTCTTTTTCTAAACTTGTAAATCTCCTTATCTCTTCCTCTCCTCTCTGAGGAGAGAGTGGGGGAAGGGCCATCTGTCATTCTGATTGGCCAATCCGGCCAAACCACGACAATCAGCAAGGAGGATTATAAACACGCTCAAGTGACTCGCACCTGGGGTGCTGGGAAACACATATATCACACTAATTGTTGTTCAGTATTATGTACTTGCAACTTAAGTCTGCTATGGACTCAGGGACACCTTCTCTAGTTGCTTGAGAATCCTGCTCTGTTGCTGAAGAAGATCAAAGCACAGTGGGAAAACTATGCCTGCTTGAACCCTTGAAATATCGGCAAGAACAGGGAGTCTGCGCACTCTCACTCTCTCACTCTCTTGCTAACAAGATTTCTCTTGCTAATAAGGAATCTCTCTCGCTCCGCAGTGTCTGTGTTCCCTGCTTGCATGCCTCTGCCTGGGTGCTGCTTTGGAGATTCCCCGATCCATGAGGTATTAAGATTAAATTTGTTCTTTGCCTTTCATCCATGGTTTTGTGGTTGTTCCTGTGCCCTGTCTGCATCGTCTTACACAGACTCTTTTTGGTTCTTGTCTTCTGGGGACAACAAACTGCAGAAATGCTGTCTGTGGAAGTCCTAGAAGAGATCCAAACAGTTTCTGCAGTTTCTGTTTACCCTGTTCCAACAACTCTTCTTTGCCCCTCTTGTTACTCTTACTGAAGTTGTACCATTTAGTCTTTTACACAGGCAAATTTATCTCAAAACTTAGTGGCTTGAGTGTCAAACTCAAAAAGTTTAATATAAGACACATCAGCATCAGTCCATCTTTGTTTTTACATACACTAGATCAGATCTTCAACAGACCCCAACAATGCAATGGCTCTATTGCTTTTGTGTCAAAGTCTGTACTCAGTTACACTGGTAATGTTCATGATGTTAATCCATCAACATTACAGACTAAAGTTTGCACTGATGAGAACAGAATACTTTCCACAACAAAACACCGTTTTTAGAATTTCTGAAAGCCTGTCTTCCTTGAGTTTCTCTTTAGCAAAGAATAATTTTACTCCTATGCTTGATTTAAGCAATAGTCCCAATCCCCACTGTTGGCATTCGATTCAGCTCCCAGAGAAGTCCATTAGAAATCTACTTTAGCTACAGTAGAATCATATCTCTGTTAAAAGGTCTATCTGCAAATAATTGACTAGGATGTGACTTGTCCTCTCTGCAGGCACTATGAGGACATCAAGGCCCATTACCATATGCAGAACCTTTAGAACAATACATAATTAAATATCATTAGGTTGTTCTCAGAGTAATAGAAAAGCTGTCAGCATCGCAGAACATCAAAAGCTTTTTTAAAAGATTAATGCTATGTGTACTCCAAAGACCTACTCCAAACATATTAAAGGCCAGTAAAAAGGAATTTAAGAAGGGATTGTCTTTTTTTTTAATGTGAACTTATGTGTTATGATCTATGATTGCAATATAATTGTCACATTGATTAAAGAATCACATTCTGTGCTGAACAAATGAAATATTATATAGTATATATTTCTGTGGTAATTTGTTGAAAAAGTAGTGACTGGCACTTGACTGGTATTTGGTGAGTTGTGACAGTGGCATACAAATATGAGTGCCTTTTACACATACAGTGAGTTTGCTAAGTTCATTTGTATTCTTATAAAACATTTAAAATTAAGATCCATATATTTATGGCATACATTTTAGGTACTAGTGAGCATAAAGATATTTAAAACAGACAGAATTCACGTCAGGTGGAAAGACTACTCAGTGCTGGTTTCAGTGGATTAAAAGTCAATCCATCTTTTTGATACTGTGATCATTTTAGATAAAGTGATCCAGATATTCATGATGTCCCAAAAATGTAGATGCTCTGAGGGATCATATGAATAAGTGTCTCTGTAAAAAAAGCTTGCATTAAGTCCAATCTTGCACTGCAGTGAGGGAGCATTTAAACATACTCCCTCTGTCCCAAACAGCATGGCTGTGAACTGGGCTCACTGCTAAACGCCAGAATAATGGGGTGCTCTCTGGCATGCCTGCCAGAAACACCACTAGCGTAACCACCTAGCCCAGGAGGTGGCGGGTTTATATTCTGTCCTGAGCTGGAAACCTTGTGATGACCTTCTGTGGTAGGCAGGAAAAATGGGTGCCTAGCATGGAAGTGTAGGTGTCACTGTTGGGCCAAGTCCCTCAAAGACTGATATGACAACGACTAATTTCCAGGCACCAAAAATTAGCCTTATATATGCATGCTATGCTTATAGGGAAGTAAACAAAACAAAACTTGTGCAGTCCATCATCAGGCAAAATAATAACACAAAATGCAGAGGGAAGAAAAGAATCATCATCTTTACCCTTCATGGGTTTTTTTCCTATGGTTTTGAATAGTTTTTGATGTTTGGAGATCCAAAGTACTGCCAAAATCAGTACAACTATGTTACACAAAGCTACTGCTGTTACATTCATTATTTCTGATTATTAAAATGAACAACTGTAATCTCAGAACAAGTACTGAGTGTTCAGGAAAAACCTAGGGCTCAAGAATATTCAGAATAAGTTTAATCTACAAGGCAATGACAGTTTCTTCATCATCTGTGAAAGAGAATTTCCTTTCATGTATCCAAGATGATACCATACTGTTCAGCTTTGAAATTCAACAGTTTTTTCTTCTCAAAAAAGAATAAAACTCTCAAATCCTTCTCTAAAATATTAACTAGTAAGCAGTTCATGCCCCACGTTGGTTCCACCCCTTATTCAATACCATTTGCATTATGCTCAGATCACAAATACTTTTATCTATCAAATCTATACATACACATATAGATAGATACATGCAGATTACTCATTTATTATTTTATCTTTATACACAAAAGTTCACTAAGTCCATTTAGTTCATAACTGTAGAATTTCATCTCTCAGCAGAGTCTCAGGGTAGGAAAGATGGATGAAATTCATTGTGGTCCATGCCCATGGCTAACATCTATCTCAAAGAGTTTTGCTGGACACCACTTGATGAAGCTGGCTCAGGTTTCATCACTGCTATGTTATCCTGAAAAACACTTATAGAACACTGTTAGTATCATATAACAATTAACATCATGCAGCTCAGAATTAAGTATTCTCACCCAGGGTCAAATTTCCTTGAGGTACACATTGAACTTCTCCATTCTTCAACATCACCCACCAAGTACATCCAGGTCCTTGAGCAAAAACAGTCCCACAAATGGGTTTGCCTTTACCTGAGGTAGAAAAAAGCCAAACAGTTTTCCCCAGCATATTCCTTTCATGCACCACAGGGACTTTATCCCCTTCTACTGTATGTAAAAGGTCTGATTGAGCAGGATCAGCTCAATTGATGGATCCCCTGGTGTTAAATAACCAGGTAGCTTGCACTAAATGCTTGGCCCAATTTTTAAAGGTTCCACCACCCATTGCTTTCAGGGTAGCTTTAACAAGCCATTGTATCGTTCAATTTTCTGAGAAGCTGGTACATGATAGGAGATATGATATACCCGCTAGCCATGTTGTTTGGCCCAATTACTTATAAGATTGTTTTTGAAATGAGTCCCATTGTCTGACTCAATTCTTTCTGGAGTACCATGTCGCCACAAGACTTGCCTTTCAAGGCCCAGGATGGTATTCTGGGCAGTGGCATGGGGCACAGCATAGGTTTCCAATCATCTGGTGCTTGCTTCCACCATTGTAAGCATGGAGCACTTGCCCCGGCAGGTTTGAGGGACTGTGATGTAGTCAATTTGCCAGGCCTCCCCATAATTATATTTCAGCCATTGTCCCCCATACCACAAAGGTTTTAACCTTTTAGCTTGCTTGATTTTGGCACATGTTTCACAATTGTGGATAACCTGCGCGATAGCATCCATGGTTAAATCCACCCCTTGGTCACAGGCCCATTTATATGTTGCATCATTTCCTTGATGACCTGAAGTGCCATGGGCCCACCAAGCTAAAAACAGTTCACCTTTATGTTCCCAGTACAAATCTGTCTGGAAAATCTTAGCAGCCTTATCCACTTGCTGATTGTTTTGATGTTCCTCAGTGGCTCGACTCATGGGTACGTGGGTGTACCTTCACGACTAGTTTCCCTAGACAATGAGCAATATCTTGACATAATTCAGCAGCCCAGGTGGGTTTACCTCTGCGCTGCCAGTTGCTCTGCTTCCACTGCTTTAACCACCCCCACAGAGCATTTGCCACCATCCATGAGTCAGTATAGGGAGAGAGTATTGGCCACTCCTCTCCTTCAGCAATGTCTAAGGCCAGCTGGATGTCTTCTTCCTCTGCAAATTGACTCAATTCACCTTCTCCTTCAGCAGCTTCTGCGACTCCTCGTGTAGGACTCCACCCAGCAGCTTTCCACCTTCGATGCTTTCCTACAATACGACAAGATCCATCAGTGAAGAAGGCATACTGTTTCTCATTATCTGAGAGTTCATTATATGGTGGGGCTTCCTCAGCAGGAGTCACCACCTCATCTGGTAGTCTTCTGAAGTCTTTGCCTTCAGGCCAGTTTGTGATCACTTCTACAATTCCTGGACAATCTGGGTTTCCTATTCGAGCTCGCTGAGTGATTAAGGCAACCCACTTAATCCAGGTAGCAGCGGTGGCATGATGAGTAGAAGGAACTTTACCCTTGAACGTCCAGCCCAGCACTGGTAATTGGGGCACCAGGAGGAGCTGTACTTCACTAGCAATTACCTCTGAAGCAGCTCTAACTCCTGCATAGGCTGCCAAGATTTCTTTCTCCGTTGGGGTATAGTTGGCTTCGAGCCTTTGTAGCCTCAGCTCCAAAATCCTAGGGGTCAACCTCAAATCTCCCCTGGTGTTTTCTGCCAGAGGCTCCAGGTAGGGCCATTGTCCCCAGCTGCGGTGTAGAGCACATTTCTAATGTCCCGTCCTGTTCGGACTGGTCCAAGGGCTACTGCATGCACAATCTCTTGTTTAATTTGCTCAAAGGCCTGTCGCTGCTCAGGACCTCACAAACTCATTTTTCTTTCGAGCCACTTCATAGAGAGTTTTCACAATCTGACTATAACCTGGAATACGCATTCTCCAGAAAGCCACAATGCCTAAGAAGGCTTGTGTTTCCTTTTTGTTAGTAGGTGGGGGCATAGCTGCTATTTTGTTTATCATATCCATTGGGACCTGGCGACAACCATCTTTCCACTTAATTCCCAAGAACAGGATGTCTCATTCAGGTCACTTGACCTTACCTCTTTTTTACAGCAAAACCTGCTTTCAGAGGAATCTTGATTATTTTCTTGCCTTTCTTGAAAACTTCTTCTGCTGTATTACCCCACACAATGATGTCATCACTGTATTGCAGGTGTTCTGGAGCTCCACCCTTCTCCAGTGCAGTCTGGATCAGCCCATGGCAAATAGTAGGGCTGTGTTTCCACCCCTGGGGCAGTCGATTCCAGGTGGACTGGATGCCTCTCCATGGGAAAGCAAACTGTGGCCTGCACTCTGCTGCCAAAGGGATTGAGAAAAATGTTTTAGCAACGTAGCATACCACTTGGCTGCCTTTGACTCCAGTTCATACTGCAGTTCTAGCATGTCTGGCACAGCAGCACTCAGTGGTGGTGTGACTTCATTCAGGCTACGATAGTCTACTGTTAATCTCCATTCTCCATCAGACTTTAGCATTGGCCATATAGGGCTGTTAAAGGGTGAGCAAGTCTTGCTGATCACTCCTTGGGTCTCTAGCCAACGAATCAGGTTCTGGATGGGAATCAGGGAGTCTCGGTTAGTGCGATACTCTTGCCAATGCACTGTGGCAGTAGCAATTGGCACCTGCTGTTCTTTAACCTTCAGCAGTCCCACCACAGAAGGGTCATCTGAAAGGCCAGGTAAGGTAGACAGCTGTGTAATGTCCTCAGTCTCTACAGCTGCTATACCAAAAGCCCACTGATACCCTTTCAGGTCTTTGAAATACCCTTTCTTGAGGTAGTCTATGCCAAGGATGCACAGAGCATCTGGGCCAGTCACAATGGGGTGCTTCTCCCATTTATTCCCAGTCAGGCTCACTTCAGCCTCCAGTACAGTCAGTTCTTGAGACCCACCTGGCACTCCAGAAACAGTAACAGATTCTGTCCCTTTATGATTCAATGGCAATAGGGTGTGCTGTGCACCAGTGTCCACCAGGGCTTTATACTTTTGTGGCTCTAATGTGCCAGGCCATCGAATCCACACAGTCCAATAAACTCGGTTGTCCCTCTCCTCCTCCTGGCTGGAGGCAGGGCCCCTTTAATGTTGAGGACAACATCTACAATTAGCAGATGACTTCCTATACGGACCAAAGATTCGCTTACCATGGACTGGAACAGCCACCCTCCTGCAAGAATTCTTTCTTCCATCTGTGTCACCTTGCAACTCAAGCACTCGGGCTTGTAGGGATGGAGTAGGGTTTTTTTATCCCACTTCCTAATGCCCTATCCATAGTTGCAGAGGCAAAGCCACAGGAAATCTTGGAGCACTTTCTATTTCTCTTTAATTGGTCTAGTAGGAGAGTGTTTTTTCTTCACGACTGAGATGTGGGTCCATTCAGGGGAAGAGTGGGATTCTATCTCCATCTCGGACAAAAACTGTCTCAAGGAGTTCATGAAAAAATTTATCATTTTTCTCCTTTTGCTTGGCTATTGTCTTGGTCATTTTCTCTATTATTTCAGCCATTTTCTCAGTTTTCTCAGCCATTTTTTCCATGACTGCAACAGTGAGGGGATGAGAGAGACTGTCTTCATACTGTCATACCCTGTTAGCCACTTCATTTACAGTTGGTGTATCAGCATCAGATCCTCCCCAGACCATTGTTGCCAGTGTGGGAATACTTTGATGGTGCACTCTGCACAAACTTTCTCAACAATGATTGCTCGCACGGCATTTCATCAGGGTCTATGTTCACTCTCCAGTCACCATAAATCAGCTCTCGCACAGCCAGTTCCCTCAGGTACTTAATACCTTTTTCCATGCTGATCCATTTGCTTGGACAGCATTCAATATCATCCTTAAAGGGATACCTGCCCTTTACAGCTGATACCAGTCACCTCCAGAGACTTGAGAGTGTTTATCTTTCTCCCAAGCACTTTATCAATACGTCCATCTTTGGCCAGGTTTCACAACTGCTTAGCTTCTCTACCTTCTAAGTCTATGGAATCAGCCCCATTGTCCCAGCATCGGAGCAACCAGGAGACAAATGTCTCCCCTTCATGACGACTGAAGTCCTTCCTTATATTTCACAAACCCTTCATAGAGAAGGATTTAATGATTATTTCTGCATCTGAGTCCTCATCCTGTGTTAATGTTAGCTGAGAAGGACCCTTTCCTTTATCTGCTTTAGAAGAACTTTTTACTTTATCTTTGTCAGAAGAACTCTCCCATGCTGTCTGGCTTTAGCTGGTCTTTGTCGTAAGGGGGAAGGGAACAAACTGGTCTCCTTTTCTGGTCACCGCGCAACTTGTGCCTGTTCTGCTGGAGTTTGAACAGCAGCAGCACTCATCAGAGCAGCCAGAGTAGTGACAGTGTTCCTTGTCAGGGCTGGAGCAGCTGGTGCCAATATGGGCAGAGGAGGGGCTGGCAGTACAGGTGTGTGGGGAGTGACTGGTGTAGGCATCAGAGTAGCTTATACTGCACGCTGCTGAGTGACTGGTGCCGGGATGGGACAGGGCATGGCTTCCAACGGAGCCGGTGCCATTGCTTTTGCCGGTACGGGCCGAGGTGTGGGGCTGGCCGGTGCTGGTCTCCGTATGGCCAGGGGCATGGGCCTGGCCAGTGCTGGGGCCAATGGGGCCGGTGTTGGTATGGCCGGAGGCGCGGCTTCCGCCGGTATGGGAAGAGGTGTAGGCCTGGCCAGTGGGGGGGGGCAGCTGATGCCACTGGCTGTGGGGTGCCTTGGGGAGTTGTTTGCATCTGTGCTATCTGTGATTTCGACTGTGGGGTTTGAGTTGCAATATCACGTCACATAATACTCACTCCTGCACTGATACTTAACAAAAAACCACCCCTGCAACACATTCAGGAAAACCCACAACAAAATCACGATCGTATGAAAGTAGCATTCATTCTCTAAACAGCCCGAAGGTTTTCCATCCCCTAATTCTGATGGTGTCACTTTGGCATAATCATTAAAGGGCAAAGTATACTTTCCCCAGGTAAAGCTGAAAGTGTAATTAGTAAAGGAATCCACCACGTGATGCGCGAGATACCGTTATCCAAGTAATCATTTTATACATCTGAAGGCATGAAGGCAAATCCACACCAAAATAGCACACTTAACCCACGGCATCCAAACACAAAGAGCAAATAAACCATGCAACAGATTCGGCCAGTTAAGCACCACCGCATCAATTAACTTCAAACAAGTCTCTCTAAAGGCACAATATAACATTTCGCATAAGAACAACATGATGTGAGCTGTCTGTTCTCCCTGAACAAGCTGGAATTCAAACTACTCAGGGAATCTATCAGAGCTCTGGTCGAGCTCTGTTCGTGTCCCTGTTCGGGCACCAATAAATCTATCGTGGTTTAGGCCGAATCAGCCAATGACGAGACGACAGATGCTCTCCCCCAACTCTCACTCCAAGGAGAGGAGAAGGATAGATAAAGAGATTTATGAGTTTAGAAGGAACTAAACTACTTTAATGAAAATATTAATAAGAAAATAAAAAGGAAATAATTAAATAGATACAGTATATACAAAACCATATCAAGCTCCCAGGATGACATCACCAGCAGGCACTGGGGAAGTCCCAGACTGGACTCAACGACGGATGGGAACTGGATTCCAGAGCTGGAGTCAGGAACCCACGGATCGGGATCAAAGGCAGATGAACAGACAGGGTCCTCCTCGGACGTCAGCCATTGAAGAAAGAGGGATGACCCTTTGATCCCTCAGCTTTTATACTGAGCATGGGGCAGATGGGATGGAATACTCCTGTAGGTCAATTTTGGGTCACCTGTCCTGTCTGCTCCTCCCTGCAGGTGGGACCCCTCTACGCTTTTCTCTTTCCGACCCTCCAATGGGGCAAATAACGAAATTAGCTGACCTTGGTTGTTATAGCAATAAGTATAAGCAAGAGTCTCTCTGCATACCATTCCTTGGCATTAATTATAAACACAGGTCTTATCACTCTGAGAACCATCAGTTTTCTGCACAATATGCTGTTAATTTCAGAGAGTTAGAAAAGTCATACAGGTCAGACAGGTTCTCTTAATCATCTCTTGGGAGATGACATGTCTTCCTAAGCTCCACTGCTTCTAAATATATTTGCCAAGTGAAAGGGGAACTGGTACTCACACTCAGTAGTGGCATTTCATCAAAATTTATCACAGCAGTGGTAAATATTATCACTTTGGTCAAGCCAGTATATGCAATTTAAACATTTTAAACTTTTAAAATATTAAAAATAGATAATTTTTCAACATGCTGAATTTTGATTTAATTCCTTAAACTACTGCCTTAGAAATACATTCTATAAACTTTTCTTGTGTCTCATCTATATATATATATCTTATATTAAAGTCATCCCAATACCACCTCTCTACTAAAAAAAATTATCCTTGCCATAAATTGTATGAACAAGGACCCTAATTCTGTGTACTTCCTACAAATTATTTTTCTTCCCCTTCCAGCCGTTGCCATCTTCCTTTCATGATTCTTGCCTGTTAATGACACAAAAATGGTATACAACAGAGATAAATTGTCCTCAGTGACAGATTCTATAGTATTCTGAAGTCAAATTTAAACACTTCAGTGTAAAAAAAAAATGATGCTTAAGGAATGTTGATTATGAATATGTTACTGTTTTAAATTGGGCATGTGGAGAACTGCACCAATTTATCCTTCATCTCTCCTTATGCATGGAAATCACTGTTGATTTTAAACATTAAACTACTGGTATGGTTTGAGTTTAACTCCATACTGGGGTAAAAAGATGCTATTCAGCTTGCCAAAATTCCTGTTATTTTTATATTAAGGGATATGTTTTCCTTTTTTAGTTCAGATAGATTTTTGCTTTGATAGTGCTTAGACTTTGCCTTGCAAGTACTATCAAATTCTTTAAAAGACAGAAATAGTACACTTCAAGGATTAAGTCTGAATTTAAATATTTAGCACTTCTCATAAAGACAACCCAGTTTCAGAAATATTACCAGCATGTTTGAGGATTTGGCAAATCACTGTGTTTCCTTAATTAATGCAAAATTGCCTCAAGAAGACAATAATTTGGTGATATGGTATGTTATTGAAAGGACAGGTTGCAGTATCTCAGTCACACTTTTTCAGGGAGGGAGTCACATGAAATAGTGACAGACTATAAGGAGGGTAAAATGAATACACAGAGTTTCTCCTGATGGGCGTCACAGAAAAGCATTGGGATGTCTTCTTGATAGGGCACCTTTCAGGACACTTTAGGACGAGGGTGAGCCTGCCACACTTCACGCTGCAGAGGCGCTTGTAAGCTGAAAGAAGTGGAGTGAAGAGCCAAGAAGTCACATGTACTGAATCTATGATTGCTTACTTTCATCTGTTAGAAACATATCGTTAATCTCTATATTTTCCAGTTTTACTACTAGTATTCAATAGATCGTTTGTTCCCCTATCCAGTACCAGTGGTTTTGTAAGGGTTGACAAATGCACTGTACTCTGGATACTTATGTTCCTATAAAAATACTAAGTACTAGTATAAATATAAAACCAGGGGAGCAACATGTGTTATTTTAAAATTATTTTTCCTTTAACTACATAAGTCCAGGAAATGAGTTTATAAGGAAAATCCTATATATGATAGCAGTCACAATAAAAAAACCCAAAAAGTTGACAGCCCTGAAGTTATTGATTTACTTTTGCGATTGTTTCAACAGAAAACATAAAGAAAGATGTGAGGACAGAGTTACTTTAAAACTGTTTCAGAACATTTCCTAGAAGAGAATACAGTCCATTTTAGGAATAAACCAGGTCCATATAAAGACTGAGTAGTGGCAAAGATAGTACCTTTTTGATAAGTCCCTTCTTTTTCGTTGGGGAAAAAAAATCAATCTTGTGATTATTTGTTCTTCACATGACAATAGCTTCTTATGTTATTTTCCCTGTAGTGCTCTTATGTACTTCTGTGCAATTTCCTCGGTGATTTTTACAAATCTGAATCAGTTGTGTAGGTAAGTTGCTGTCCTTTTCATGCCTCCTGTTGTGTTAGTAACTGAGCTATGGGGTAAAGGAGAGGCTTGTAGAGCAAGACCAGAGAACTTCTTTCAAGGGAGGAGTTACATTTTTTTTCTACCTGGTTGAAATCCACATTTTCTACAGAAAAGTGCCATCATTTGGAAATGCATTCCTGCTAACACACTTCTAGTAGCAGTGAAAAAATTAAAGCCATACAGGAAAAGCTCAAATGAGGATCAAGCCTCAAATGAGGTTTATATCCACAAATGGATAAATGCAAAAATGCAATTTGTCTGACAGAAAACCATTTTTCATAGAAATCTTTGAAATGTTGACAGAATTTCAATTAAAAGGAAGGATCCTATCTTACCTAAATGATATAATATGGCAATGCTCATTATGAACTGCTGATCTTTGAAAGTGGAATCTCTTGATAAGGAAAAAATAGAAAACATGAAAAACCTCTCAGGTAATAAATCACAGCCTTGAACCAACAGAGGTACTACATTTATCAACGGGGACTAGTGAGATTCCTTAGTAAAACACAAGACTATGATGTGTGATTATTTATCTCGACACACAGTGCTGCACTGAACTATTTCTATTACCGACTATGCAACAACAGCAGGTTATATTGTCACTAGGATGATCACAGTCTTGAACATACAACTTTATATGTAACAACAATTCCACACCAAATGACATATCAACTGGTAGATGAAATTCTATGGATGCTCAATCCTTGGGATAAACCTGCGTAGCATAAGGAACATGTGAAATGCTGGCCTTCTGCAAGTGCTCATGTTTTCTTCTTCGGTATATTTAGATTGGAGGACTCCTCACACCTCAGTTTTCCGGGGATACAAGAAACAAATTTGAATCCTCTTGAGCCATCCTCTTGGTACAACTTGCTTCAAGCTGCCATTTTTGTCACTTATTGGAAATAAGCTTTTCCCATAGTCCTGCACTGTCTGTTATTATCACAGTTCTCCACTATGGCAGGTATCTTGCAGAGACCCAAGTTTTCTTTATAAATTATTCTGATGCCAGTACTTTATGTTTGTATGTGCAGTGACAGGTCATTATAAGGAATTATTACAAATAAAATATATTTGTGTGAATACACTGAAACTTCATGCAAAAAAGTTGTACATTGTTGACCATGAGTCTGCTAACTGCCATCATCATCCAGAATCATCCTCTTTGCCCCTTGTTTCATAAACACCGGGACAGTTAGTAACACAATGAAGTTACACAGTGATTTTTTAACTCTGGGGCACATAAAATTAAATATCTAACTACAACCTCATTCTCAGTGTTGAGTGCCCACAGTTGCCTTCGTTAGACCTCTAAGAATTAAATATTTCAAAGACATTTTTTCTTTTTTAAGCAGGATTTTTTAATAGGTAATCACAGCTGAGAACAAAAAGTTACAGTCCCTGTAAGCTAACACCTGGGAATTAAACATCATTCTCTAAACTGTGTGGCAACTCCATGGGTTGTAACCTGCAGAGCAGAAGCCCTTATGTCCCCCATTTCACCATTTCTCAGTATGTTGGGTTTTTTCACTAATTCTTTCTTCTCTGAGAATAAACAGCTTGCAAAAAACTTCACCTCTTTGTGTAAACCTCTTTTAGAAGGCAGTTAATATAAAGAATTTATAAGTTATGAAGGGAGGAAAGCTACAGGATAGGATTTTATTCTCATCATAACCAAGTCCTGTTATTTCCCTATATGCTTTGTATCAATGGCTGTTGCCCTGTGAGGAAGAGAAAACAACTTGTCAGGAAATTTTCTGGTACAGATGTACATGTACTGCTCATCCTGGAATTCCCTGGGTTCTCCTGGTTGTTGTGGTTTGGGCAGGACAGGACACTGGTTTTGTCTGTGTTGCGTGGAAAGGGGCAAAGCGGTTTTGGCAGAAGATAAACTCCCTTGCGTTCTAACACTCCGCACCAAGGTGGGCTAGGTTTAAATTCTGAGTGATGCCCAATTCAGCACTATCAATCCAATCGCGTTTAATATGTATTAAACTATTACGATTTGGATACACTAATAGTGGACTGCACCTTCAGTCTAGTCGTGCTCATGAACTAACACGGCCACTCTCGAGTCTTTGGTCGCGTTACATGTCCTGTCAGGTAGCAGATGCAAGTTGAAATTTCATCAACTGTGTGTGTGAGAGAGAATGTTAAGAAACAGCCTTGGCAATAGAGCCTGCTGTAAAGATCAGATCTACACTGACACTGAATCAGTGAGAATCGAGATTAAAAAAACTGATACAGCTGGTTACAGCACTTGAGTTCCTGTAACCCATTGCTACGATGGACTGGAATTACTTGAATAGGACTCAGACAAGCTTATCTTGATTCCTGTTCTGTAAAACAAAAGCATTTAAGATGTGTGATACAAATCTCCAACTCTTGTTCCTTCAGTATTGTTCTGTGCATATTGCTGCAGCTACTTATGCTCACTCATAAATTGGTTCTATATGCAGTGAAGCAGCCCTAGAATCATTAAATTTTAAAATAAATGAGCAATTCAGTTTTCCAAGACAATCTCTCAGGATGCCTGCAAATTCAAGTACGTTTCTGTACATTTTTTGGGTTTTTTTCCAATGACTTTTCAAATATTGACATTGGACATGTATAAAATTAAGTTATATCTTAGAGGAGTTTTTACTAATTTGCCTCTTCTTCACTTACTGTGGTCTGATGGAAAGAGGTATGCTATACATGAAAAAATGACTTATGGTAGTTAATACATAGAGTCAGGCCTTCCTTCACCCCTACACTATGCTACAGAGTTAACAGTTACTGTTTTCCTGAATCATAAGACAGACCAAAGTGGATTTTTCTTTTGACAGCTGCTATGCAGAGTTAATGCAAACTTGAGAAAAAACTCTGCCTTGTCCTTAATAACAAATATATATAATCCAAACTATATTAAGACACTTCAGTAAGTTTTTTGTTCTGGTTTCAGCTGGGATAGAATTACTTTTCTTCCTCTGCTCTTCTTCTGCTGTGTTTTGGATTTAGTATGAGAATAATGTTGATAACACATATTGTTTTAGTTGTTGCTAAGTAATGCTTATCTTAAGTCAAGGACTTTTTCAGCTTCCCATAGAAGCTGAGAGGGAGCGTAGACAGGACAAGCTGGCCAAAGGAATATTCCATACCATAGACATCATGCTCAGTATATAAATGAGGTTTGTCCAGGGGGCAGGAATCCATGATCGCTGCTTGGGAGAGGCTGGGCAACCGATCATCGGGTGGTGAGCAATTGTATTGCATCACTTTTTATGTATATTCTTTTACTGTTATTACTATTTTCTCTTGTTTATTTATTTTCTTATTTATTATTTTCTCTTGCCTATTGTTGTCCCAAAGCAGGGTCATTTACCTGGTGTGCAAGATGCCAATATACACACAGAGTAGAGGTATTATTTAATTAAATCGTTTCTGCAGAGATGGGTGCTAGGTGGTAATCCACAAAGCTAGCACACCGGCCTACAAACTCTTCAGAATATTTATACGGTTCAAAACCAGAAATACACACCCTTAATTATAATTATTGGTTAGTACCTTATCTTAACAATTTCTATTGGTTAGTACAGTCTCTTACTTTCATTTAAAGTTACAAGGTCCTTTAATTGATGTGTGCATGCTCCAGTACCATGGGGGGGTAGTCCTGTTTAGTCTCTAATTGAGTTGGTGGTCGCAATCTCCCACTACCGCCTTTACCTTTCCCCCAATTACTGCAAATCTTTGTTGACTTTATACTTTACCCATCAGCTGTCTGCAGGCACCTCCTGCAGAGGGATGTTCCCTTGTTATCAGCCTTCTATTCCTCAAGGGTATATTCATTAGCAAGGCATTTATTGTTTATACAGGGTATCTAGTTTCACAAGGCCTTGTAACCTTTCTACAGCTCTCTGCTCTTGCTCAGTGAGAGATTCTACCTTCTAAAATACATTCTACCTTTTTAAAGTACATCATTAGTGTTCTGTTAAACTGTCTGTATCTCAAACCATGAGGGTGGTTTTAATTTTTTTTCTTTTTCTCCCTATCCTACTGGGGGGGGGGGGGGAAGTGAGCAAACAGCTGTATGGTCATAATTGCCGTCTGGGGTTAAATGACGCCATCTTTATGTCAGGACACAGGCATGAATTGCTCTAAGACTCACTGAAAGCTTTGATCTATGCTAAAACTCCTTGTTGCCTGGAAGGGCAAAGTAGTTTTCTTATAAAAATAGCTTCCTGAATTTACAGTTGGCAAAAAACAAAGCTCCCCAAAAAACCACCACCAACAAAAAACGTGTTTAAATATACTTTAAAATACACAAAGAAAAAAACCACCCCAAACAAATGGAATGACTACACATCTGGTTTTGTTGCCCAGACCAGACTTATGGGTTGTACTGTTGAGTATTATGCAAGAATATACTGAGATGAAGTCCACGATCAGAGAATACAGATTTCAATTATGGCAGCATCAATCCATATGTCATTTGGTATTTTTAAAAATATGCTGTCATATGAAGTCCAGCACCTCACTTCAGTCCCCAAAAAAATTAATGCTTTTAAAATACAGAGCAGCAGCTTCTTACCTATTATCTGTGATAAAATTGCTTGTTCTCCATAAGAACCAGAGTGCGTACGCTGTATTCCATTCATTGCTTTTGTGAGAAGAGCTTGTCCCATTGCAGTCACCCTGGCTTAGGTAGGACTTAGGTGACAAAATACAGAACAACTTTCATTCTTCCAGTAGAGTCTATGAGAAATGGATGCCTTCTGAATTGAAGCCACGCACCAGTCTGAAAAAGTGAAATATTCATGTTACAATTTCTACTAATTTATATTTCAGATTAAGTAATTTCCAAGACATGCTGGCTGTCAAAGAACATATGAAAATAGCATGAAAGCAGCCATCGTTGTTCAACTGCCATAAAGAACTGTTACAAATTTTACACTAGAAGTTATTAGCAAATTTGCTGGTATAGAGACGCAGGTATATTTCCAGTGCAGTTATTTATATTGCATCCAACGAGGTTTACTACATTTCTTTAAAGAGCAGTAGCTGTGTTAATTGTTACTCTGAGAAGCAGCTAGGAAATTTTATCTTAAATTAGGAGAGGATTCCTCTTGCCACTTAAATTAACCAACCAGAAGAGCAGAATATAGAAGTTAATTACTAAAATTTCCAAATTATGCTATAGATTAAGGCCTAATCCTCAAGACAGACAGACAGGGAAGGGCTGTGTAAGTCTCCAGGGAAATTATAATATCCAATTATGTTATTAGAGCCATTTTTAGAGGAGACATAGAAAGATCTAGTACACAAATACCAGAAGTAGGGATCTTTAGCTAGTTGCCCAGGGAAGTGGTAGAATCATCATCCCTGGAGACATTTAAAAGACGGGTAGACATAGCACTTAGCGATATGGTTTAGTGATGGTTTTTGTCAGTGTTAGGTCGATGGTTGGACTCAATCTGAAAGGTCCCTTCCAACCTAGACAATTCTACGATTCTCAATACTGTAAGCAGCAGTTAAAATATATATAGGGTTTAAGCATTTCATCACGTTCATGACTGGAAGCATGGAGTGTCTGGTACTGAAAGGAAAACAGGGTTAGTACCATTCCTACGTAACCCAATGCTAATCTGTGCTACATAGGTACAGATGCAGATAGAATTTGAAGAAGCTCAAAAGGAAGGCATAAAGAGAAAAAAAATACCTAATAAAATAATTTATATCCATTGAACGGGCATGTTTTTCCAAGTAACCTGTATTTTTTAGGACTGTCTGTATATTGTCTGCAATTTTGAAGTTTTCAGGTATCTCATGTCAATGGAAAATAGGATAAAAATTTGCTTTCTATTCATAGCACAGAAAAAAGGTTCATTTAAATAATATATTCTTTTCCTGCTTTTAGAATGATTCTTGTTTCAAGTGATGTAAGCAAGTTGTATTTTTTTCTTGTATGGATTATTGTATTCTTGTGTCTGAATTTTTATACCTCAGCTCATTCACTAGAAATGAATCACCAACAGTATTGCTAAGCAGACACAAAAAGTTTTCTTACTAGATTTTGGTAAAAGCCAGTCCTTGAGACATGTACAGCCAGTATATTAACAATATATTCAGTTTTCATTTTTTTCACTGTAATTTAGTGACCCTTTTGTATTTTTCTTTAAGAAAAGAGTTCAGTTCCTCCTCCCTCAAACTCTCTTGGAAAAACTTTGACATGTTAGGCTTTTTAATGCTAATTTCTTACTCTTATAAACGTTAGTATTTAGGTCACAGTACACAGAAGAAGAATTTAATATATTAAAAAGGAACTTACTGTATTATGTAAGGAACAGTGAATTCGGTAATTATGATCCAGCAACTGCTCTACAGCACTTGACCCAAAGAAAAAAAAAGTTTAGAATGAAAATTGAGCTTTAACTAGTTTTAGTTTTGTTTTGTTTATTTTACTCAAGTGGCTGTTAATCTTTACTAAAAAAAACAAACAACACCCCCCCCCCCCCAGCCTGTAATGACTACACAGAGCCGTTCTTTTTAAACAGCTGCCTAGTTTTCTTCTACAAAGTTTCACTTCAGAAGAGCTTGTGACCTCAGCATCAATTCTCCATCATGGTTTATCCCAGACTGTGCTGGCATGCATATAACACTGCTATGCATTTGCACAAAAGAAATGGTTAACTGGATGGACTTTCAAACTTTGAAAATATTTCCTCCTATAGAAGTTAGTTACTTAAATGCTGCAGAGTGTGTTGTTTTTCCTAACAAAGGCTATCCTTACCAGACCATCCCACTCCTGAAATTAAAAATTGTACAGTATTTACAGAGAGGAACATACAGCTACTACAAACAAGAACAAATACTATTGTCAATTTCACAACAATACTGACCACACACAAAAAAAAAATCTTTCAGAAAAATGTCTTTCTAAACAATATAAAACCAGTCCTGTCTTGGACAAAGTAATACAAACAGAGGAGAAAATACTTCACCCACAAAAACGTTTGAATTGTTCTTTTTTGTGCCCAGACACTATTGGACAGATCTTATGTACTGAGAAGGCAGATACTTGAAGAAAATCCAGCTAACCTTGGGCAAGGCTGAAATGGTCTTGAAGATCAAAGCATTTTAAAAAATAACTTTAAGAATCCTATCCCATAACATGTGTCTTCTGAGATTATACACACTCATCTGAAGATAAGAGTTCTCATAGATACTCCTTTGATCATAAGCATCAAAGTGATCAGACAGAAAGGTCTCTGGGAGATATGAAGTACTGTGAAAGGGACATTATTACTAGCAAATCTCCAACTGGAATGGAGATGGTACTTCAGTCTTGTCAGAAATACTGTAAACAAAGCAGCACCCAAATTGATGGTAGCACGTTCAGGTAGTGTCCTAATGCAACCCTGATCAATAGAGGAATATGCATTTTTGGAATTCTGTAAATGCCAATGAATAGCTGGTACTTAGTAGTGAAAACAGCATATATAACTGAGTAACAAGTGAAAAGAAAAATGAAATTAAGTATTATGACTAGTATGTTTCATTGTTATTAGAGCATAGGACGCTCACCTGGAAGTTGATAGGTGGTGGTGGTGGTTTCTTTGGCTCTATTCTGACAACACTGGATTCAACTGGATGCAACCATAATGGCAATAGTAAACGCAACCCAAGCAAAAGACTGTTGGGTATGCACAGCATTACCAAAAGGAAACAGGAGACTACCCTTTTTTGGGGTGGCCTCAACTCGTTGGAATTATGATAACAACGATTGGCCTGAGTGCTGGAAACTGTCAGATGGTGGTTACTGCCAATATGACAATACGAGCAGGGAAGAAGGTCCGAAATTTGATTTGCAATTGCTAAAAGATTAAAATACTCAGTTTCTAGTGAACAACAATAATTGCAGTTGGAAACAAAGATCCCAGAACTGCCTATGCCCACCCCCTCCTTTTAACATATACAACTGTACTTGTAATGATGGGTAGAACAATTTTTGGATAAATAAGACTACCATAAACGTAGGTGAATGGAACCTTACGGGTTTAAATATAACATACATTGATTTTTGCAACACCACCCAGCTTTGGACCTATGAACCCGAAGGTTTAGATCCAGCTAGAAACAACTCCCCTTATGGGTGGCACAGTGTAGGGAGTTTCTATGGAGCCAACATGACAGCGACATACGGGCCCTGGAAATTGCCTCATGGATATTGGTGGCTGTGTGGAGATGGTATTAGTAGAAAGCAGCTTCCTGCAGGATGGAAGGGAATGTGCACCATAGGGTACTTAACTTCACAAAATAAATTGTATAATCAGTCACAAATTCCCCAAGGAATACTGAGATCCCTGCTATGAAAAATAAAAACGAAAAGGGAAGAAAGTCCCCTTGTTATCCGCAATACTCAATATCATAGTTTTATATGGTGGTTCATACCTTCGCTTGGGGTCTCAGAATTAGAAAAGGCAATAGTCAACATGTCAGCAACTATCAATAGAATCGTCAACTCTACTGCAGATGCAAATAATTTTGTAACAAATAATTTTGAATAATTCTATGATGAGTCCTTCAAACCCAAATTCTCTAGCTCCAAAAATTGACCAGTAATGTCACCAACATTCGTGCTTCGGTGAGAGGAATCAAAAACCACTGACATATTGAATGACACACAGAAGTAACTAAGGCAGTTATATTTTTAGGCCAGACAACAGGAAATGGCTTGGCTTCAATCCTACCCTTACCACTCTTCCTTCCTAAGTCAGAAAGGCATTTGAAATGTTACAATGCCCTGCTTATCTTTGGAATAACAATTAGCTATTATACTACTGCAAACAGGTGCAACTCCTGTTTTTATCAGCTGGACAATCACTGATGCCAAAACTAAATTTTCTCCTTATGCTTAATACATGGACATAAACTAATTTCCAGGCACTGGCAGTTTTCATATTATAGAAAAATGATCCACCAAACCTGATATTTTAAGAACTAAAAAAAAAGTATTTGGGAATACTTTTTAAACTATATTTTTTCTATCAGGTAATCTGAGGAAAAGAATAATAACGTTAGTATAACTTCTGGGAAATTATCATTTAAAAAATAAATAAATTTTAACATCATGTTTAGCCCATACCTGGTAAGGCAAGTTAGCTACACATGCATCAAAGAATGGTAAGTCTGTTTTCAAGATATCTCCAACCTTGATTTCAAGTTTGTTTGCCAGACACCTAGGAGAAAACACGCTTCAGAGAAGCTTTGGCAAAGACTTCAGCAACATGCAACTCCACTGCTTTAAGTGCTTGCTATTTCCACAGTTGATACTTATGTGCCCTGGACTCTCTTCTGAAGTTCACCAACAAGTCAAGGGTCAATTTCACAAGCAATAACCTGAAAACAAAGTATATATTTGCAACTTTATATAACTCCTCCTAACTGGGATTAATATTCAAATTGTAAAAAAAACCTGTAACTATTGCTAAAGTATTAAAATGTTGGCTCCGAGTATCAAGCAGGCAGCTAATTGGCAGTTTATCTGTTTCATGGTATCGTCCCATTCCCGTATCTGCTATACATCATAAGGTAAAGCCACAGAATAATTGCATCCCGCCCCGTACCTCATGTAGCTTCACAAGCATCCTTATCAGGGAACCGCAGATGTTGTATTCTTCATGCCAGGTGCAGCTGTTTTCTACCTCAGAAGCCTCTTGATTTTATACTTTTCCTTAATGTGTGAACAATGCTGTACTTTTGTATTTTTAGCCAATTTAGTAATTATTCCACATAATCCACCCCGTGACTACAGTCACTCAAGCTCCATGACATTCAAAACTGATTGGGAATATCACATGTGCTCTTGTGGTGAGGGTCTTCAAGTACAAATACATCTTGTGGAGTGATCAAACGAGTTAAACTCTTCATCATAATCCAAAGTTTAACATACAAAACAATTGTCAAAGTAAAGCACAATACAGTGAGTACTAGTAAAACAACAACAGGATGGAGCATCTTGTTAAAAATTCCTGTAGCTGTTGGTGACCATCCAAAAAGAGTGTCCCACCATTCATGTCCTCTGTCTTTCTTGACTCTTTCCAGTACTTGGTGTATTTCTTCAACATCATGATGGACAGTACTCAAAGTTCTCTGTCCATTTTCTTGGGCCTCTTTCAACAGTCGCTTCAAGTCGTCGTGTTGTAGCAGCTTCTTCACCAATGAGAGATTCATTCCAATAGGGGTAGGCAACAAATCTCGGATGAATGTACCAGTCACATCTCTCTTCAGCCGTTGTGAAGTGGCAAGAGTTCATCTGTGTAACCATGCTGACCATCCTGCATAAGATGTACTCAGGAATGGTGAGCAGGTGGGTTTGATCGCAGAGATATTAATCTGCATTGACAGTTCTACTCGTTTGAGGGAATACGTTGGATTGAACAATATCCGTTGTTGACCTGTGTGTTTAATAACATAGGGGCCAATGTTGAAGGTGTAAGGAGTTAGACTAATGGAGGGCTGAGTAGGTACAGCTTTGAGAGTTTGTGGGGGTGTAGGTTCTGGATTCATTTCAGCAGGTTCAGATGTGTTAGAGTCAATCATAAATTCAAATAACAATTCTGTGCCCTTGTAACCCCAAATACAATACACTACTATAGGTTTGATGAAAGTGAAATTGTGCCAGCAATCTGAATTTGGCTCCGTAATTTTGTAACAATCAGTGTTGTATTTGTTCGGTTTGGTAGAGTCTACATGGATGGTTTTAATTATAGTTGACCTGTGGTGGGTAGACCCATTGATAAATCGACAACCAATTTGTATTCTTTTTCCAAGGGCGGCCTCGATTTTTGCCATTCGAAGTGAGTCTTTCCACCTCCATTTCTCTCTGGAATATACTTCACTTCCTTGTATAACCAGCGTGGAGAGATTTAAACCCCTTTTGTTTTCTGGTGTTCCAGTGCTTGCAGTGTACCGTGACAATGCACTATGCCAAAGCTCAGGTACTATGTCTATCTTGAATTCAAATAACAGCGCTATTTCATCCTGTTGCCAACGACAAGTTACAAGAGTGGGTTCCACAAGAGTAAAATTATACCAGCAATCCCACTCGTCGGTGACACAGTGCTTTATTGTCATTGAGCGTGGGTTCTTAGGGCGAAATATCTCTATTCTCGTGGCCTTCTCATGGTTTGAGCCGTTGATCATTCTACACCCTACTCGGATTTCCACCCCTGCCTTACCTTTCAGGGTTGGGTACCAACTATTCCAGGTCCACTCATGTAACACCTCATTTTCCTGTAGAACTACAGTGGCCAAACTCAGTTCTCCCTTTCTTGTACCTGCCATCGCATTGTGTTTAACAAAAGCTTGAGACCATGGCCACTCTGGGTCTCTTTGACTACAAACAACAGGGAATAAAAAGGTAAAACTGAATAGCATCAATTCCATCTGCCAATTCGTCATTTTAGAATCTAGATCTGCAGATGGCCATCCAAGATCGATGTCAGGATTCCTTGGAGACACTCAAGGTTAGCGTAAGCCAGTCTGTCCATGTACAGTTCATCCAAGGTTCCTGTAAGACACAAAGGAAAAGAAAATCTGCTCGGTCTTTTTGACCGACGGGGTTAAAAAGAGGGCGAAATCCACCGAGTACTGATCCGGTGTATCTTCCCTGAACAGTCTTTGGCTTCCCATGCATGGGGATTTTTGGGAGTAGCCAGCACCATTGGTACCGTTCCAATTTGAGGCATTTTCACTAACACTGGTTGCCCAGGGTGAAATCTTCCTAGGTATTTTCCCGGTTCGTTGGGAACTTTTGGAGTGATGATATTGGTAGATACACAGAAAGCTTTCATTTTAGGACAGCCATCTCCACTCCATCTGTTATTTAATTGATAGATGGCATCATCCAATCGCAAATGCCAACCAGGTTCATGAGTTTTTGCAAAACGCTTAACCAATCCATTGGTGCGTTCAACAATGCCATTAGCCTGGGGATAATAGGGAGTATGAAATACCCATCGAATCCCTTCTTCTTTGGCCCAATCTTGTACCACTGTAGCGGTAAAGTGTGAACCGTTATCACTTTGGATTTCCTCGGGAAGGGGAAGTGTGCTGAACCACCCTTTTAGGCCTTTTACTGTGTTGTCCCTGGTAGCTGATTTGAAGCTGGTGGCCATAGTGAGGCCAGAGATAATTTCCACTCCTACCAGGACGTATCTTTTCTCACCTGATGATCTCAAGGGCCCAATATAATCAATCTGCCATGAATGCCACAATGTTTTCTTGTCCCGAATGTGTAAGGGAGGCGTCTTACTCGGATGATCTTTATTGAGTCGTAGGCGACATTGTGAACAGGCAGTTACTACTTGTTCGCACAGCTTAACCGATACAGGCCACCCCCGGGCTAGACCTTCCTGATACAGGTCAGCACGGCCTGTGTGGCCACGCTTAATATGCAGCCATTCAAGTAAGCGTTCCCATTCCTGACCGTCACCTACAATATCAATTTGCTGCAGCCGCGTGAGGTTATCTACCTGTTGGTTGAACTGAGCAGTGATCGAGTTCGAACGATCATGGCCTTTTACCCAATCAATGTGCAATGCTCTCTGTCCTCCTATTTCTAACAGTTGCTTACAACTATCCGTCTCCCAAATTGGGACTCTGTTCACCTGCCAATCATTGGCTGCCCAATGACCTATCCATTCAGTGGCTCCTTTGAAAACAGCATATGAATCAGTGTAAATGTAAGTAGCCCCATGTTGTGCAGCTAGTAGGACAGCTCTGAGTTCCCCTACTTGTGCACTACCTTCTCCTGTTTCAACTGCTCTTTCTCCCGTTGCTACTTCAAGTGCTACGGCCTTGTATTTCCACTTATTGTTCTCACGGTGAGATGACGCATCAGTGAACCACACTCCTGCAAGATCACTGCCTTCTTCAACTGCAAGGTGCTTCTTGGATCGGAGATGGTCTGTTTGTTGGTGATTGGAACAATAGGGCACCATCTATATCCTTCTGGAGCTTGGATACTTTAACACTGCCTTCAGAGACTGGCATGATTTCATTAATGCCTTCTAAATAAGCATACCACTTTCGAACTGTGGGTTTCTGAGCAATGCCGGCTGGTGGTGCTGTCCCTTTAAGGACCACATCTAGGAGGCGGAAAGGTCCCCGAATGATCACACTCTGTTCCCTCCTTATCTGCTCTGCTCGTTGCAATGCTTGCACTAGGGACAGTAAACCCTTCTCAAGGTCTGAATATCTGCTCTCAGTATCATTAAAGGAGTGAGAGCTAAATTCTAATGGTCTCTCTGGTCCTGCTGGTCCCTTCTGCCATAAGTTACAATGAGAACCATGTTCACTGAATCCCCATTCTACATGGACAGGGTCAGTTGGATGTATAGGACCAAGTTGTTGGAATAACCTTAGCTCCTTTATTAGCAATTCCAGGGCATTAGTATGTTGTTCAGTCCACTCCCAGGATTTACCCTTTTTTAGCAAACAATAAAGGGGGCGAGCAATGATGGAAAATCCAGGGATATGTTTATGCCAATAACTTAAAGTTCCTAGAACTTGCTGTAACTCCTTCGCGCTGGAAGGATTCTGTCCCTGTTCTATTTTTTTCAGGGTATCCTGAGGGATGGAAGCAGCTCCCTTAATCCACCAGACCCCCATGAATTTAACTTCCTGTGCAGGTCCCTGACACTTTGAGTCTGGAATTTCCAATCCTAAATCCAGTAATGTTTTTCAGATGTTTTCCATCATGTCTTTAACACTTTCTTGGTTCTCTCCCCCTATTAGGATGTCATCAATATATTGGTATACCATATATCCCTGTGAAACGGGAATCTCTGATAGCACTTTAGCTAAAGCATTATGAGCAATAGTGGGGGAATGCTTGTATCCTTGTGGAAGTCGGTTAAAGGTATATTGGACTCCTTTCCACGTGAATGCAAACCGTGCTTTGTCTTGCTCAAGGAGGGGAATCATAAAAAACATGTCTTTAACATCTAAGGCAGCCATCCAAGGATGGGCAGCTCCTTGTATCATTGTCACAATTTCAGCGATATTTGGAACCACGGCGGTCAGGGGTGCAGTGTTGGCATTTAACTTCTGGTAATCTACTGTGAAATGCCATTGCCCTGTTGGTTTCTTTACTGGCCACATCGGTGAATTATAATGTAAGTCCTCTTAATGATGCCTCTTTTTTCTAAATCTGATAACACCCCATCTGCTCCTGCAAGTGCAGCTGCAGGCAGTGGATACTGCCGGACGTTGGTAATTTTAGAGGGAGGCAAAGGTATAGAAGTTTCTAATAGACTCAATTTCGCTGTGTCTAATCCTTTTTCGCATCCTGCAAAACTCCACACAGTCCTATCTGGAAACTTCCACATCTGCCCATGCAGCACGTCAAACCCCAGGAGGTTAGTACGCGAGGCACCCACTAACACTTCTGCCCTAGTCATTCGCTGCTCTCCCAGAACCAGAGGTTAATTTTCGCAGTGGGGCATGTTTTTACCACACCGTCAATTCCTGTGAAGTTGACTCTGCGTCGGGTGGGATTTATACCTAGAAGTCGTGCTGTTTCGTTAGTAATTGCTGACATTTGGGCTCCGGTGTCGATAATAAAGTTTACCGACATCTTTCGGGGTCCAACAGGAATGACAATAAGAGGTTCAGAGTCTTTATGAGAGAGCCATTGGATCACTAGTACCCGTCGGGCAGGGTGGCTCACTGCCCTCCCCGGGGAATGGAGTTTTTTGACTGGGACTCTGACAAATCAATCAAGTTACGCTCCGGTGCAGAAGGCATGATTTTCTCACAACTTGGGGATTCTCTGGTTAGACTTTTTTCCCCAGCCAAATTATTCTTTCTAGTTAGGGATTGGACTAGCGTGCGGAGATCTCCTGTAGGAACACCATGCAAGAATTGTCGGGGCACACCTAATTGTAGGGCTTTACGCCACAACTCGTTTCAGTCCTTGTCAGGCTTAAACTTTCCCTCTGATTTAGGGTTTTGAGTGTGAGTTCGGACTTGGCGAACTTTCCGGGGGTGTTCGGAGGATTTTTCACTAGTTAGGTTGGTCCAGCCGATTCGGCGCCCATATTGGTCTATTTCCTGTACATATTCGTTCCAGGTGGGCATGTAGTTACGACGGCTCCGCCTATGAGCACTCCGAGCATCTCGTATGCGATCTTGAGTGTGGACAACGAATGGTTTCAGGCAATCGGGAAGACCACGGATGAGAGGGGCTAATCGATTGGGGTCGACAGGGGCTGACATTGGGGATTTCCGAAATTCCTCTCTGTTATACATGGCTTGCAGACAAGCTGCTTTCCGCACAGCCGCAAACAGATCAGAGTAGCCTGTAGCTCTAATCCCTAACGGCTCCCCCCTCTCTCGCGGATCCATACCACCGGCCCAATAGACTGCTCGAGCAGTTAGGGAATAATCATGGTCCCCGGGCATAGTAGTTAAAAACACTCCTGGTCCCCAAGAGTCTCCTGCTTCCTCCTCGCTCAACATAATTCTATCTCCCCCTTCAGAAGAAGCTCGCCACACATACTCAACAGCTGATTCTTCTGGACGCCTCGAATATTTCTCCCTTATTTTTGCTAACTCGGTTGGTGTCCACGGAACAGTGCGGACTTCATCATCATCATGAACTGCGGTTTCAGTTTTAACCAGGGGATGTAAAGGAAAGACTTGGGATTTCAAAGCAAAACTCCTTTCCTCCTCATCTTCTTCCTCATCCTCACTATTAGACCAAAGATCTCCAGTCTGGGTTCCGGAATTTGGATAACACATTAACTTACGAATTTGTTGGACCTGGGTCGAGGGCTGCATTTTATCTAAGAGCCCAGTCACTCTTTCCAATAACATTTTAAGTTGGAGATTTTCATTCCCAAGTTGAGCATTTCGGTTTCCTAAACATTCATTCTCACTCACAAGCTTATCAACTTGAGTTCTTAATTTTTCTCCTGTCTCCTTCTGAAAAGCTAATGATGACTTCAGTACCTCATTCTCCGATTTCAGTGTTGCATATTCTACGGCTGAGATCAGACTAGGAGCAGGGGTTTCCCTAGCTTCTTGTTGTGCACAAGATAAACAGGCGCCTAACACCGCACAAATCACACCCTTGCCTTTCCCTGTTCTGAGCTTTAGTGAAGCTCGACACTCTTCAGTACATTCTACCACTTTCTCTTCATCCTTCCAAAATTTTTGGGCCCACTCCTTCCCAGCCTGGGAAGGGGCACAATCATATTTTTGCAGCAGTTTATCCATGGCAATCCTGCCGACTACGCCAAATTCTGTTGCGTGGAAAGTGGCAAAGCAGTTTTGGCAGAAGATAAACCCCCTTGTGTTCTAACACTCCTCACCAAGGTGGGAGGCTAGGTGCGGCTGGGTTCAAATTCTGAGTGATGCCCAATTCAGCACTATCATCAGTCCAATCGCATTTAATATGTATTAAACTATTACGATTTGGATACACTAATAGTGGACTGCACCTTCAGTCTAGTCATGCTCATGAACTAGCACGGCCACTCTCGAGTCTTTGGTCGCATTCAATGAGGAACCGAAATGACTAGCTACTTAAACAGTGCAGTTTATTTAAACAACAGATATATAGGTTCTTAGGATTGCCGGTGATAAATACACTGTCTGCAAAGCACGTGCAAATAAAAGTATTATTACATATATCAAACGCGCGACAAAGTTATAAACGATACAGCCTGGCTATAAATGTAGGAAAGAGATTCTCTAGAGAAATTTCTAAGTTTCCCGAGAAAGCACTCAGTATAATCTAAGTCTTACCCAAAGGCGTCCCTATGGGGGGGAAGAAAGGCTCAGCCCGTCGACTGATGATGGAGTTCTTTGCGATGGTGTCTTCCCTGGGTATCCCCCCTCTCTCGGGCTACTTTTATACTATTTGTTATCTTCAAGGTGGAGTTTGAGTGACTTTAGTCATAAATACTTTAATTATGATTGGTGTGAAATTCTCTCGCTTCACATTTAAAGGTATAGTTTACGAAAAATTCAGGGCGCAGACTCAAAAAGGAGTGGTCGCACCTTGGAGGCAGGTAGCCTTTGGGATGGAGGTGTGTTTTGGTATTATAATGACATTATAATGAGCAAAGTTCGCACAACGGACAGCATTTCATCAAAATTTGACAAAATGTTGGCTCCAAGTATCGAGCGGGCAGCTAATTGGCAGCTTATCTGTTTCATGGTATCGTCCCGTCCCCGTATCTGCTATACATCATAAGGTAAAGCCACAGAATAATTGCATCCCGCCCCATACCTCATGTAGCTTCACAAGCATCCTTATCAGGGAACCGCGGATGTTGTATTCTTCATGCCAGCTGCAGCTGTTTTCTACCTCAGAAGCCTCTTGATTTTATACTTTTCCTTAATGTGTGAACAATGCTGTACTTTTGTATTTTTAGCCAATTTAGTAATTATTCCACAAGGGGAAAGGGTTTAGAATGGAGGAAAAGGATTTGTCATACATACAATAGAAATATAAGGCTGTGAGGATCTGAAAGAGGTCATCTAGTCAATCCACCTGCTCAGAGACAGGGTATATGCCATCTCTAAGAGATATTTAATATCTTCTTGAATCACCTTCACCAGAGAATTATGACAAACTCCCTGTATAATCTGATCCAGTGCTTAACTATGCTTAAACTGTGCTTAAACAGAAAGTTTTTTTCCTATAATGCACCCTGAACTGATTACTTCTTGTCCAGATCTTCACAGACACAGACAGCAATCTCAACTGCTACCTCAAGCCTTTCACATACAGGAAGATCATTAGGCTATCCAGTTTTTCTGGACTGAATGAATGCAGTTTTTCCAACCTCTTCTCAAAAATCATCATCTTTCAAATAACTGATCATTTTATGTTTCTCTCCTGTGAACCCTCTTTCATTTGCCTCTGCCTTTTCTTAATGCCTGCTGTATACAACGGGAAGCAGTATTCCAGCTGAGGCCTTGATACTGCTGTGAAAAGCAAAGCAGCTGCCTTCAGTTCTCCCCATATTACTCTTCATGAATACATCCAGCCTGCACTGGCTGCTACTTTTGCAAGAGTATGACACTGGATTGTATTCAGCGTGGTTACAGTATAAACCAGGGGAATTACAAAGCACTATTATCGTGTCCTTGAGTAGTACATTTGAATATTTGACTTCTCATTTGTGAGTCTAATACCATAATTATTACATTTAATCTTGTTGATGTATTAATTCTCAGGAATTTTAACTTTCTTCCACACGCCCAGTATAGCAACAGACTGCTTGTGCTAGACCAGCCTGCCTGCTAGGCCAGCCAATGTCTTCCAAGTACTCTCTTTTCAGCTCCTATCAGAAGCAGTATGGGACAAAGTTTGGACAAAGCTGCTCTTGGAGGTTACATTTTTGAGGTAATCACAATACCGTCTATACTTCTGTGTCTCTTTGGGCTGCTTCCTCTTTTCTAACATCATGTTAAGAAGAAGAAAGAATGTAACTTTTAAGAAGGCTTGGAAAAAAAATATGTCTTGTAGATGGGTCTTCAAGGGACTCTACAGAGTATTGTTACGAGCAAGTCCAAAGAGCAACGAAACTTGCTTATGAAAAGGGGATAAAATGAAACAAGCCTTTCTACCATTTGCCTACCATCAATGCTGTATTAAAAATGAGAAATTTAGTTATACCTTTGCCAGAGGAAATAAGAAAAGTAAGAAATTATCTTCCTTCGGAAAGGCTCTGGGACTCGGGTGATACTCTACAGCACTCCACAAGGATAGATCCATAAGTTTAGTAAACAGAAATTAATATGAATACACTTCTTTAAACTGAAAGAAGAGAACAACCTCAAAACATTGTCTACCCACCTTCAGAATATCCTTTAGAATATTGTTTTAGCTTAAATTTAGATTGTGACTGCTTCATGATTGAGAAACTGCAAATAGCTATTTTTGTATTTTTTTTACCTCTGTTGTATTGTGGTGGGTTGACCCTGGTTGGACACCAGGTGCCCACCAAAGTTGCTCTATCAGTCCCCTCCTCAGCTGGACAGGGGGAGAGAAAATATAATGAAAGGCTCATGGGTCGAGATAAGGACAGGGAGATCACTCAGCAATTACCATCATGGGCAAAACAGACTCGACTTGAAAAAAATAATTTAATTTATTACCAATCAAATCAGAATAGGGTAATGAGAAATAAAACCAAATCTTAAAACACCTTCCCCCCCCACCCCTCCCTTTTTCCCGGGCTCAACTTCACTCCTACATTCTCTACCTCCTCCCCCTGAGCGGCACAGGGGGATGGGGAATGGAGGTTGTGGTCAGTTCATCACATGTTGTCTCTGCTGCTCCTTCCTTCCTTCCTTCCTCTCTTCCCCTGCTCTTGTGTGGGGTCCCTCCTATGGGAGACAGTCCTCCATGAACGTCTCCACCGTGGGTCCTTCCCACGGGCTACAGTTCTTCACAAACTGCTCCAGCATGGGTCTGTTCCACAGGGTGCAGTCCTTCAAAAACAGAATGCTCCAGTGTGGGTCACCCATGGAGTCACAAGTCCTGCCAGCAAACCTGCTCCAGCATGGGCTTCTCTCTCCACAGGGTCACAGGTCCTGCCAGGAGCCTACTCCAGCACAAGCTCTCCATGGGGTCGCAGTCTCCTTCGGGTGCATCCACCTGCTCCAGCATGAGGTCCTCCACACGCTGCAGGTGGATATCTGCTCCACTGTGGACCTCCATGGGCTGCAGGGGGACAGCCTGCCTCACCATGGTCTTCACCACAGGCTGCAGGGGAATCTCTGCTCTGGTCCCTGGAGCACCTCCTCCCCCTCCTTCTTCACTGACCTTGGTGTCTGCAGAGTTGTTTCTCTCACATATTCTCACTCCACTCTTCTGGCTGCAATTGTGCAGCATTTTTTCCCCCTTCTTAAATATGTTATCACAGAAGCGCCACCACCATCACTGATTGGCTCAGCTTTGGCCAGTGGCATGTCCGTCTTATAGCTGGCTGGCACTGGCTCTATTGGACATGGGGGAAGCTTCTAGCAGCTTCTCACAGAAGCCACCCCTGTAGCCACTACCAAAACCTTGCCATGCAAACCCAATACATGTATGTTGAGGAATGGGCATATTCAGGACTGAGTTCAATGTCCTCTAGGTTCACTGACAAACCCAGCACCTGTTTGGGCATTGCCATAGCATTATGCAATGTAGTTCTAGCTAATTACACAGAGGTTACACCAGATTTATGAAAGGGCATTAAAAAGGGGCAAAATAATAAAATAACATGTTGACAATCTACATGAATTCAAATTTCAACACAAAAATGTGCTAAACATTGTGTGTGTACTTCAGCTATGAATGTCTGGATTTGCTAATAGTGTGATAATGACAGAAATACATAGAAAGCCATGGGATAACTTCTAAGAACAAGAAACCATTCCTTTTTTAAAAGCCAGAATAGGTCTACATGACTTGCTGCAGAATCCTTAGTGGTGGAGCAAAGATGGGATATAACTATTAGCTTAAGCTACAAGGCAGATGCATTCATGTTAAAATTATTTTCACGGGTAATATGACACAGGGTATTTCCTTCTGACAGAAAAGTTACATTGGATAGCAGAAGGATGTAGGAAATGTGTATTTATCCCTCAGTTGAATAGCCCACCTGGAACACTGTTTTACCACAAAACCTCTGAGATTTGCCTTGAAGATTTGGAGAGGGGAGAGAAGGGAGAAAAGAAGAAGGAAGAGGAGGATGAAGACTAAATATAAATATCCACAGTATAGTTGTTCTGGGCTTATGTAACCGGTTCTTTTTTAAAGATTCCAACGTACAAACCGGATCCCACACAAAGGAAAAAAAAAAGGGTTAACTCTGCTTTATTGTGAAGCCTTGCTACAGAGAAACAAAAAAGCAGTGAATTCAGCTTTATTGCGAAGCCTTGCTAAGCAGTTCCCAAATGTCCCAAAAGTTATTTCAGAGAGTCTTACCACCCCATAGATCATAGTAGTACTGCTGAGCAGCAGGATAACGAGGAGCCGCATCGGTACAGCAGAGGGAAGGCAGGCACAGTGCTTGTTCAGGGCGTCCCCTGTATCTTCAAAGTGTGCTCATGTCTCTCTCTCCCTCTCCGGCCCAAGACAGCCCCCCTTATATCCCGCATCGGATTAAGTGGAAAAGTACAGGATAGAGTCGCTGCATGCGTGGCCAGCGTATGCAGTGAGCCTCACCAGACTCATGATCCAGCTTTGCTAACAGTGGCTGTCTGATACCTGACTACATTGTTGTACTCCCTTCTTGTTATCTTCTTCTTTGAAGGTCAGGTTCTCATGGATACGCACATAGTTTTTGCAGCAACAGTACTGAGGTCCTTTTTCTCGGCACGTATACTGGGTTTGGTTCAACTAGTAATTTTCCATCGTGTCTCACTCAGACCATCCTCTATTATCCCTAACACAGCTTACCTGTAGGCAGCAAGAGACTTGGACAGAGATATAGGTTCATCTGCTTTTGCTCATGTTTCTTCTGAAGCAGTTTGCTATCTAGCAGGAATTCTGCCTGTGTTTCATACAATCAGTAGGAAAGCATAATGAAATGTGACCCCAGATACATAGCTGCCTTGGGCCAGACACTCAGCAGCAGCATATGGAATGAATAAGAGAATATGTAACACAAGCATTTTCTGATCATTGCTGACTTGATCTATGAAAGCCTCAGTGTGTGCTTTATGACAATAACAAAAATCTCAGTTGTCACAGAGTGTACAACAAAATAATAATTTTGGGCCTTATTTTCAAGAATCAAGTTCAAATTTGTATCTAAAGTTTAGAACATTCTTAAATGATTTGCTGGACTAAGGCCAAAGTATTTAAAAGATTTCAGGATTAACCCAGATTTATATGTATTTAAATTCTATTTTATTTTAGACTAGCACCTGATTTTATAAATATTTTTGTTTGTGTATACATTTCTAAGATTAACATTCTTTACCTCAGTGGGATGACTTGTGTGTAAAACTAACCATCTATTTCTGCAGTGACAGGACCCAAATAATTTTCCAGAAAATTATATGTAATTTACCTCTCAGATTTTTCAGTGTAGGGGACAGAGCAAATAGTATGAAAAATAATTTATCATTTCTTATTTAACTATTTCTAATGAGATGCTTTTCAATTATTGTGCATCTAATCTTAGAATCTGAATATTTTTATTTTTACACTACATAAAAACATCAGAAAAGGTTTAATCAAATTGATCATAAATATAACAGTTAAACAGAGACCAAGCAGTGGCTATCCAAGTCTGACATAGTACTTCTTCAAAACAAAGCTGAATTATAAAAGGTATGTCTATGTGGTAGAATTTGTGTAAAGAGAACATTATAAAATGTTCAGTCCAAATCATTGAAATGCTGTGGAAGTACAGTGGGTAGAAGAAGTTTTTTTTAAAAAATTCAAAGTTAGTCCCTGCCTAATTTTTATTTCAGTCTAAAACATTTGGTGCATTTTGGTTTTATTTCAAAAACACCTATAGGTTAAAAAGAGCATATCTTTAACTCATAATTAGAAGAGGCCTTCTTTGTGGTATTACTTGCATCACATCTTTTTCAGAGATATTTCTTCCCAGTGTTTGTCAATAGCATAAATTAAATAAACAGTGATTAAACTAGAAAGCCAAACTGGTTTTGCTGGACATATCTTGCTGGTCGCTGCACACTGAGTAAGCAAGCAGCAAGTGGGCATCAGTCAGGGCATCACCTGGGAGCACCACAACAAGGGCGGTCATCACCCTCTTGGAAGGAGCTTAGCTATGGTCTCCACCCGGCAGAAGGTCGTGCTCTCAACCTTAGCCAGAACGTATGTAGGAACCCAGACAGAGCTCCCACAGGAACATACAGCTGTCCAGGTCATGGGCTGCAGGGAGTGCCAGAGCCTGTCACTGGTAATGGGGGGCAGCTATGAGAACTTCTGTATGCGTTGTGAACAGGTGAATGATCTGCTCAGCCTGGCGGCAGAGCTGCGAGAGGAAGTCAAAAGGTTAAGGAGCATTGGGGAGGCTGAAGAAGAAATAGACTGGTGGAGCCAGACTCTGCCCTCCTTGAAACAGAAACGGGAGCACCTATCAGAAAGTAACCGGGATCAAGGGACCCCTGTATCCTGCCCCTGTCAGGCAGAAGGCAGAAACCTAAATGAAAGGAGTGAATGGAGGCAAGTTCACAGTCGGGGCAGCGGACGAACTCCCTCCTTGCCCACCTCGCCCCCCCCGCCCAGTACCTCTGAACAATAGATATGAGGTTCTGGTTGAGGAAGGCCAGTCAAATGAGGATGTGGATGATGGGCAATCTACACCACAGACATCGCCGCAGTCAGAAAGGTGTACTGCCCATATCACGACCACATCCATAAGGAAGAAAAGAAGGGTTATAGTTGTTGGTGACTCCCTCCTGAGGGGAACAGAGGGCCCAATATGCCAGGTAGACCCTCCTCATAGGGAAGTCTGCTGTCTTCCTGGAGCCTGGGTTAAGGACATCACCAGGAAACTTCCTAGCTTGATACAGTCCTCAGACTATTACCCAATTATTGATCTTCCACGTAGGTGGAGAGGAAGCTGTGACTCGTAGTCCAAGAGCAACCAAAGGGGACTTCAGGGCCTTGGGAAGGTCAGTGAGGGAGTCTGGGGGACAGGTTATTTTTTCCTCACTCCTTCCAGTTGCAGGCAGTGACACTGGAAGGAACAGACGGATACAGTCTATAAACACATGGCTCCGTGGCTGGTGTCACCACCACAATTTCAGTTTTTTTGACAATGGGATGGCCTACACGGGACCAGGCTTGCTGGCATCAAATGGGAGACACCATTCTCAAAGGGGGAAGAGGGTCTTTGCCCAAGAGATTGCGGGGCTGATCAACAGGGCTTTAAACTAGATGTGAAGGGGGAAGGGGATAATAATATCAGGCTTGTCTGTGACAAGCTGTGGGATAACGCATCGGGGTTAGAGGGATGGGGCGCTAGTAAGGGCCTTTGACCTGTTGCCCCGAGACATGCTGGGGATGCTGCATCACAGTCAAAGTGTTATGGAGATGAGCCAGGGGCTCCTGATCTGGTCGGAGTCAACAGGGAAACACCTGTGAAACACCCCAAGGCGTGCTCCTCCAAGAAGGTGACACAGCCAACAGCCTGGCTGAAGTGCCTCTACATGAATGCACACAGCATGGGCAACAAACAGGAGGAGCTGGAAGCTACCGTGCTGCTGGAAAACTACGACATAGTGGCCATTACTAAAAACTGGTGGGACGAATCCTATCACTGGAACGTGGCTATCGATGGCTACAGGCTGTTCAGAAGGGACAGGCGAGGAAGGAGGGGCAGAGGTGTTGCCCTCTATGTTAAACAAGGGATAGAGCATGAAGAGATGTCCCTAAAGAACAGCCAAGAGGAAGTTGAAAGCTTATAGGAAGGAATTAGAGGCCGAGGCACCATGGGGAACCTTGTGGTTGGTGTCTGCTACAGGCCGCCTGATCAAGGGGAACCTACTGATGAAGTCTTCTTCCTCCAGCTACAGGAGGCATCGCACTCGAAGGCTCTCGTCCTGCTGGGGGATTTCAACCACCCCGACATCTGCTGGAAAAGTAACATGGCGAGCTGTAGACAATCCAGGAGGTTCATGGAGTGCCTCGATGATAACCTCCTAAGACAGGAAATAGACAGCCCAACCCGAGGGGATGCCATACTGGACCTCATAGTCACCAATGCGAGTGAGCTCATTGGGGATGTCAAGATTGGAGGCAGCCTGGGCTGCAGTGACCACACACTGGTGGAGTTCACAGTCCTGAGGGATATGTGTCAGACAAGGGGTGTAGTCAGGACCCTGAATTTTAGGAAAGCAAACCTCCAGCTCTTCAAGGAGTTAGTCAATAGGACCCCCTAGGAAACAGTCCTCAGGGACAAGGGGGCAGAACAGAGCTGGCAGATCTTCAAGGATGCTTTCCATAGAGCACAAGAGCTCTCAATCCCCAGGTGTAAGAAATCAAGCAAGAAAGGGAGGAGACCAGCATGGTTGAGCTGGGACCTGCTGGTCAAACTAAAAGGCAAGAAGGAACTGCACAGGCAGTTCAAGCAGCATCAGGTGTCCTGGGAAGAGTATAGGGACGCTGCCCGGTTATGTCGGGATAAGGTCAGGAAGGCTAAGGTGCGTCCGGAGCTGAACTTGGCAAGGGATGCTAAGAATAACAAGAAGGGCTTCTACAGGTACATCAACCAGAAAAGGAAGGTCAAGGAAAGCGTACCCTCCCTGATGAGCAAGAATGGCAAACTGCTAAACAACTTTTTGCCTTGGTCTTCACTGCCAGCCTCTCTCCTCACGCCTCCTGGGTTGAAGGACCGCAAGATGGGGACCTGGGGGACAAAGTCCCTCCCACTGTAAGTGAAGACAAGGTTCGTGACCACCTGAGGAACCTGAACATACACAGGTCTATGGGACCTGATGAGATGTATCCCAGAGTCCTGAGGGAATTGGCTGATGCAGTTGCCAAGCCACTCGCCATGATATTTGAAAAGTCATGGCAATCAGGTGAAGAAGTTCCCGGTGACTGGAAAAAGGGAAACATCGCACCCATTTTTAAAAAGGGGAGAAAGGAGGACCCTGGGAACTACCGACCTGTCAGCCTCACCTCTGTGCCTGGGAAGATCATGGAACAGATCCTCCTAGAAGCTATGCTAAGGCACAGGGAAGACACGGAGGTGATTCAGGACAGACAGCGTGGCATTACTAAGGACAGCTCCTGCCTGACCAACCTGGTGGCTTTCTACAATGGAGTGACTGCATCAGGAGACAAGGGGAGAGCTACGGATATCATCTATCTGGACTTCTGCAAGGCCTTTGACATGGTCCCCCACAACATCCTTCTCTCTAAGTTGGAGAGATACGGATTTGATGGGTGGACTGTTCGGTGGATAAGGAACTGGCTGGATGGTCGCATCCAGAGGGTGGTGGTCAATGACTCGATGTCCAGATGGAGAGGGGTGACAAGTGGTGTCCCTCAGGGATCCGTACTGGGACCGGTGCTGTTTAATATCTTCATCAATCATATAGACAGTGGGATCAAGTGCACCCTCAGCAAGTTTGCAGACGACACCAAGCTGAGTGGTGCGGTCGACATGCCAGAGCGATGGGATGTCATCCAGAGGGACCTGGACAAGCTGGAGAGGTGGGCCCATGCAAACCTCATGAAGTTCAACAAGGCCAAGTACAGGGTCCTACACTTGGGTCGGGACAATCCTCGTTATCAATACAGGCTGGGGGATGATGTGATAGAGAGCAGCCCTGCGGAAAAGGACTTGGGGGTACTGGTGGATGAAAAGTTGGACGTGAGCCAACAATGTACACTTGCAGCCCAGAAGGCCAATCACATCCTGGGCTGCATCAAAAGAACCGTGGTCAGCAGATCGAGAGAGGTGATTCTGCCCCTCTACTCTGCTCTCATGAGACCCCACCTGGAGTACTGCGTCCAGCTCTGGAACCCTCAGCACAAGAAGGACATGGACCTGTTGGAATGGGTCCAGAGGAGGGCCACGAAGATGATCAAAGGGCTGGAGCACCTCTCCTATGAGGACAGCTGAGAGAGCTGGGGTTGTTCAGCCTGGAGAAGAGAAGGCTCCGGGGAGACCTTATAGTGACCTTCCAGTACCTGAAGGGGGCCTACAGGAAAGCTGGGGAGGGACTGTTTGCAAGGGCATGTAGCGATAGGATGAGGGGCAGTGGTTTTAAACTAGAGCAGGGTAGGTTGAGACTAGACATTAGGATGAAGTTCTTTACAATGAGGGTGGTGAGTCACTGGAACAGGTTGCCCAGAGGCCCAGGGGTGGAGGCCCCATCCCTGGAGACATTCAAGGTCAGGCTTGATGAGGCTCTGAGCAATGTGATCTAGTTAAAGATGTCCCTGCTTACTGCAGGGGGGTTGGACTAGATGACCTTTAAAGGTCCCTTCCAACCCAACACATCCTATGATTCTATGATCTCGGTACCTTTAATATCGTAATTCCACCATAACCATAGTAAGGAATGCCTTCATGAATAATGTGATTCAGACATAAATTTCTCATGTAAAAAATGAAGCTGGGCAAGGATAAGAGAGTAAGACCCAGTTTTTAAAGCTAAAGAAGTGTTAACCATTCATTCTTCTTTTAATTTTTCCTTAGTAGTTCATCAAAATGTTGATTTACATCAGTTAGAGCCAATATAAGTACCAACCAAGTTGTGCAAGATAGTTGTTACTGTTTGTTTTAACTTTTTGTCAGTTCCTCTTCTGGCTCTTTTGTGCATGTGCATGTACAGAATCATTGAATGGTTTGGGTTGGAAGGGACATTAAAGATCATCTAGTTCCAACTTCCCTGCCCTGGACAGGGACACCTCCCACTAGACCAGGCTGCTCAAAGCCTCATCTAACCTGGCCTTCAACACTTCCAGGGATGGGGCATCCACAACCTCCCTGGGCAACCTGTTCCAGTGCCTCACCACCCTCACAGTAAAGAATTTCTTCCCAATATCTAATCTAAATCTACCTTCTTTCAGTTTAAAGCCATTACCCCTCATCCTATTGCTACGTTCCCTGATAAAAAGTCCCTCTCCATCCTTCCTGTAGGCCCCCCTCGGGTACTGGAAGGCTGCTATAAGGTCTCCCCGGAGCCTTCTCTTCTCCAGGCTGAACAACCCCAACTCTCTTAGCCTGTCCTCATAGGAGAGGTGTTCCAGCCCCTTGATTGATGATCTTCGTGGCCCTCCTCTGGACCCATTCCAACAGGTCCATGTCCTTCTTATGCTGGGGGCCCCACAGCTGGATGCAGTACTCTCGGTGGGTTCTCACCAGAGCAGAGTAGAGGGGCAGGCAGAATCACCTCCCTCGACCCACTTCTTTTGATGCAGCCCAGGATGCGGTTGGCTTTCTGGGCTGTGAGTGCACATTGCCAGCTCATGTCCAAAGTTTTAATCCACCAGTATCCCCAAGTCCTTTTCTGCAGGGCTGCTCTCTCTCTCCATATATATAGATAGAGAAAGCCTGTAGGAATCGGGAGCTGTAATTTCTTGACTCTGCCTTGCTGTGTATCTTAGGGGTGGTGGTGCAGTGTCAATTGTCATTTTGTATTACCTGTTGAAGTGTGGATTGGAGGAATATTTTTAATAAGACTGGCTTTGCTGCGTAAGAAGAGGTTGTGTGTTTAGGTGTATTGTGATGCTGCTCAAGATGACTAGGAAACTGTACAGGAAGGACAATTTTAAACCTGTGGTGGCTTCATCATGTTAGGAACTGTCCTCAAAGGAGAAACCCAAGGGACAATGTTTAACTAAGTGGTTTGCCTGAGGTACAGGTATCATTATAGGGAAATGAGGAACATGAAGTGTGTTTTAGTTTTTAAGTTGTATAAAAGCAGTCATGAGGTGAGGATGGATGGATGCTGTTGACAGTGTGGCCTTACTTGGAGACAGATGCTGTCAGGTTGGGGAGCGAGTACGAAGCATGCTTCTAAGCTGCTTTACTTGGCACACAGGAGCCTTATGAGCAGATATTAGGGAGATAAGGCTATTACATTAAAATTTCAAGGCAGCTCAGTCACCATCTGGTGCCAAATAGGCGCATGTGTTTGTTTGTAAGTCGGGGACAGGGCCTAGAGGAGAGGCTCGCACAGGCGGCCTGCAGCTGGGATGAGCCTCTCCCGAGCCCAGTCCCGAAAGAGCGGGGAGTCGGCCCCAGGGTACCATCTTGTGCCAGCCCCACCGAGGTGCCGCGGAGGTGGGCGGAGGACGAGGACGCCCGCGGCAGCACTTCTTCCCCCGCCTCCCCCGTGAGCCAGTCCTGCCGTCACGCCGCGGCGAGCCGCACAGGCGCAGCAGCTCCCAGCGCCTGTAGTATCCGGCCGGCGCCTTTTTTCTCTTCCTCCCTTCCTCCCTTCCTCCCTTCCGCCCTCCCGGAGCTTCTGCTTGCGCGCGCCTTCCTTGCCCCCTGTGCGCCCAGCCGGCAGCGCCTCCGATCTCCCCGGCTGCCCCATGAAGCGATGGCAGCAGCCAACTTCGGCAAGATCCAGATAGGGATCTACGTGGAGATCAAGCGCAGCGATGGTCAGTGGAGCAGAGGTGGCGGGAGGGGCCGGCCCGGCGAAGCGGCCGCAGCCCCTGGCCGGGCGCCACCGCCTCCCCGGTGCGCGGCGCGGGGGAGCGGGGAGGGGGCTGCGCGCGGGGCCCATTGTGTGCGCGGGGCCCATTGTGTGCGCGGGATCTGGGAGTGGCCGGGCCTGGCGCGCACTGCGGTTGTCAGGGGAGCGCTCGCGCTTGGCGGCGGAGGGCGGTTGCGCGGGGTGCGTGCGGAGGCGACGGCGGCGGCGGCCGCCGCCGCCGCCGCCACCGCCGCCGCCGCCGCTGGGGACGGGGAGGCTGCGGCAGGGTGGTGAGGCGGAGGGGAGGGGCGGCGGCGGGGTGGAGGGCTGAAATGGGGGGAGAAGGACGAGGTGGGTGCGAGGTGGATAAAGCAGGGATGGAATGGGTTCATGGGGGAGGGGAAAACGGGACAAGTGTGGGGTGAACAATGAGATGTGCGGGGGGGCTGTGGATGGGGTTGATGAGGTGTTTTGGGGGAGAGAGGCATGGATGGGGAGAAAAGCCTGTGGAGGTTTTGGCGGGGAGGTGGGAGGGCCTTAGGGGAGGGGATGAGGTGATGGAAGGAGGAAAAGCCTTCAATGCAAAGTAATAACTTCTTGTTTGCTCTGGCGTATGAGCCGTGTTCTGAAAAAATGACACAACAGTATGCTCTGACAGAAGTGCCTTTGGACACTTCCATCATTTGACAAAAAAGCTTGATGTTATTATTTCAGATGTTCCTTATGATTAAAATATAAGAAGAGTACTTGCTATTTATGCCCATGAGTTATTTCTCCATTGGGGATCCAGTGTTTCTCATCTTGCCCAGCATCTCTTGATGCGAGGATGTATGGTGCTGTCTAGAAATACACGTGAATAAAGGAAGCATGTGTGTTAGGTTTAGGGTACTAACTCTTCATATTTGTCTGGAAGGAGAGAACTGAAATGGGAAGTTCACTGACTGAATCAATGGCAAGTCACTCATGACGTCATGATTGAAGTGGGAATATGTCGTCTCTTCTCAGCCTGGAGGTTTTTAAAAGACAGGTAGACGTAGTGCTTAGAGATATAGTTTAGTGATAGTTTTTGTCAGTTAGGTTGATGGTCGGACTAGATGATCAGAAAGGTCCCTTCCAACCTAGGCAATTCTATGATTCTATGATCTATGAAGCCTACTAAACAGGGGTGGAGTTCTGCTGTGATTTTTTGGAAAGTCTTTTATTTGTTTTTTCTCCAGGGTTCAGGAGCTTGCTAAAGAATAAGCAGATGTTTTTAAGGGAAGAAAGACCTGGAGGTCAAAGGCACTAAAGTTAGCTTGATTTTATCATGAGGCAGGAAACAAGTGGCCAACAAGCTTTATACAGCTTGTCTTCTCATGTCCCATACTGCAGTTCAACCCTACAATAAAATAATGGTGGGTGTTGACTGGACACTTTATTAAACCTAACACCTCAATTTGTGCTTAATGGCTTGTGTGTCACGTGAAGAATCTGATAGGTCTGGCAATTATTTGTATAACTCCTGCAGATCTCTGTCTGAGGTTTCAGAAAACCTCACCGTAGCAGCTTGTAAAACTGTTTTTTCTGAGGCTTGTGTGAACTTCTAATAAATATTACTGTTTGTTTTGTATGTCTTTGGAAAATAAGGCATGAGAATGCTTTGCTTCTTCCCCTCCCCCGGGTTCTGTTCACTTCTAATGTCAGAAGTGAGGACAGTAACTCTTGAACATAACAATACTTATTTTCATTACTGTTAATGGTTTACATATTTTTCTGTGTCACTTACATATGTGATGCAGCACATATTGCACATCAGTAATATACTAGGGGGATGCCTTCACAGCAGTTGCTCAAGCTATAGAGTTTTGAGAATTTGTATTAGCTTGATCCTTGTGTGAGCAACCACACTGCGGTGTCATACCAGAGTTAGTGGGTCCTGATTATTGTGAGATTTGCTTGTTTTTCATTGGGACTGGAGGAGGAGATGCCCCATTATGGCTCAGGCTACTGCAGTGTTCTGTCATTCTCTTCCCAGTAAACTGTAGAGGGAACTGTCCTAGGTATGTGGAAGGGAGCATTTTGAGAAAGATATGGAAGGACAGCCAGCGCTAGATTGCATTTAGATTGCATTGCCTTTCAGAAGGTAGGTTTCCAACCTGAGCTGTGGTTGCACAGGCAATTGAGATTGATCTAGCTGCTTCTAACAAGGGGAGGTATTGCTGCCTGTGTCCGTCAGCTGTGTTGTTCCTACAAAATCTCTCCCATCCAGTGCGACCAATGATTTTTTTTTCTCTGTTGATTTAATACATTAATTGATTCACTAAACACAGTAGAAAACTTTTGGATGTGCTAGTTTTCTGCAGGATTAGTGAGTTCAAATGACTCAGAGGGGTCTGTGACCCCAACAGTATCAGTGTATAGGAAATGCATGGCCAGGATGAAGTGGAGGTGAGAAGTATGATCTTCTGGTTCAGTAACAGTGAGCTACCTGGATCTGCTCTACCCAGAACTATATCCTAGGTAGAATCGTCTGTGTATCATACCAGCTACCCTAGGCTGAAAGCATGATTAAAACTGTTTAAGAAATTTTTGGAGAAAGTGGTTTGTTGGTCTGGGCTTTTTTCACATGTTGTCTTATCTATAGTAAGTCCTTTTTTAAAACTAAATATTGTTTTGAGAGGCAAGTATAATAATTCTTTAAAATTTCCTTATTTACCTGCTTATTTGCTGACTCCAGAGAAGAATAAAGTTTTAGTTTGTTAATCAGGTCATTTGAAAAATTATGCATTTTTTCCCATCTGTCCACCAGTTAGGTTAAACACTTTTCTGAATATGGAGCTTTATTAATTACAGATAATGCTATTTTTCTTTAAATAAAAAGAAAAACTAACAGAATATCATTTTTTTTGGTGAAACATCAGTCATACTTGTTCATTACAACAAAATTGCAAAGATCTGTAGAACACAATAAATGTGAGAATGTGACCAGAACATTCTGGAAAGAAGTTACATTTTACAAGTTCTAATTAGGATTAAGTGTTTCATGAGAGATTTCTTATAGGACTAAATAGAAAATAGACATTGTACAAGTGAAAGGTATTATTAGAACTCATGGCCAAAACCACATGAAAACCAGTGTTTGGATAAAACCCAGCATTTTCAAAGACTGATGCTGCAGAGCTGCTTGCTGTGTATCTGTTTTTTCTCAGTGGGTAAATATTGGTATAAATGTTGTCTAGAGTTGCAGATAATATGATTCTGTGATTCTGTGATAATATTTCCAGTTATAATTGGAATAATTAGTTATGTTCATGTAATGTATTAAGTCAGATAGTTTGGCTTTTTATAATCATTTCTGATACTGAAATTTACTACTTATTTCAGTATAATTTATGTATGTTGCTTGAAATATGCCTTGGTAATCTATCTTGGAAATGGGAAAGAACTTGTTCATTTTAGGTTGTGAATTGCTAAGTCCAGTCTTAAAAAATGTGCCTTATCACACGGAAGCTTAGGGAAGTAGAGAGGTGTCCAGAAGGTACCTGCGAGACCTGCTGTAATGGTGTTTCCTCCTGTCCAGAAGATGCTCCTTGTTGAGATCTAAATATGGGTATTTGTCTCTTGATGAATTCCCTTTACTCTAATAATAGCCCACTGCTTTACGAGTGAATTTACACCTGTATCTCCGCTTCTTGTGCATTATCCATTTAATGATGACAAAGACCTATGTAACTACTTGGAGAAAGACTATCTCACATTTTTTTCCCATAAATTCAGTCTTTTGCTGAAATAGGATAAATCTCTTATGCCCTGCAGCCCTTTAGTAGGGTGATTAGTGTTTTTCCTTTACTTTTTCAGCCCTCAGGCTGTTCTTATTCTCTCTGTCTTTGCAGATCTGAAATACTACCTAGAAGGACAGAAATTAATTATGTATTTGCTCATTTGGAAAGCGGGGCAGGAAATACAGTTCTGATCTCACTGTGTCAGAAATAATGTAACAGGCATGAGGAGAAGGGATGTTCTTGTAATTGGAAGTGACTGAAGATTTGACAGAACTTCCAGGAAGGGAAAAATGGTGAATTTTTAGGGATTAATGATCAAATAGTGTAAAAAAAGAAAGATTGTGCCCATTTTTTTTTCATAATACACGAACAGGATAGCTGTCATTGTTTGAAAGAGAAAACTTAAAACTGATAAAGGAGAATAAACTAGGTACAGTTATCACATGGAGCTTGTTACCAGAGGAGATGGAGGCTAGAAGCGTAGCAGAATTTTAAGAAGGATGTTGATGTGGATGGTGGGAATATCCAATTTTACACTAAAAATTAAAAAAATATACCAGCAACTATAAAAGGTAGTTTCTGTTCTACCTGAGTCTGTAGTTTAAATAACCGCTAACTGACGGGAGGTAGGAAGAAATCTTGCCTGTGGCTGTGTTATTTTGTAACTGCCTACTTAAGAATTTTCTTCACTTGTCTCTGAAGCAGCTGGAACCGGTCAAGGTTAAAGATAATCCATCTAGTCCAAAAACCTACTGGCAGCTTCTCTCTCCTTAGGCTTGCCAAAACATCATTATAACTGTTTCGCCTTCAAACACAAACGAGACTAAAGTTTTGTAAAGATAAGGGCTGTAATTTTTTTCTTTAAAGCCCAACTTCCATGAAATTGGTGTTTCTCAGAGTTGAGAGGTCTGTACCATCTTCTGTCTTCTGGGTAATCCTGTATGGTGATGATCTTTATGTACAACTCCCAATAGCAACAATGATTTTATGGCAAGATAGAAGGTATAATGACACTATAAAAATTCTGTTCTGGTTTGGGTAGTCACCCTATTTTACAAGCTCTTGAGGGTAGATTTAAATGGTAATGTGCTTTTACTCTTTCCTTTTGTGACATACATCTATTCCTTCCCTGTGATTAAGACTTTTTTTTTTGTTACATTTAAATCATTTGAGTCAATTACTGTGTAAGCCATACAAACACAATGTGTCTTTGTCCTTCCATAGTGGCCAGATCACAGCAGGGTTTCAAGTCTGCTATTGCTGATCGAGCTAATGGGTCCAACATTTAGGTTTACTAGAGTTCACTTAATCCCACTGTCCATGTCGCTGACAAAGATGTTAAACAGCACTGGTCCCAGTACTGACCCCTGAGGAATGCCACTCGTCACTGGTTTCCATGTGGACATTGAGCCATTGACTGCAACCCTTTGAGTGCAGCCATCCAGCCAGTTCCTTATCCACCGAGTGGTCCATCCATCAAATCCATGCTTTTCCAATTTAGAGACCAGGATGTCATGCGGGACAGTGTCAAACGCTTTGCATAAGTCCAGGTAGATGATGTCGGTTGCTCTCCCCTTATCTACCAATGCTGTGGCAACATCATAGAAGGCTACCAAATTTGTCACGCATGACTTGCCCTTTGGTGAAGCCATGTTGGCTATCACCAATCACCTCCTTATTTTCCATGTGCCTTAGCAGAGTTTCTAGTAGGATCTGCTCCATGATCTTGCTGGGCACAGAGGTGAGACTGACTGGTCTGTAGTTCCCTGGGTCATCCACCCTGAGTCTGTCCTTGAGGCTACCGTATATCTGTTGGAAGGACATCACAGCGGGACACAAGAAGTCCAGGAAGTTCTTGGAATGCATCGATGACAACTTTCTTCTTCAAATGGTAGAAGAGCGAATGAGGAGAGGAGCCTTGCTGGACCTTGTCCTTACCAACAAGTGTGGAGATAGAGAGTAGCGTAGGGAATCTGTTTGGCCTTGATGAGACAAAGCTGTACCCGTGAGAGGTGCCTTGAGAGAAAAGTTAAGCAAGCGCCAGGAGATATCAGCAAGGAAAGGAATGTGAAAAGCAAAGCTGCTGCTCCGCGTGAACAGTCAGAGACGACCAGTTAGAAGACACTGAGAAGCGCGTGGCAATCGACCTTCAACCTATCAGCAGGATGCTGCCCGCGCGTGGACAGCTCGTGAAAATAGCATGCAGCCAATCAGTAGGAGTTAGAGCGCGTGTACGGAAATCATAATACTATAAATGTAACGATTAAGCTGAATAAAGTTGGAATTGACTTGCATCATATTGGTGCGTTCGTCTTTCCCTGTGCCCGCACGACTGAGAGTTGGTTTGGACCCGGCAAACAAGGAGGGGCTGGTGGGGAATGTGAGGCTCAAGGGTAGCCTTGCTTGCAGTAATCATGAAATGGTAGAATTCAAGATCCTTAGGGCAGCGAGGAGGGCGCACAGCAAGCTCACTACCCTGCACTTCAAGAGAGCAGACTTTGGCCTCTTGAGGGACCTGCTTGACAGGGTAACATGGGATAAAGCAATGAAGGGGAGAGGGGCCCAAGGCAGCTGGTTAGTATTCAAGGATCACCTCCTCCAAGCTCAGGAGCAGTGCATCCCAAGAAAAAAAGAAGTCAGGCAAAACTGCCAGGAGGCCTGCATGGATGAACAAGGAGCTCCTGGACAAGCTCAAAAGCAAAAAGGAGGCCTACAGAGGGTGGAAGCAAGAAAGGGTTGACTGGGTGGAATACAGAGAAACTGTCCGAGTGACCGGGAACCAGATTAGGCAAGCTAAAGCCCAGATAGAATTAAATCTGGCCAGGGACATCAAGGATAACAAGAAAAACTTCTGTAAGTACGTCGGGGATAAAGGCAAGACTAGGGAAGATGTGGGCCCTCCCAGGAAGGAAACAGGAGACCTGGTCACCCAGGATATGGAGAAGGCTGAGGTGCTGAATGACTTTTTTGCCTCGGTCTTCACTTGCAAGGGCTCCAACCACACCACCCAAGTTGCAGAGGGCAAAACCAGGGACTATGAGAGTGAAGAACTGCCCACTGTAGGAGAAGATCACGTTTGAGACCATCTGAGGAACCTGAAGGTGCATAAGTTTTTTTTTGGGGTTTTTTTTTGGTTTTTTTTTTTTTGCTGCAGACACGAGCTTCAGGGCAGGTAATTCTGCTCTGGGGAAGTGATCTGAAGCCAAAAGGGCCAGCAAAAAGCTCTGGGGGCTTTTGCAGCTGCTGTTTGCAGCTCGTTGGGCAGGACATGAGGTGCTGCACTTCACTCAAGGAGTGATGGTGGCCACTTGGAGGAGGAAGACTGTGTTCCCAGCACCCACTCAAATGGATATTGGTATCCAGGCCAGAGGCTGTGAGCAATACCACAGCCTTTCACTGGCAGCAGGTGACAATGCTGACCACGGCTGCGTGCAATGTGAGCAGGTTGATGACCTGCTCAGCCGGGTGGCACAGCTCCAAGATGAAGTGATGGAGCTCAGAGAAGAGGTGAGTAGATTGAGGAACATCAGAGAGAGTGAGAGGGAAATTGACCATTTCCACAAACGGCTCTCTACAAAAACGGAACGTGAGGTAACTCTTAGTGGACCAGAGGATTCCGTATCCTTTCACCAGCAAGCCCTCAGCCGTCCCGTAGTAACCCGCATGAGCAGGGTCAATGGGAACAGGTCTCTGTCCGACAGAACAAAAGAGAGAAACGGAGCAAGCAGATTCCTTTAAGAAGTGCACCACCTATAGTGCCCTTGCAGAACAGGTATGGGGCTCTGCAGGAGGAACTGGTTGCGAGCAAGGAGGAGGGCTCTCTAAGGCCTGAAGAACCACCAAGGCCAACTCGCCTCAGGCCGGCCATCAAAACTGACCCCGAAAAGAAAAATCGAAGGGTCATTGTTGTAGGTGACTCCCTGCTGAGGGGAGCAGAGGGCCCGATATGCAGACTGAACCCACTTCATAGAGAGGTCTGCTGTCTCCCTGGTGCCCAGGTAAAGGACATCGTAGGTAAACTCCCCGCCCTTGTGAGCCCTTCAGATTATTATTACCCACTTCTGGTCTTTCAGGTGGGAAGTGATGAGGTAGCAATGAGAGGCTCACAATCATTTAAAAGAGATTTCAGGGCCTTAGGGCAACTGGTAAAGGGATCAGGAGCTCAGGTTGTGTTCTCCTCCATCCCTCTGACATCAGCGATGGACGAGGGAATATATAGGAGTCAACAGGTCAATTCATGGCTCTGGGACTGGTGTCGTAGACAGGGTTTTACGATCACGGCTTGGTATATTAGGCACCAGAGCTGTGAGCAGCTAATGGGATGCACTTATCCCAGAGGGGGAAAAGGATTCTGGGGCAGGAGTTGGCAGACCTCATTGATAGGGCTTTAAACTAGATTTGAAGGGGGAAGGGGTCAATAATTTCATGCTTGCCTGTGACAAACAGTGGGGCAGCACATCAGGGGCAGAGGGATGGAGTCCTAGTAAGGGCTCTCAACTTGTTGCCCTGAGGCAAGCTGAAGACAATGCACCGGGACACCCCAAGGGAATCAAGGGGGATTCGCGCAAGAGGGTGACACGGCCAGCCCAGCTGAAGTGCCTCTACGTGAATGCACACAGCTTGGGCAATAAACAGGATGAATTAAGGGCCACTATGCTGCTGGAAAGCCATGACATAGTGGCCATTACTGAAACTTGGTGGGATGATTCCCATGACTGGAATGTAGGGATAGACGGATACAAGCTCTTTAGGAAGGACAGGCAGGGTAGGAGGGGAGGAGATGTTGCCCTTTACATCAGTGACCAGCTAGAATCGATGGAGCTCCACATGGGGAAGGACGAGGAGCTCGTTGAGAGTGTATGGGTTAAGATTAAAGGGAAGACAGGGGAAGGCGCTGTTACAGTAGGGGTCTGCTACAGGCCTGTTGCGTGGAAAGGGGCAAAGCAGTTTTGGCAGAAGATAAACCCCCTTGTGTTCTAACACTCCTCACCGAGGTGGGAGGCTAGGTGTGGCTGGGTTCAAATTCTGAGTGATGCCCAATTCAGCACTATCAGTCCAATCGCATTTAATATGTATTAAACTATTACGATTTGGATACACTAATAGTGGACTGCACCTTCAGTCTAGTCGTGCTCATGAACTAGCATGGCCACTCTTGAGTCTTTGGTCGCGTTCAGTGAGAAACCGAAACGACTAGCTACTTAAACAGTGCAGTTTATTTAAACAACAGATAGATAGGTTCTTAGGATTGCCGGTGATAAATACACTGTCTGCAAAGCACGTGCAAATAAAAGTATTATTACATATATCAAACGCGCGACAAAGTTATAAACGATACAGCCTGGCTATAAATGTAGGAAAGAGATTCTCTAGAGAAATTTCTAAGTTTCCTGAGAAAGCACTCAGTGTAATTTAAGTCTTACCCAAAGGCGTCCCTGTGGGGGGGAAGAAAGGCTCAGCCCGTCGACTGATCCCGGAAGTCAGTGATGAAATTCTTTGTGATGGTGTCTTCCCTGAGTATCCCCCTCTCTTGGGCTATTTTTATACTATTTGTTATCTTCAAGGTGGAGTTTGAGTGACTTTAGTCATAAATACTTTAATTATGATTGGTGTAAAATTCTCTCGCTTCACAATTAAAGGTATAGTTTACAAAAAATTCAGAGCGCAGACTCAAGAAGGAGTGGTCGCACCTTGGAGGCGGGTAGCCTTTGGGATGGAGGTGTGTTTTGGTATTATAATGACATTATAATGAGCAAAGTTCGCACAAAGGACAGCATTTCATCAACATTTGACAAAATGTTGGCTCCGAGTATCGAGCAGGCAGCTAATTGGCAGCTTATCTGTTTCATGGTATCGTCCCATCCCCATATCTGCTATACATCATAAGGTAAAGACGCGGAATAATTGCATCCCGCTCCGTACCTCATGTAGCTTCACAAGCTCCTTATCAGGGAACCGCGGATGTTGCATTCTTCATGCCAGCTGCAGCTGTTTTCTACCTCAGAGGCCTCTTGATTTTATACTTTTCCTTAATGTGTGAACAATGCTGTACTTTTGTATTTTTTAGCCAATTTAGTAATTATTCCACATAATCCACCCCGTGACTACAGTCACTCAAGCTCCACGATGTTCAAAACTGATTGGGAATATCACGTGTGCTCTTGTGGTGAGGGTCATCAAGTACAAATACATCTTGTGGAGTGATCAAGTGAGTTAAGCTCTTCATCATAATCCAAAGTTTAACATACAGAGCAATTGTCAAAGCAAAGCACAATACAGTGAGTACTAGTACAACAACAACAGGATGGAGCATCTTGTTAAAAATTCCTGTAGTTGTTGGCGACCATCCCAAAAGAGTGTCCCACCATTCATATCCTCTGTCTTTCTTGACTCTTTCCAGTACTTGGTGTATTTCTTCAACATCATGATGGACAGTAATCAAAGTTCTCTGTCCATTTTCTTGGGCCTCTTTCAACAGTCGCTTCAAGTCGTCGTGTTGTAGCAGCTTCTTCACCAATGAGATAGGCAACAAATCTCGGATCAATGTATAATTAGAATGTAGCAACTGAAAAGACGTAACAGGAGCTGAATAATCGAAGTCACATCCGACAATGTTAGTAAAGTTACAAACACAAAGATTTGAGTGATTACTTATATCAACTACTATGTCATCTACGAATACAAGCTTACAGGGAGACCTCATGCAAACGCACCCTTTCCCAATATATACAAGCACAGTTCCTGGGGTTTCATTGGGATGTATCTCAAAATGACAAACATTTTGGTTGGTGTCAAGACAAATGTCTTGTGCTTTGAGAGTATTACTCTCACAAATGAATCCTTGTTGGTCTCGTGCAACGCATGCGTCAACCTCAACAGTTTGCCATTTATTCTCATTTTGTTGTGCCCACACTCTGTGCTCTATTGCATAGAGTATGGCTCCATGGTGATTCAACCCCAGTGCGATGATCGGGTATATGGTGTATACCAAAGCATTGTGTATTGTTAAGACAAAAGCTGTGGCCTTGCTCTCAATGGGATCATAGGTGAAATTAACTAGGTACCACCAGGACTGAAATTTTTTCTCAAATTCAATTGCGTTATCCCATATTACTTTTCGAATTTCGGTGGACAAGGTGCCTTCTTCACCTTCCCTTATGATTGCGGCTGTCATAGATTGCATCCGCAATTGGGCTTGGATACAACTAAGAGCCAAGGAAACATTGTTTTGGGTTGTACCAAGTGCATCTGTGATCAGCTGATGGTCTTTTTCACCCGTTTCTTCCCACTGAGGCAATATATTCGACAAAAGCCATTGGTGGTTTCCCAGTGCTGACAGAGAGGACTGTAGGGGATGTCTTAATTTTTCTAGATCACTAGTGACTGTGACTAGTTTGTTGGCAAGTATCTCAGCATCTATACTATTTAGGACTCCCAGTCCTGTTCCTAAGATACCAGTCACATCTCTCTTCAGCCGTTGTGAAGTGGCAAGAGTTCGTCTGTGTAACCATGCTGACCATCCTGCATAAGATGTACTCAGGAATGGTGAGCAGGTGGGTTTGATCACAGAGATATTAATCTGCATTGACAGTTCTACTCGTTTGAGGGAATACGTTGGATTGAACAATATCCGTTGTTGACCTGTGTGTTTAATAACATAGGGGCCAATGTTGAAGGTGTAAGGAGTTAGACTAATGGAGGGCTGAGTAGGTACAGCTTTGAGAGTTTGTGGGGGTGTAGGTTCTGGATTCATTTCAGCAGGTTCAGATGTGTTAGAGTCAATCATAAATTCAAATAACAATTCTGTGCCCTTGTAACCCCAAATACAATACACTACTATAGGTTTGATGAAAGTGAAATTGTGCCAGCAATCTGAATTTGGCTCCGTAATTTTGTAACAATCAGTGTTGTATTTGTTCGGTTTGGTAGAGTCTACATGAATGGTTTTAATTATAGTTGACCTGTGGTGGGTAGACCCATTGATAAATCGACAACCAATTTGTATTCTTTTTCCAAGGGCGGCCTCGATTTTTGCCATTCGAAGTGAGTCTTTCCACCTCCATTTCTCTCTGGAATATACTTCACTTCCTTGTATAACCAGCGTGGAGAGATTTAAACCCCTTTTGTTTTCTGGTGTTCCAGTGCTTGCAGTGTACCGTGACAATGCACTATGCCAAAGCTCAGGTACTATGTCTATCTTGAATTCAAATAACAGCGCTATTTCATCCTGTTGCCAACGACAAGTTACAAGAGTGGGTTCCACAAGAGTAAAATTATACCAGCAATCCCACTCGTCGGTGACACAGTGCTTTATTGTCATTGAGCGTGGGTTCTTAGGGCGAAATATCTCTATTCTCGTGGCCTTCTCATGGTTTGAGCCGTTGATCATTCTACACCCTACTCGGATTTCCACCCCTGCCTTACCTTTCAGGGTTGGGTACCAACTATTCCAGGTCCACTCATGTAACACCTCATTTTCCTGTAGAACTACAGTGGCCAAACTCAGTTCTCCCTTTCTTGTACCTGCCATCGCATTGTGTTTAACAAAAGCTTGAGACCATGGCCACTCTGGGTCTCTGACTACAAACAGGGAATAAAAAGGTAAAACTGAATAGCATCAGTTGCATCTGCCTATTTGTCATTTTAGAATCTAGGTCTGCAGATAGCCATACATAATAAGAATAGTATTACTGTTGCAGAATGGCTTGAGGAGCAAGGTCATGGGACAATAGAGGAGTTATGCGAGATGAGAATAGCGTAGAAGCAAGTTACAGCTCGGCAATGGGAAAGTACTAAGTAAACAAGCCATGAGAATGCAGAAGCAAGAATAAGGAGCTGATAAGAATAGGGAACTAAGGCTGAACCCTGTCGTGTGGACAGAGAGCCAATCGCAGTGAGCAGATGACTTTTATAATTAGCCAATATTCAAGTGGTGATGTAACCAGTAGCTATATAATGAAGTGTATTCGGGCAATAAACTGAAGCTTGCTTTATCACTCACATTGAGTCGGCTGCTTGTCTTCCCTCGCTCGTCGCAAGTGGCGCCCGAACAGGGACCCCCAGCCTTGTTCCCACCGGACAGCGAGCTCGGAAAAGCACTGGTAGCAGCGACCAGGGGGTAAAAGACAGTACATGATATGGCTGGTACATGATATGTCTGTCCGTACCTGATCTTCGGATAATTAAGAGGAGGATCGCCGTCCGAGGAAAGCTACCTAAAGGGAAAGGAAAAAGGCTGCAAACAAAGTAATCAAGGGATCATAAAGAGGAAGTCGACGCGTCGCAAAAGGATAGAGAGGTAGCTTTACAATTTTTATAATGCTTTTTAGAAAAGCGGGGAGTAGGCCCTATAAAAGATCTGGCCGGGTTAATTGCATTAGGCAAAGCTCCAGGATACTTTAAGGACCCAGACAATATGTTTGAAGTAGAAGAGTGGTGAACGTTTGGAGATTGCCTATGGGATACAGTTATAGATGACGATAAAACTACAAAAAAGTTGATGAAATCCTGACGAGACGTTATTAACTGTATGAAAAAGTATAAGGCGAAAAGGCAGCGGTACAAAGTTTGCTGCAGCTGGCAAAAGTGCCAGGGAAAACCTTAGTGAGAGTGCTTTACTGGAACTATTATCTTGATGCCGACAATGAGGATTGCTCAGAGATCCGACTCAGTTTTTGACCTTTCAACATGGACTAGAATTGGAGTGGAAATGTGGGAAGCAGTGCAGTCAGAGAATAAGGAAGCCTGGAACCTGGCAGGCACTTATCGACAGGTGAAGGGACTGATTGCAGGCATGCATGGATCAGCTGTTATTGCCGCCACAGCCCAGAGGGTGTTAGATGCAGCTGGGGAAGAGGGAAACAGTTCGTCCTCCAATGCATTTCCTGTAATAAAGCAGTCAGAAAAGGAGTTCTGGGGGGCGTCTGACAAATGGACATTTTCGCCTCCGCAACCGACTGCTCCACCGTACTCTGGTCTACCGGAGTCATCCATGCAGGTTCCCCCCGACTCTCCTCAGCCTATGGAAACATCATCATCCTCCGAGGACGTTCGTCTGAAAACCGTCTATCCACCTAAAGATACTGCGGAGCTCCGTGACGCTCTCCGCGATCAACAGAACACTATGCAGCAACTGCTCGCGGAAATGCAGAGACTTGATAAGGGTTTGAAAGCGGGCGCGATACGGGCTGCTTATAAAAAGGCTCATGAGGTTATCAAGAGGGTTTGCAGGCGGTTGAGGAGAGGGTGTGTGGGAGTCCGGGAACGGGTGATCCGTCTGAAACAGCAGCGGACGAGTCTGGGGATACGCAATAGTGTAATGTATCAGAAAAGGGAGATAGTGTTAAAGAATAGAAAGTGAGGAGATGGATTTGTACTATGCTGGAAAACAGCAGAGATGGGTTCATAGGATGCGAATGAGTATTTGACTCGGAAATTTTTTGCTTGTATGGATACATGATTATTGCTTATGGTTCCCTGAAGGGTGGTCCTACGATTTGGCTCAGTGGCTAAAAGTGGGGGAGGAATTGCAAACGCGGGAGACGCTGCACTTGTCCTTGCCAGAGCCCTGCAAGGGGTTGCTGGAGGGGCACCACAAGCTCCCCCAAAGGAACCTCAGTCTTTTGAAATGACACCCCCAGTTGCAGACCCTTAGCCTAAATATGCTCAAATTCCCAATTCTGAAAAACATTACCAAAAACAGAATTCAGGAGGCAAAGAGCCAGAAGATCCCTTTGATCCTGGCCTAATAAATCCAGAGACTGAACCTGATTTATGTCCACCTTTAACCCTGATTAAAGCTATGGCTGCCTCTGCTACAACTGCGGAGGAGATTTTACAGCAACAGAGACGAAAGTTGTTATCGCGTTCCTCCATTATTAAGCCTCCTCCATTTGCGCCAGGTATCGCGTTTGTTCCTCCTTTTCAACCGCTTATGTGTGCGCAGCCAGAATCAGGGTATAGCAGTGTATTGTCAGAATGTCAGGGGAGAAGGACAGAGCCAGAGCGGACGCAAGAATAAAAGAGCTGTCTAATCGGCGGCTCTTTGAGCTGCTGAGAGCGCTACAGGCAGCGATTAAGCAACGTACTGCTCCATTTTGTGTCATCCACATTCGGAGTCACATGTGGGACCAAGGTTTAGGAGAAGGTAACGCCCGAGCAGACAGACTGGTGACAGTGGCAGCCCCCCTGAGTGAATTCATCAAAGCCAGGGAATCACATGGCATGTTCCATCAAAATGCTAAGGGATTGCATCAACAGTTCAATGTCACTATGGATGAAGCCAGAGGAATCGTGCGTGCTTGTCCCACCTGTAGTCACCACGGCCCTGGGCTCGGTTTAGGCGTTAACCCGCGAGGATTGGGTCCTTGTGAGCTCTGGCAGATGGATGTCACACACGTTCCCGAGTTTGGACGACTGAAATATGTACATGTTACTATTGATACTTATAGTGACTTTCTTTGGGCCACAGCTCAGGCTGGCGAGAGGGCCTTACATGTAATTAGGCATCTTACGAGTTGCTTTGCAGTCATGGGACTACCACGAGAAATTAAGACCGATAATGGACCTGCTTATACAAGTGAAAACAGCCGCCACCCCCCCTCCCCCGCCCCAGCCATTTCCCTGAGATAGAAGTGGTGTTTTTTGTATGTCTGCTGTATAAGTGTGTGTGGGTGCCAATTTATATCTGCTGATCAGCATCTGTGCTACTGTTTGTTTGTTGCTGTGTGCAGTGTCGTTTGGTGACTCCGCTTGAGCAGGTGTTCTGCCCGGTGTGGTACTGTTCTCGTACGTGACTAGGGCTGACACTCTGTCAAGCGAAGAAGTTTGTACATACACAATGTTTAGATGTAAGGCGAGTGCACCCCAGGTAGATAGACCATGATGGGCCGTAGAACTGATGGAAGTCCTGAAATATTGGGGGCGTTTTCACCAGCCGACATGCTTATGCTCTCGGGAACAGCTTACCCATGCAGGGCGTATGACTGGTTGTTTGCTGTTTGCCTATAAGATCATGGTTGATTGGGAAAAGGAGTTAAGCCAAAATTTATAGGATGCTCTGTAGGAAAATGAGAAACTTAAGGGTGAGCTCTTGTTGCAAGGCAGACTTTTATGTCAGCCGTAAGTGATGAGGAAAAAAAAAAAAAAAAAAGAAAAGAAAAAAGAGAAAAAAAAAGAAAAGAGAAAAAAGAAAAAGGAAGAGGAAAAAAAAGAAAGGAAAAAAAAAAAAGGGGAACAATTAGAAGGGAAATGTGCCGTCTTAGCACAAAAGTATGCCATATATGCTACAAGACAGCAGCAGAAAAAGAGAAATAAGACACCTGATTCAAGCAGTATTATAGAGATATGTTTTGGGTTTTTTTCCTATATGTATATATGTTATTGCATGCCTTTGTAAATTACTCTGTGTTATACCCTGTGAGACTAAATGAACCCCAGCAGAAGCAGTCTCTTGAGCAGGGGGGTGGAATATGGGAAAGCAACGGAAGATCAGCAAGGAGGATTGTAAATATGCTCAAGGGACTCGCACCTGGGTGCTGGAAAACACATCTATCACTAATTGTTATTCAGTCTCGGGTGCTTGCAAGAAAAACACTTAGATGACATAAGTCTGTAATGGACTCAGGGACACCTTATCTAGCTGCCTGAGAATCTTGGCCTGTTGTGGAAGAAGATCAAAGCACAGTACAGCAAGAACAGGGAGTCCGCATGCGCTCTTGCTAACAAGGACTCTTTCGATGCCAAGGATTCTTGATAACAAAGGCTCTCTCGCTGCCAGGGATAAATTTAGTAATGCTACTAGTACAGCTGTTTCTGAGTTATTGCTAGATGTAGATAGTATTCAACATGCAATGCTGCAAAACAGAGCTGCTATTGATTTTTTGCTTTTAGCTCACGGACACAGTTGTCAAGGTTTTAAAGGACTGTGTTGTATGAATCTAAGTGACCACTCCAAATCCATCCATGCCCAGTTGCAAGAACTGCACCGACCGAGCCAGCAACTTGTGGAGACCGCTGTGTGAAATCTCTTTGCTGGATGGACTTGGGGGTGGGGTTGGTTGAAGGAAATTATACTCATTATCTGTGTGGAAGGAATCTGTCTGTTATGTTTAGTATGCTGTTTGCTATGTTTAATAAGCATTATACGATCAGTTGCAGATGTTGCTTTGCATCATACCCTTGTACGAGTTATAGAATACTGTTGTGTCCCAACTATGGGCCACAGGGTAGCATGTGTAAGGGATAATAGAGGATGGTTCGAGTGAGACACGACGGAGAATTACTAGTTGAACCAAACCCAGTATGCATGTTGGGAAAAAGGGACTCAGTACTGTTGCTGAAAAACTATATGTGTATCTATGAGACCCTAACTTTCAAAGAAGAAGATAACAAGGAGGGAGTACAAGGGAGTCAGGTATCAGACATCCGCAGTTAGCAAAGCTGGATCATGAGTCTGGTGAGGCTCGCTGTATGTGCTGGCCACGCATGCAGCGACCCTAGCCTGTACTTTTCCATTCAATCCGGGACAGGATATAAGGGGGCTGTCTCGGATCGGAGAGAGGGGGAGAGACATGAGCGCACTTTGAAGATACAGGGGACGCCCTGAAGTGCTGTGTCTGCCCACCCCCCCTCCCTGGTAGGTTCCACTTTCATTAACCCCAACAGCTCAGAAAGCATTACAGCACATTGCAGATTTGTTTATGATACATCAAAAATTTCAACCTTACACCCTGATAGGACAGTGGGATGATACACTCGCAAAGAGCCTGACTGCATTAGAGTGAGTATTTTTTCCACATAACTTTTCAAAAAACAGTAACTACGATGATTGAAATGTTAGCACGATTGATTTCACGGGGTCGTTTGCACTGTCAGCAGCCGGCTCCTCTGCCATCATTTGTGGGGATTACCCTGCGAATGCTTACACCTGATGAACTTTGGCAATTCGATGTTATACACATTATGGAATTGGGACGTTTGCGCTATCTACATGTTTCAGTTGATTTGTTTTCTCACCTTGTTGTAGCTAGTGCTCATATAGGAGAAAACGCTCGTGATGTTATTCGACATTAGTTGTAATGCCTTGCAGTCATGGGAGTACCGAAAACTGTAAAAACTAACAGACCAGCTTATGTGTTCGCTAAAATACAGGTCTCTTTACAGACATGGGGTATCAAACATGTCATCTTTGTCATCCAATGCTTGTCATGCCCTGTAGTTTAGGTTGCTTACAGAAAATAGTGCAAAAAATGATTAATCAAGCTTTTTGTTGCATAAAAAATAAAAAAGGGGGAATTGTGGAGATGATAGAGAGCAGCGTAGGGAATCTGTTTGGCCTTGATCAGACAAAGCTGTACCCATGAGAGGCGCCTTGAGAAGTAAGTGCCAGGAGATATCAGCAAGGAAAGGAATGTGAAAAGCAAAGCTGCTGCTCTGTGTGAACAGAGACGATCAGTTAAAAGACGCTGAGAGGTGCGTGGCGGTCGACCCTCAACCTATCAGCAGGATGCTGCCCGCGCGTGGACAGCTCGTGAAAATAGCATGCAGCCAATCAGTAGGAGTTAGAGCGCGTGAACAGATAGCATAATACTATAAATGTAACGATAGCCAATGTCACCACAGAAATAATTGAAAGTTTGTTAGAAGATCAGAATAGCCTGCGCCATGCGATTTTGCAAAATAAAGCAGCAATTGACTTTTTGTTATTAGCTCAAGGACATGGTTGCGAAGATTTTGAGGGTATGTGTTGTATGAATTTGTCCGATCACAGTGAATCAATGCACAAACAGTTGCAGTGGTTAAAAGAACATGGGTTTTTTGATGAGTGGCTAACTAGCTTGTTTGGAAGTATTAGAATTGCTTGTTGAAGGCTTGCATATTATAATAATTCTTGTAATCATAAATTTGTGCTTATGTGTAGTCCTTTCTTGTATTAAGAGAGCTATGTTAAAAGTAATAAACCAAGCCTGGATTGCTCAAAAAAAAAAAAAAAAAAAAAAAAAAAAAAAAAAAAAAGGAAAAAAAAAAGGGGGAATTGTTGCAGAATGGCTTGAGGAGCAAGGTCATGGGACAATAGAGGAGTTATGTGAGATGAGAATAGCGTAGAAGCAAGTTACAGCTCGGCAATGGGAAAGTACTAAGTAAACAAGCCATGAGAATGCAGAAGCAAGAATAAGGAGCTGATAAGAACAGGGAACTAAGGCTGAACCCTGTCGTGTGGACAGAGAGCCAATCGCAGTGAGCAGATGACTTTTATAATTAGCCAATATTCAAGCGGTGATGTAACCAGTAGCTATATAATGAAGCGTATTCGGGCAATAAACTGAAGCTTGCTTTATCACTCACATTGAGTCGGCCGCTTGTCTTCCCTCGCTCGTCGCATATTACTGCCAAGATCAATGTCAGGATTCCTTGGAGACACTCAAGGTTAGCGTAAGCCAGTCCGTCTGTCCACGTACGGTTCATCTAAGGTTCCTGTAAGACACAAAGGAAAAGAAAATCTGCTCGGTCTTATTTGACCGACGGGGTTAGAGATTGGACTAGCATACGGAGATCTCCTGTAGGGACACCATGCAAGAATTGTCGGGGCATACCTAATTGTAGGGCTTTACGCCACAACTCATTTCGGTCCTTATCAGGCTTAAACCTTCCCTCCGATTTAGGGTTTTGAGTGTGAGTTCGGACTTGGCGAACTTTCTGGGGGTGTTCGGAGGATTTTTCACTAGTTAGGTTGGCCCAGCCCATTCGGCGCCCATATTGATCTATTTCCTGTACATATTCGTTCCAGGTGGGCATGTAGTTACGACGGCTCTGCCTATGAGCACTCCGAGCATCTCGTATGTGATCTTGAGTGTGGACAACAAATGGTTTCAGGGAATCGGGAAGACCACGGATGAGAGGGGCTAATCTATCAGGGTCAACAGGGGCTGACATTGGGGATTTCCGAAATTCCTCTCTGTTATACATGGCTTGCAGACAAGCTGCTTTCCGCACAGCCGCAAACAGATCAGAGTAGCCTGTAGCTCTAATCCCTAACGGCTCCCCCCTCTCTCGCGGATCCATACCACCGGCCCAATAGACTGCTCGAGCAGTTAGGGAATAATCATGGTCCCCGGGCATAGTAGTTAAAAACACTCCTGGTCCCCAAGAGTCTCCTGCTTCCTCCTCGCTCAACATAATTCTATCTCCCCCTTCAGAAGAAGCTCGCCACACATATTCAACAGCTGATTCTTCTGGACGCCTCGAATATTTCTCCCTTATTTTCGCTAACTCGGTTGGTGTCCACGGAACAGTACGCACAGTGGTGCGGACTTCATCATCATCATCAACTGCGGTTTCAGTTTTAATCAGAGGACGTAAAGGAAAGACTTGGGATTTCAAAGCAAAACTCCTTTCCTCCTCATCTTCTTCCTCATCCTCGCTATTAGACCAAAAACCTCCGGTTTGGGTTCCAGAATTTGGATAACACATTAACTTACGAATTTGTTGGACCTGGGTCGAGGGCTGCATTTTATCTAAGAGCCCAGTCACTCTTTCCAATAACATTTTAAGTTGGAGATTTTCACTCCCAAGTCGAGCATTTCGGTTTCCTAAACATTCATTCTCACTCACAAGCTTATCAACTTGAGTTCTTAATTTTTCTCCTGTCTCCTTCTGAAAAGCTAATGATGACTTCAACACCTCATTCTCCGATTTCAGTGTTGCATATTCTACGGCTGAGATCAGACTAGGAGCAGGGGTTTCCCTAGCTTCTTGTTGTGCACAAGATAAACAGGCGCCTAACACCGCACAAATCACACCCTTGCCTTTCCCTGTTCTGAGCTTTAGTGAAGCTCGACACTCTTCAGTACATTCTACCACTTTCTCTTCATCCTTCCAAAATTTTTGGGCCCACTCCTTCCCAGCCTGGGAAGGGGCACAATCATATTTTTGCAGCAGTTTATCCATGGCAATCCTGCCGACTACGCCAGATTCTGTTACGTGGAAAGGGGCAAAGCAGTTTTGGCAGAAGATAAACCCCCTTGTGTTCTAACACTCCTCACCGAGGTGGGAGGCTAGGTGTGGCTGGGTTCAAATTCTGAGTGATGCCCAATTCAGCACTATCAGTCCAATCGCATTTAATATGTATTAAACTATTACGATTTGGATACACTAATAGTGGACTGCACCTTCAGTCTAGTCGTGCTCATGAACTAGCACGGCCACTCTCGAGTCTTTGGTCGCGTTCAGTGAGAAACCGAAATGACTAGCTACTTAAACAGTGCAGTTTATTTAAACAACAGATAGATAGGTTCTTAGGATTGCTGATGATAAATACACTGTCTGCAAAGCACGTGCAAATAAAAGTATTATTACATATATCAAACGCGCGACAAAGTTATAAACGATACAGCCTGGCTATAAATGTAGGAAAGAGATTCTCTAGAGAAATTTCTAAGTTTCCTGAGAAAGCACTCAGTGTAATTTAAGTCTTACCCAAAGGCGTCCCTGTGGGGGGGAAGAAAGGCTCAGCCCGTCGACTGATCCCGGAAGTCAGTGATGAAATTCTTTGTGATGGTGTCTTCCCTGAGTATCCCCCTCTCTTGGGCTATTTTTATACTATTTGTTATCTTCAAGGTGGAGTTTGAGTGACTTTAGTCATAAATACTTTAATTATGATTGGTGTAAAATTCTCTCGCTTCACAATTAAAGGTATAGTTTACAAAAAATTCAGAGCGCAGACTCAAGAAGGAGTGGTCGCACCTTGGAGGCGGGTAGCCTTTGGGATGGAGGTGTGTTTTGGTATTATAATGACATTATAATGAGCAAAGTTCGCACAAAGGACAGCATTTCATCAAAATTTGACAAAATGTTGGCTCCGAGTATCGAGCAGGCAGCTAATTGGCAGCTTATCTGTTTCATGGTATCGTCCCATCCCCATATCTGCTATACATCATAAGGTAAAGCCGCGGAATAATTGCATCCCGCTCCGTACCTCATGTAGCTTCACAAGCTCCTTATCAGGGAACCGCGGATGTTGCATTCTTCATGCCAGCTGCAGCTGTTTTCTACCTCAGAGGCCTCTTGATTTTATACTTTTCCTTAATGTGTGAACAATGCTGTACTTTTGTATTTTTTAGCCAATTTAGTAATTATTCCACAAGGCCACCTGACCAGCAGAGCCAAGCAGATGAGACCCTCCATAGGCAGATAGAAGTGGCTTCACGTTCACAGGCCCTGGTCCTCGTGGGGGATTTCACCACCCTGACATCTGCTGGAGGGACAACACAGCAAGGCACCAGCAATCCAGGATGTTCCTGGAATGCATAGATGACAACTTCCTCCTCCAAATGGTAGAGGAACCAACAAGAAAAGGTGCTATGCTGGACCTCGTTCTCACCAACAGGGAAGGGCTGGTGACCAACGTGAGGCTCAGGGATAACCTTGGCTGCAGTGACCACGAAGCGATAGAATTTAAGATCCTCAGGGCAACTAGGAGGATATATTCCAAGCTTACGACCCTGGACTTTAGGCATGCAGACTTTGATCGCTTCAGGGATCTGCTGGCCAAAGTGCCGTGGGACAAAGCTCTAGAGGGAAGGGGGGCCCAGGACAGCTGGTCAGTATTCAAGGATCACCTTCTCCGTGTCCAGGAGCAAACTATACTGACAAAGAGGAAGGCAGGAAAGAATGCTAGGAGACCTGCCTGGATGAACAGGGAGCTCCTGGATGGAGAGATAGGGAGTAGCATAGGGGATCTGTTTGACCCTGGTGAGACAAAGCTGTATCCTTGAGAGACGCCTTGAGAGAAAAGATAAGCAAGCATCAGGAGATATCAGCAAGAACAGGAATGTGAAAGCAAAGCTGCTACTCCGCGTGAACAGACAGAGACGACCAATCGGAAGACACCGAGAAGCACGTGGCAATCGACCTTCAACCTATCAGTAGGATGCTGCCTGCGCGTGGAGAGTGCTTGATACCTATAAAGCTCGGAAAATTGTTGTAATAAAGGTCTTTGGTCCATACCCTGCCAGAGTCTGTGAATCAATGCTCCACAAATGGCTGCCTGAATCGGGACTTGAATCGTAGGAATGTACGACCGGTGGAGCAGTCCGGCTGAACGAAAAAAAGCAGCGGTATCGGAGAGCTGCAGTCCGGACGACTAATCACCAAAGAAAGGTGAGCACCTGGGAACGTGTGAGAATGGGGTCAAAAATGTCCTCAGAGGAAAAGGTGATTGTATGTATATTAGAAAAGTTTTTAAGTAAAAGGGGTATACAAAATGATGAAGGAACTCTTCGGCTTTTGCTAGCATGGCTAAAAAGCAAGGGCCTTCCCGCTGATTCTACAACAGCTTTCCAATTATCAAGTTGGGAGCAAGCCGGTGAAACTTTGTTTGAGGCAGCAACGAAAGGGGATGCGGTAGCTACGAAGGTCTTAACAACCTGGAGGTTAATTAAGGACACATTGCAGCAGATGAAGTCTGAACAAGGATTAAAAGGAACAGAGATATGAAGTACTAATTATCCGGTGGTGTACCCGCAGCTGGACGGAGGAGTTCATACTGAGAGCTCTCTAACAATTACTTTCATCGCCGTTCGCTGGACGAAAAAGGTGAGCAGCTGCGGTAGACATTAAAAATGGGACAAACAGCTACTCGAGAACAGAAATTGCAACTTGAACTTCTGCAGTGCACTTTCACAGAACAGGCCTTTAAAGTGGCCCCTGTCAAACTAGTGACTTTGCTTGTATGGATACGTGATTACTGCTCATGGTTCCCTGAAGGGTGGTCCTACGATTTGGCTCAGTGGCTAAAAGCGGGGGAGGAATTGCAAGCGCGGGAGATGCTGCACTTGTCCTTGCCAGAAGGAATAACAGTTACTTGGCGAACTGTATACACTGCCATACAAACACTGCATCCCGCAGAGCAAGCCCTGCAAGGGGTTGCTGGAGGGGCACCACAAGCTCCCCCAGAGGAACCTCAGTCTTTGGAAATGATACCCCCAGTTGCAGACCCTCAGCCTGAATATGCTCAAATTCCCAATCCTGAAGAACATTACCAAAAGCAGAATTCAGGAGGCGAAGAGCCAGGAGATCCCTTTGATCCTGATCCAATAAATCCAGAGACTGAACCTGATTTATGTCCACCTTTAACCCCAATTAAAGCTATGGCTGCCTCTGCTCCAACTGCGGAGGAGATTTTACAGCAACAGAGATGAAAGTCGTTATCGCGCTCCTCCATTCTTAACCCTCCTCCATTTGCACCAGGTATCGCATCTGTTCCTCCTTCTCAACTGCTTATGCGTGCACAGCCGGAATCGGGGTATTGCAGTGTATTGTCAGAATGTCGGGGGAGAAGGACGGAGCCGGAGCTGCTTCGCTCCCGCCACTGCCCGCCTCACCCCCTCCCCTCCCCAGCCGTCTCCTTGAGATAGAAGTGGTGTTTTTGTATGTCTGCTGTGTAAGTGTGTGTGGGCGCCAGCTTATACCTGCTGATCAGCATCTGTGCTGCTGTTTGTTTGTTGTTGTGTGCAGTGTCGTTTGGTGACTCCGCTTGAGCAGGTGTTCTGCCCGGTGTGGTACTGTTCTCGTACATGACTAGGGCTGACACTCTGTCAAGCGAAGAAGTTTGTACATACACAATGTTTAGATGTAAGGCGAGCGCGCCCCAGGTAGATAGACCATGATGGGCCGTAGAACTGATGGAAGTCCTGAAATATTGGGGGAGTTTTCACCAGCCGACATGCTTATGCTCTCGGGAATGGCTTACCCATGCAGGGCATATGGCTGGTTGTTTGTTGTTTGCCTATAAGATCATGGTTGATTGGGAAAAGGAGTTAAGCCAAAATCTATAGGATGCTCTGTAGGAAAATGAGAAACTTAAGGGTGAGCTCTTGTTGCAAAGGCAGACTTTTATGTCAGCCGTAAGTGATGGGGGGAAAAAAAAAAAAAGGAACAAATAGAAGGGAAATGTGCCGCTTTAGCACAAAAGTATGCCATACGCGCTACGAGAAAACGGCAGAAAAAGAGAAATAGGACACCTGATTCAAGCAGTACTATAGAGATGTTTTTGGTTTTTTTTTTTCCTATATGTATATATGTTATTGCACGCCTTTGTAAATTACTCTGTGTTATACCCTGCGAGACTAAATGAACCCCAGCAGAAGCGGTCTCTTGAGCAGGGGGGTGGAATATGGGAAAGCAACGGAAGATCAGCAAGGAGGATTGTAAATACGCTCAAGGGACTCGCACCTGGGTGCTGGAAAACACATCTATCACTAATTGTTATTCAGTCTCGGGTGCTTGCAAGAAAAACACTTAGATGACATAAGTCTGTGATGGACTCAGGGGCACCTTATCTAGCTGCTTGAGAATCTTGGCCTGTTGTGGAAGAAGATCAAAGCACAGTACCAGCAAGAACAGGGAGTCTGCATGCTAACAAGGACTCCCTCGCTGCCAAGTTTAGTAATGCTACTAGTACAGCTATTTCTGAGTTATTGCTAGATGTAGATAGTATTCAACATGCAATGCTGCAAAACAGAGCTGCTATTGATTTTTTGCTTTTAGCTCACGGACACAGTTGTCAAGGTTTTCAAGGACTGTGTTGTATGAATCTAAGTGACCACTCCAAATCCATCCATGCCCAGTTGCAAGAACTGCACCGACCGAGCCAGCAACTTGTGGAGACCACTGGGTGAAATCTCTTTGCTGGATGGACTTGGGGGTGGGGTTGGTTGAAGGAAATTATACTCATTATCTGTGTGGAAGGAATTTGTCTGTTATGTTTAGTATGCTGTTTGCCGTGTTTAATAAGCATTATATGATCAGTTGCAGATGTTGCTTTGCATCATACCCTTGTACGAGTTATAGAATATTGTTGTGTCCCAACTATGGGCCACGGGGTGGCATGTGTAAGGGATAATAGAGGATGGTCTGAATGAGACACAACGGAAAATTACTAGTTGAACCAAACCCAGTATACGTGCCGAGAAAAAGGACCTCAGTACTGCTGCTGCATAAACTATGTGCGTCTCCATGAGAACCTGACCTTCAAAGAAGAAGATAACAAGAAGGGAGTATGACAATGTAGTCAGGTATCAGACATTCGCAGTTAGCAAAGCTGGATCATGAGTCTGGTGAGGCTCGCTGCATGCGCTGGTCACGCGTGCAGTGACTCTAGCCTGTACTTTTCCACTCAGTCCGGTGCAGGATATAAGGGGGCTGTCTCGGGTCGGAGAGAGGGAGACAGACATGAGCACACTTTGAAGATACAGGGGATGCCCTGAAGCGCTGTGTCTGCCCCCCCCTCCCCTGTAGGTTCCACATTCATTAACCCCAACAGCTCAGAAGGCATTAGAGCACATCGCAGATTTGTTTATGATATATCAAGAATTTCAACTTTACGCCCTGATAGGACAGTGGGATGATGCACTCGCAAAGAGCCTGACTGCATTAGAGTGGGTATTTTTGCCACATACCTTTTCAGAAACAGTAACTATGATGATTGAAATGTTAGCACAATTGATTTCGCAGGGTCATTTGCACTGTCAGCAGCTGGCTTCTCTGCCATCATTTGCGGGGGTTAACCCAGGAGGGTTTACACCTGATGAATTTTGGCAATCCGAGGTTACGCACATTATGGAATTTGGACGTTTGCGCTATGTACATGTTTCAGTTGATTTGTTTTCTCACCTTGTTGTAGCTACTGCTCCTACAGGAGAGAAGGCTCGTGATGTTATTCGACATTGGTTGCAATGCATTGCAGTCATGGGAGTACCGAAAACTGTAAAAACTGATAACAGACCAGCTTATGTGTTCGCTAAAATACAGGTCTCTTTACAGACATGGGGTATCAAACATGTCACCGGTATTCCTCATTCCCCAACTGGGCAAGCAATTGTGGAACGTATTCATCATACCTTAAAAACCATGCTTGATAAACGAAAAAGGGGGAATCCCGTAGGTATGACACCTCAAGAGCGATTGGATAAAGCAACTTATGTTTTAAATTTTCTAAACATGCCGTCTTTGTCATCCAATGCTTGTAAATATTTTAACTTCACGAAATACTCTCGAAACGCAACATATCTCCAAAAGGTCACCCCTCTTGATAGTATATATCGGAATCAATCAAAATCGTGCAATTGGACATCCACTCATGTTGCCCCTGCGGATCCGGTACCCCAGAAACTGCCCCAGGGTGTGTTTTTTATTTGTGGAGATCCTGCCTGGTCAGGGATTCCTTCTCGGATTACGGGAGGGCCTTGTACTCTAGGAAAATTAACCATGCTGACACCTAATATCACAATGATACTAAATCACACTCATGCAAAAGACTACCACAGAAATAAATGCTCAGTAACTCATGCTTTCGAGTCAGATTGTAATGACCAAGTACACTTTTGGCAGCCACCCGTGGTTGCCATTTCTTCTTTCCTTGCCCCCGGCGTGGCTTCGGCGAAAGCACTCAGGCTCTTAAAAAAGCTAGGTTGTTGGCTTGCGAAACAAAGTAACGCTACTTCATTAGCGCTTTCTGGCCTTTTATTAGATGTAGATTCTGTACGCCACGCAACTCTGCAAAATAGGGCAGCCATCAATTTCCTGTTATTAGCGCACGGCCATGGATGGGAAGATTTTGATGGCATGTGCTGTATGAATTTATCAGACCACTCTGAATCAATCCATAAAAGTATACAACAGTTAGAGCGAAATGTGCAGAAATTACAAATAGAGGGAAGTTGGGAATGGCTGGATAACCTTTTTAACAGTTGGGGTATTTCAGGATGGCTATTATCAACTGTAAAGGTTGGATTGTTGTTGTTGTTATTTGTGTGTACCTTAATGCTTGTTGTGCCCTGTATTTTAGGCTGCTTACAGAAAATAGTGCAAAAAATGATTAATCAAGCTTTTGTTGTAGAAAAACAAAAAGGGGGAATTGTAGAGATAGGGAGTAGCATAGGGGATCTGTTTGACCCTGGTGAGACAAAGCTGTATCCTTGAGAGGCGCCTTGAGAGAAAAGATAAGCAAGCATCAGGAGATATCAGCAAGAACAGGAATGTGAAAGCAAAGCTGCTACTCCGCGTGAACAGACAGAGACGACCAATCGGAAGACACCGAGAAGCACGTGGCAATCGACCTTCAACCTATCAGTAGGATGCTGCCTGCGCGTGGAGAGTGCTTGATACCTATAAAGCTCGGAAAATTGTTGTAATAAAGGTCTTTGGTCCATACCCTGCCAGAGTCCGTGAATTAATGCTCCACACCTGGACACACTGTCACACAAAAAGAAACTTTATAAGGAGTGTAAGAAAGGAGAGCTAGAATGGGGGGCATATAAGGAAGCTGTCCGAACAGCAAGAGACCTGGTGAGAAAAGATAAAGCTCAGTTAGAATTAAATCTAGCCAGGGAGATCAAGGGGAACAGCAAAAATTTCTATAGGTACATTAATGGTAAGAAGAAGACTAGGGAAGGCGTGGGTCCCCTTAGAAAGGAAATGGGGGAGCTGGTGACAAGTGATATGGAGAAGGCCGAGGTTCTCAATGACTTCTTTTCCTCAGTCTTCACTGGCAAGGGCTCCAGCCACACTCCTGGAGTCACAGAAGACAATGGCAGGGGTTGGACAGAACTGCCCATCGTAAGTGAAGATCAGGTTCGTGACCATCTGATGAACCTGAAAGTGAACAAGTCCATGGACCTGATGGGAAACACCCATGGGTACTGAAGGAACTGGCGGATGAGGTTGCTAAACCGCTCTCTATTATATTCCATTATTCTATTATATTCCAAAAGTCATGGCAGTCTGGTGAAGTCCCCACTGACTGGAAAAGGGGAAACATAATCCCCATTTTCAAAAAGGGAAAGAAGGAGGAACCAGGGAACTATAGGCCAGTCAGTCTCACCTCCGTGCCGGGTAAGATTATGGAGCAGATCCCCCTGGAGGCACTGCTGAGGCAGAAGAATAACAAAGAGGTGATTGGGTACAATCAACACAGCTTCACCAAGGGCAAATCGTGCCTGACAAACCTGGTGGCCTTCTATGAGAAGGTCACAACATCAATAGACAAGGGGAGAGCAACAGACGTCATTTACCTGGACCTGAGCAAAGCCTTTGACACTGTCCCGCATGACATCCTGGTCTCCAAGCTGATAAAATATGGGTTTGATGGACTGACAAGTCAGTGGATAAAGAACTGGCTTGACGGCCGCACCCAAAGAGTGGCTGTCAATGGGTCCATGTCCAAGTGGAGGCCAGTGACGAGTGGAGTCCCTCAAGGATCAGTAGTGTTGCAGGATTTCATAGAATCATAGAATGTGTTGGGTTGGAAGGGACCTTTAAAGGTCATCTAGTCCAACCCCCCTGCAGTAAGCAGGGACATATTTAACTAGATCACATTGCTCAGAGCCTCATCAAGCCTGACCTTGAATGTCTCCAGGATTTGGTGAATAACGGTTTTCACTCATTTTGTCCTTTATGGTTGTAAAGCTCAACCAAATCCACCTGCAGCCTTTTCTTCAAAAGTGAGTAATCTCACCTGCCTTAATCTCTACTTGCTTCATTCTCTTTGTCTTCTTCATTGTCCTTCTCTTTACCTCCTCTAATTCTGCTACATCTTTTTTGAGGTTTGAAGACTAGTGCACACAGTACTTGAAATGTGAGGGCACCAAAGTTTTATTTATAGTTTAAAAATTACGCTTTTATTCTCTAGGTTCCTGATGATGGCCAGTGTTTCATTGGCTCTTGTTTTGTTGCAGCTGCATATTGAGTCGGTGATTCTCGAGAACTGTAAGTGTTAACTTAAGGATCTGTTACTTGAGTTGTAACTTCTAGTTCCAGTTTCAGCATTGTGTACCCATAAATTAGATTATTTTTCTCTGGTTGCCTTATCTTTCTTTTGTCTATGTTGAAGCACATCTGCCACCTTTTTGTGTAGTCCCTTATTTTTAAGAAGCCCTTTTGAAGTTCTTCACAATTGTCATGGCATCTGACTACCCAAAAAGCTGTCTTGCCAAAGGATCAGACCCCAAACCTGGTGTTATTCAGAGTATAACTGAACATCAGGCTGGAAGATGATGCATAAGTTTCTAGCTAATGTTTTGAAAGGCCTACATCATAAAAGAAAACAGTGTTTTACTTTCCCAATCCCCTCCTTCATTAACACTTGTTTGCATGTAATCTTGTTGTAGAGAGAATTCAAGTATTTCATGGTTTGGACTGTTCTGATTGTGAATTTATCTTGTACCTCATTTTAGTCTAGCGTCCTGGTATCATGATCATTCTCATCGCACACGTGCTAGTTCACTTCCAGGCTCCCATCTAGAGTGAACCAGATGACCCACCTTCTATAGAAAACCTAAAATTCCTTGACTGGTTGATGAGAAGAGACCTGAACTGCATTGTTTTGGCTATCGCTTCTTGGACAGTCCTGCATTTTAGTAGGCATCGCGCTTTCAAATTCTCTTGCATATCCCAGGACATGCAGCACATGCTCATGTTTGTGCTCTAAAAGCATCATAGTGGGAGGCTGCAATGTAGTTTTTCTCACTTTTGCGTAGGTCTTACTGCTCTAAGCATGCTTCTTGGGACCACAGGGGTGCGCCTGTACAAGCATTTCAGTTCAGATCAAGAATGGGCTTTGGACATGTGTCTTCTGATCATCCCTTACGTCCTCATGTTATGCTTTAGTTCACTTTGAAAGTGGCCTCGGAGCATGCTAAATTCCTTTTGGATGAAATTTAGCTGGAGGGTGCACTCCAGAAATGTATGTGATGTGCTTCAACAAGGGGTGTTCAGTCTGTGGCACTAGACCCCCACAGTCCCCTCCAAAACATGCAGTGTGAATGTCGGATCCTCAGCACCACCTGCTTTGCTCTGCAAATCTGCTCCTGTTGCAGTATGCTACTTGCTACCGTAGGCACAGCTGAGGGACCTGGGCTGTGAGCACCAAGTGCTGTAGTTGTGAGCAATGTGTCGTGAAAGATGCTGTCCTAGGGGTGTTGGGGACACGAGCCAGCCTGTACCAGTTGTCCTAGGGGTTCTGTCCCTGGTATGGTCTGGAAAAAAGGCACAAAGGTGATCTTCAGTACTTGAGTTTTTCTATTACAACCTAGTACTGCCTGCTGCTTGAGAATGAGAAGGTTGGTTGTGAGTTATGCCATGTTTCGGTAAGAGCATGACACAATCTAACTTGACAGCAAATGATAGATCCTCGTATGAGTTGCCTCCTGTCGTGGTTTGGCCTCAGATGGCAACAAAGAACCACGTGTCGCTCGCCCAGCGCTTCCCGGTACGGGAAGGATCAAAAGAAAAAGGCAAAACTCTTGGGTTGAGACAAAGGCAGTTTAACAGAACAGCAAAGGGAACAAGAAAACAACAACAATAACACCGACAGAGAAATATACAGACGCGAATACGGAACCGCCGCTCCCCGCCGCTCCCCGCCAGTCCGGCCCCGGGACGCGTCAGCCCGCTCTGAACCCGACTGCTCGCCCCCTCCCTCCTTTTAACCTCAGGGTGGGCGTGGCTCACATGGCATGGAATACTTAACCCTGTCCCTGCCGGAACCAGGACATTATCCACCCCTTATTCCATACCATTTTGCCACGCCCAGATCTTACAGTTTTCGGAACATGTGACTGTATACCCGGCGTAGCTCATGCACACAGTCCATGGGCCGAAGATGCAGATCTTGAGGAAGTTGCTGGGTGTCAGCTCTGATCCCATCACCACTTTGCTTTACTCAACTGTTCATCAAAGTCCATCTGTCCTTAATTTGGGTGATTCTTACTGCAGTACAGCCAATAGCAATTATAGTAACGAGGACATACAGTGACAGTGTTGCACACGATTTGATTCATTGGCTATTCTCCCCCAAAATCAAGTCCCATGAGGTACACATCGGACTTCCCCATCCTGCCGCATTACCCACCAAGTGCACCCAGGTCCTTGGGCAAAAGCAATCCCACGGATGGGTTTGCCTTTGCCTGAGGCAGGACTAACCCAGACTGTCTTCCCCAACATATTCTTCATGTGCACTACGGGGACCTTAGCCCCTTCTACAGTACGTGGAAGTTTTGACTGGGCAGGGCCAGCCCGATTGGTAGATCCCCTGGTATTAACTAGCCAGGTAGCCTTTGCTAAATGTGCATCCCAATGTTTTAAGGTCCCACCACCCATTGCTCTCAGTGTAGTTTTTAACAGTCCATTGTACCGTTCTATCTTCCCAGAGGCTGGTGCATGATAGGGGATGTGATATACCCACTCAATACCATGCTCTTTGGCCCAGGTGTCTATGAGGCTGTTTCGGAAATGAGTCCCATTGTCCGACTCAATTCTCTCTGGGGTACCATGTCGCCACAGGACTTGCTTTTCAAGGCCCAGGATAGTATTCCGGGCAGTGGCATGGGGCACAGGGTATGTTTCCAGCCATCCAGTGGTTGCTTCCACCATTGTGAGCACATAGCGCTTGCCTTGACGGGTTCGTGGCAGTGTGATATAGTCAATCTGCCAGGCCTCCCCATATTTATATTTCAACCATCGTCCTCCATACCAAAGAGGCTTCAAACGCTTGGCTTGCTTGATTGCAGCGCATGTCTCACATTCATGGATGACCTGTGCAATAGTGTCCATGGTCAAGTCCACCCCTCGGTCACGAGCCCATCTATATGTCGCATCTCTTCCTTGGTGGCCTGAGGTCTCATGGGCCCACCGAGCTATGAATAGTTCACCCTTACGTTGCCAATCCAGATCCACTTGAGCCACTTCAATCCTGGCAGCCCGATCCACCTGCTGGTTGTTCTGATGTTCCTCCGTGGCCCGATTCTTCGGTACGTGGGCATCTACGTGGCGTACTTTCACAACCAGATTCTCTATCCGGGCAGCAATATCTTGCCATAGTTCAGCAGCCCAGATGGGTTTGCCTCTGCGCTGCCAGTTGCCCTGCTTCCACTGCTGTAACCATCCCCACAGAGCATTTGCCACCATCCATGAGTCAGTGTAGAGATAAAGTACTGGCCATCTTTCTCGCTCGGCGATGTCCAAAGCCAGCTGAATGGCTTTCACCTCTGCAAACTGGCTCGATTCACCTTGTCCTTCACTGGCTTCTGCAACTTGTCGTGTAGGACTCCACACAGCAGCCTTCCACTTTCGATGCTTTCCCACAATCCGGCAGGACCCATCAGTGAACAGGGCATATTGCTTCTCATTTTCTGGCAGTTTATTATATGGTGGGGCCTCTTCCGCACGCGTCACCTCCTCCTCTGGTGACATTCCAAAATCCTTGCCTTCTGGCCAGTCCATGATCACTTCCAGAATTCCTGGGCGACTGGGGTTTCCCATTCGAGTTCGCTGTGTGATCAGTGCAATCCACTTACTCCATGTAGCATCAGTTGCATGATGTGTGGTGGGGACCCTTTCTTTGAACATCCAACCCAGCACCGGCAGTCGAGGTGCTAAGAGGAGCTGCGCTTCTGTACCAACCACCTCCGAAGCAGCTCGAACCCCTTCATATGCTGCCAAGATCTCCTTTTCTGTTGGAGTGTAGCGCGCTTCGGATCCTCTGTATCCCCGACTCCAAAACCCTAGGGGTCGACCTCGGGTCTCCCCTGGTGCCTTCTGCCAGAGGCTCCAGGTAGGGCCATTCTCCCCGGCTGCGGTGTAGAGCACATTTTTCACATCTTGTCCTGCCCGGACTGGCCCCAGGGCCACTGCATGGACTATTTCCTGTTTGATTTGTTCAAAAGCTTGTCGTTGCTCAGGACCCCATTTAAAATCATTCTTCTTCCGGGTTACTTGATACAGAGGGCTTACAATCAGACTGTAATCTGGGATATGCATCCTCCAAAAACCCACAATGCCTAAGAAAGCTTGTGTTTCCTTTTTGCTAGTTGGTGGAGACATAGCTGCTCTTTTGTTGATCACATCCATTGGGATTTGGCGGCGTCCATCTTGCCATTTTATTCCTAAGAACTGGATCTCCTGTGCAGGTCCCTTGACCTTACTTCGTTTTATGGCAAAACCAGCTTTCAGAAGGATTCGGACTATTTTATCCCCTTTCTCAAAAACTTCTTCAGCTGTGTTTCCCCATACAATGATGTCATCAATGTACTGCAGATGTTCTGGAGCTTCACCCTGTTCCAGTGCAGTCTGGATCAGTCCATGGCAAATGGTGGGGCTGTGTTTCCACCCCTGGGGCAGTCGATTCCAGGTGTACTGGATGCCCCTCCAAGTGAAAGCAAACTGTGGCCTGCACTCTGCTGCCAAAGGGTTTGAGAAGAATGCATTCGCTATATCAATCGTGGCATACCATTTGGCTGCCTTGGACTCCAGTTCGTACTGGAGTTCTAGCATATCCGGCACAGCAGCGCTCAGTGGTGGTGTGACTTCATTCAGGCCACGATAGTCTACAGTTAGCCTCCACTCTCCATTGGATTTTCGCACCAGCCATATAGGACTGTTAAAAGGCGAGCGAGTCTTACTGATCACTCCTTGAACCTCTAGTTGACGAGTCAGCTTATGGATGGGAATCAGAGAGTCTCGGTTAGTGCGATATTGCCGCCGATGCACCGTTGTGGTAGCAATCGGCACCTGCTGTTCTTCGACCCTCAACAACTCCACAACAGAAGAATCCTCCGAGACCAGGCAAGGTGGACAACTGTTTAACTTCCTCCGCCTCCAAGGCAGCTATGCCAAAGGCCCATCGATACCCCTTTGGGTCCTTAAAATACCCTCTCCTGAGGTAATCTATACCAAGGATGCATGGAGCATCTGGGCCAGTCACAATGGGATGCTTTTGCCACTCATTCCCAGTTAGGCTCACTTCAGCCTCCAGTACAGTCAACTCTTGGGATCCCCCTGTGACCCCAGAAATACAAATGGGTTCTGCCCCTCTATAGCTTGATGGTATCAGAGTGCACTGTGCTCCTGTGTCCACTAGAGCCTTATACTCCTGTGGGTCTGATGTGCCAGGCCATCGAATCCACACTGTCCAATAAACCCGGTTGTCCCTTTCCTCCACCTGGCTGGAGGCAGGGCCCCTCTAATACTGGTCATGGTATCCGGTACTCACTTCTTGCAGAAATGACTTGGAGGTTCCTTCAAGAGGATCAGAAGCAAGATCAGGCCTTATGGTCTGTCTGGGGAACTGCCCACTGGAAACTGGGGCGGCACTTTTCCTGGAGGGATCTCCTTTTGTGGCTGTCCTTCCTTGCAACTCCTGTACCCGTGCCCGCAGGATCCAAGTAGGTTGTCCATCCCACTTCCTCATGTCCTCTCCATGGTCTCGCAGGTAGAACCACAGGGTGCCTCGTGGTGTGTACCCTTTGTACTCTCTCTCTTGAGTGGGGAAATGTCTGCTTCTAATAGCTGAGATGCTGGCCCGTACAGGTGGGGAGTAGGACATATTCTCTTCAAGTTGCTGAACCTTCCGGGACAGTTTCTCCACAGCTGAGACAAGGGGGGAAGAGAGGCTTTCTTCATATTGCCGGAGCCGGCCAGCCACCTCATCCACCGTTGGTCCTTCTTCACCTTTCCATTCCATTACTGCCAGTGAGTTGGCATATGACGACGGTGCGCTCCGTACAAACTTCCGCCACATGGGCCTTGTGCAGTGCACCTCATCAGGGTCTGTGGGCAAGTCTGTGTTGTCCAAGTCATAATAAATCATCTCCTGCACGGCTAATTCTCTCAGGTACTGGATACCTCTTTCCATGGTGGTCCATTTGCTTGGTTGGCATACAACATCTTCACTGAAGGGGTACCTCTCCCTCACGCCTGACAGGAGTCGTTTCCAGAGGCTGAGGGCTTGGGTCTTTTTTCCAATTGCCTTGTCAATGCCGCCTTCCCTAGGCAGGGATCCCAACTGCCTGGCTTCCCTACCCTCTAATTCCAGGCTACTGGCCCCATTATCCCAACACCGAAGCAGCCAGGTGACAATGTGCTCACCTGAAAGTCGGCTAAAATCTTTTCGCATATCCCGCAGCTCACTCAGGGATAGGGATCGGGTAATTATCTCTGGTTCTGCCTCTTCCTCCTGTCCTTGTGATGGCCCTGGTTCATCGTCATCTCTTACTATGCGAACCGATTTCTTTGTGTACTTCTTCTTTTGTATGGGGGCAACGGATACTGGCATGGGTTGGTTCCCTTGTTCAGCAGCAGTGTCTGTCACCGGGGTTGCAGTAGCCACAGTGCCCGTCACAGGGGTCGCAGTAGCCACAGTGCCCGTTGCAGCAGCACCTGCCACAGGGGCCACAGCAACCGCAGCGCCTGCCGCAGGGGCCGCAGCGCCTGCTGGTCTGGTCTCTGTCTCTTTCTCCTGAGGGTGCTGCATAGCACTGAGCAGTGCCTGGTAGACACTAGCCAGGGCCCAGCACAGTGCGGTGAGTTGTGCCTCTCTAGAATAGCCACAGCATTTTCCCTTCAGATATTCTACTATTCTATCAGGGTCCTGTAATTGTTCAGGGGTGAAGTCCCAGACCATTGGAGGTGAGAAGTTCTCTAAGTACCTGCCCATGTTCTCCCACCTGCCATGCCACCCCTGACTGTCCAGCCTTGGAGCAGATCTCTGGGTGGTAGTCTTAAATAGTTGTTTAACCCTAAACGAGACCTGGAACATATTCAGCAAACATAACACTAGGAACATGCTGGTCTGAGCATCCCAAGGATATTCAAAATTCTCAAAAGCTGTCATACCTGACCCGAAGGAGAAAAGGGAGGCAAAAGAGCTGGGGAAAGTGTCCCCCCCTGTTTCCCCCATAGACTGGGTGTAATTATTAATAAATTCTGAGAGGTGGTGCCCAATGTACGGACAGGAGAGCAATACCACATAAATGCCCCAAAGTAACCGTCTAACAAGTGATGTTATCATATCATAAGCCGATATTGCACAGGACAGTAAAATGATAATCCTCATCCCCCTTCCAGAAGTAACAAATATCATCACAGGGAGTGCATAAAACACATAGGAGTTTACATAACACAGCCATGAGAACAAACTAAGCAACATAGTGACCGTGACTATTTACCTAACAAATTCGTTTTTTCAAGCTCTAGTTAGATTCTGTCGTTGTCTCAACCCTTCAAGCCCCACGTTGGGCGCCAAAAAGGACTGTCATGGTGTGGCCTCAGATGGCAACAAAGAACCACGTGTCGCTCGCCCAGCGCTTCCCGGTACGGGAAGGATCAAAAGAAAAAGGCAAAACTCTTGGGTTGAGACAAAGGCAGTTTAACAGAACAGCAAAGGGAACAAGAAAACAACAACAATAACACCGACAGAGAAATATACAGATGCGAATACGGAACCGCCGCTCCCCGCCGGTCCCGCCCCGGGACGCGTCAGCCCACTCCGAACCCGACTGCTCGCCCCCTCCCTCCTTTTAACCTCAGGGTAGGCGTGGCTCACATGGCATGGAATACTTAACCCTGTCCCTGCCGTAACCAGGACACCTCCCCTCCCCATCAAAAAAAAAAAAGACTGCTGTGGTACCCCAATGACAAAACCAGCATAACCGAATAAAAGAATTTTAGGTAATGGAGCAATCAGCCATCACATTAACATCAGTTTTGGAAGTAATTTTAGTTCATCCTGCTTGATTTTGCAGTAAAACGGGGGGGGGGGGGGGGGGGGGGGGGGTGGAGGAAATAACAAATCTAATTGAAGCATTCTAGGAACTTAAGTGCCTCAACTAAAAGTAGTAGCAAAGTGGAGGACAGATGCTAAAGTATTTCTAGTCTCTGTGTCCCAAACTAGTGTCCTAGAGGTGGAGCGGGTAAATGTAGTGCTGAATTCTGGAACTGAGTGCAGGATGACATGACCTGAGCTTGGCCCCACCAGTGCATCAATATGGGAGAGGCTTTGCGCAGCATTACTGATATCAACCCATTATGAAGGTCAGTCATAAGTTTCTCTGAATTTCAGTAAAATGTTTTGTAGAGCATTAAAAATTATTCAGATGAAGTTTAATACAAGAATGGTAATGTATTTAAGACAGGTGATGATAGTGTACCTAATAATTTCTACCTAATAGTGTGCCTTCTGGGATCAGTTTTGGGACTGGCTGGCTGTTTTTTTCCATCCATTATAGTTATTCATTCCTGGTCATAACACAGAAGGTAACGTTGTTCTCAGGAAACTTCATTACTATGCCAGAGTGGAACTATCATCTCTGTGGAGATTTATATCATACAGGAAGATTAGGAAATATGGAATGAAACAACTGGGATAAAACATGGCACAAAGTAAATGCGCTTTTGCTATAAATTGGGAGATCATAAACTGTAAATGACAGGAGAAAACTCTTGATATTCTAGTTAACCACAAAATAAGTGTGGACTACCAGGGTGAAGTGAGTACAATTTTAGAATTACTGTAATTTGGCAGTGAGTGTTCCTGTGGAAAGCAGTCTGGAGCCCATGTGGGATATTGCACCTCATCCTCATTGCCAGTGTTGGAAAAGGAGATACTCTGACTAAAACAGGTACAGATAGGCTCACCGTTCTTGTACAGGTGTCTTTATATAAGCCATAAAAGAAAGCACAGAGTACTAAATGACTGTGAACACATGTAATCTGGAAAAAAGTTTGTATATGTTGACAGTGAGGTGCTAGTGCAACTTTCTGGGGTGAATAGCAGAGGCAGACCACTTAATAACAAAAAGGTGAAATGTGTTTGGTTTATAGGGAACTTACAGTAGCATGTATTAGATATGACTGGACAGGTGCTTCCTTCCAAATATCTTTTTCTGTGGCTAAGTTATATGTGGAGAACTTCTCTGCTCTTAAAAATGATAGGTTCACTGGCATGGTACAGCTGAAATAACTTGCTGATAAATATCTAAATACCAGTGCATCTGTTGGCCATTGTAACATGATACTTCTTTATGAATTGAGCTGCTTTAGAAACAAGTGTCCTCTCTCGCTCTGACACTGACACCTACAGAAGCAATATGTAGCTGTAGCTTCCGAATGCTACAGTGGTGAGATACTCTTAACGTTTTGTGAAGCCAGTGATTGCCATTGATTTCACTGGCAATTGAAGCTTCTGAAACCAAATAAAGGGAAGATGTTTTAGGAAGAACTCGCTAATATGAAATAATGCACTTTGAAATGCGCTTAAAAGAGTATTATCTCCCCACCACCAAAAGAAACTGGACCTACCTTGAAGGGAAGTAAAACACAAAGTGTTTCTCTAACTGGTGAAACCACAGGAAACTTGTTTTGAATATAAAGGGAAATTTTAGAGATCAGCTTGGAAAATGAAAGGTCAACAGAAATAAAACCAGTGGATTGAAATGTGAAAATATTGGAGATTTAACAATTATTAGAGAAGCAAATACTGACAGCAGCACTGGGATGCATCTCTAGGTAACTTCTTTAGAGATGGTGCATCAGTATAGACAGCTAACAAGTTCAGCTAGACTGAACATGTTGAATTATAATTCAGTGGTTTGAGGTGGAGGATGTTATTGGTGTTGAATGCAAGGAGGACCAAAAATTGCTTGCGTCCTGTTTGCTATATGAAGAACATTAAATATTCTCTTTGTATTTTGAAGCTAAATATTATACACAGTTCAGTGGCATGTGTGAGCTTCCCCCCTGCCCCGGTTTGTTAGTGGATTGTCAGTAAGATCTGTGAACTTTGTTTTTCTAAAGCACTATATTTGATTGGTTTTTGCACAGAAATTAGATACATATATTGGGTGGGGAGTGTTCTGAGTTTGGTAGCTTTCTAGATGGGGGCAAGAGTAGATTAAGTTGGATTTTAATTCAAAACTGAAATATACAGGCAGATATGGGAAACTTGATTTGGTTAATGTTAGTTTCTGTTCTCAAAATTCGTCTGTTACATTGTAGAGGTTTATGGAGATCATAAAATGCAGTTGTAACAAGCTTGTCCTTTGAAGGACTTGGGTGTTGCTGTGATAATTTAGAGAATAAAACAAAATGAGTTGGTAGCTAGGGATCATTCACAAAAATAAATATTAAAATATATCTTTAATAAATATTTTTTAAAAATTTCATATAATTTTAAAGAACTTGCTTTAGAAATATGGCAGGTATCGTGTATGTTTAGTGACCCATTTGACAGTGTGATAACACAATAACTAAGGCAAGAGACAAGACAATAAGGAAGGGTGGCATGGCAAAAATGAAATAAACAAACAAATCTGTATGATAAAGTAAAACAAAACTAAAGCATAACTGTGGTAGATACAGAGAAAATTAAAGTCTAGTTGTTTATGGATAAAAGAAACTTTGAAACAAAATAAAATTAAGCATCTTCGGTGTTGTGGAGAAAGAAACATCAGTCACTAGTAACTTACAGTTTTTCCTTGGGGGATTAGCAGCAGGACTGTCTGTGTTGTTGTCATGGTTTGGTCTGGACTGGCCACTGAATGAACGACAGATGCTCTCCCCAACCTTTCCCTTCAGGGAGAGAAGAATGAGAGAGAAAGAGACTTATGGATTGAAAAATAAACTAAATTAATGAGATATTAATAATAAAATAATAAAAAGAATCACGGAATTTCAGAGTTGGAAGGGACCTCTAGAGATCATCTAGTCCAACTCCCCTGCTAAAGCAGGATTGCCTAGAGCACATTACTCAGGACTGCATCCAGGCGGGTCTTGAAAGTCTCCAGAGAAGGGGACTCCACAACCTCCCTGGGCAGCCTGTTCCAGTGCTCTGTCACCCTCACCGTAAAGAAGTTTTTTCTCATATTTGATCGGAACTTCCTATGTTCCAGCTTGTGCCCGTTACCCCTCGTCCTGTTACTGGGAACCACTGAAAAGAGTCTGGCTCCATCCTCCTTAAACCCACCCTTTAGATACTTGTAAAGATTAATGAGGTCTCCCCTCAGCCTTCTCTTCTCCAGGCTAAAGAGTCCCAGCTCTCTCAGCCTTTCCTCATAAGGGAGATGCTCCAATCCCTCAGTCATCTTTGTTGCCCTACGCTGGACTCTCTCCAGTAGTTCCCTGTCTCTCTTGAACTGGGGAGCCCAGAACTGGGCACAGTATTCCAGTTGTGGCCTCACCAGTGCAGAGTAGAGGGGGAGAATGACCTCCCTGGACCTGCTGGCCACACTCTTCCCTATGCAGCCCAGAATTCCGTTGGCCTTCTTGGCAACAAGGGCACATTGCTGGCTCATGGATAATTTACTGTCTACCAAGACCCCCAGATCCTTTTCTTCAGAGCTGCTTTCCAGCAGGTCCACCCCTAACCTATACTGGTGCCTGACATTCTTCCTCCCCAGGTGCAGGACCCTACACTTGTCCTTGTTGAACCTCATTAGGTTCTTCTCTGCCCAGCTCTCCAGCCTGTCTAGGTCACGCTGGATGGCAGCACGGCCCTCTGGGGTGTCAGCCACCCCACCCAGTTTGGTATCATCAGCGAACTTGCTGAGCATACACTCTGCCCCCTCGTCCAGGTCGTTGATGAATACATTAAACAATACTGGTCCAAGTATTGACCCCTGGGGGACACCACTGGTTACAGGCCTCCAACTCGACCCTGCTCCATTAATCACCACCCTCTGAGTCCTGTCACACAGTCAGCTCTCAGTCCACCTCACTGTCCCCTCGTCTAGTCCACACATCCTCAGTTTCCTAAGGTGGATGTTATGAGAGACAGTGTCAAAAGCCTTGCTGAAGTCAAGGTAGATGACATCTGCTGCTCTGTGCTCATCCAGGCAACCAGTTATAACATCATAGAAGGCTACGAGATTGGTCAAGCATGATTTACCCTTGGTAAATCCATGTTGACCACTTTCAATAACTTCCTGCTCCTGAACGTGCTTGGATATGACATCCGGAACGAGTCAAAGAAAAGATAGTAATATTTATAAGAAAATAATGAAATATATACAACCCGTATTGAGCTCCCAGGATGATGATCACGTCACTGGCAGGCACTTGGAAAGTTCCAGACTAGACTCAGCGATGGATGGGAACTAGATTCTGGAACTGGATTCAGGAACGCGTGGATCCAGATCAAAGGCAGGCAGACAGACAGAGTCCTCCTTGGATGCTGGCCACTGAAGAAAGAATGACCCCTTTGATCCCTCAGCTTTCATACTGAGCATGATGCAGATGGCATGGAATACCCCATTGGTCCGTTTTGGGTCACCTGTCCTGCCTGCTCCTCCCCACAGATGCAACCCCTTTACACTTTTCCACTTCCAATCCTCCAAGGGGGCACACAACAAAGTTAGCTGACCTTGGTTGTTATAACAATAAGTATAAGCAGGAGCCTCTCTGCATACCATTCCTTGGTATTCACTTTAAACATCAGACCTTATCTGCTAGAAGCTGACACTGTCTGAAAAATATGCCATTAATTTCAGAGAGTTAGTTAGAAGAGGCTTAGGTTAAAAGTAAAATTACTGAAAAGAAAATTGGTTCTGTTTTACCTCAAACCAGGACATTAGTTCAGGGAGAACCGTAACAAGCGCTGATTGTTTGAATAGGGACATTGCCACAGGTAACATTGCTGGAGACACTGAGCCTAGAATTCTTTTTTACTTGGGATTTTTTCCTGAAAGTTTGCTATAGACATTGTTTGGTGAGTAAAGGATTATTTTTTGCCTCCCTGAGCTCTGTGAGAGCAGGAAAGTCCTTCTACCAGAATTGCCAGGATTGGAGCCTGTAGCTCAGGAGACGATTTTCTGGACCACGGTAATTCTGGTAAATGCTGCTTTTTCTCATGTCTCTCCTAAACATAGTTGTTTGGGTTTTTTTTTTTTAAGCTTGGGGTTTGTATTCTGTTTTAAAGAGAGTGAAGAAAATTCTACTTTTCGCAATTTTAATTTTTTTAATATCAAGTGGCAGAGCGTGAAGGTCAAGCATGTCCAGGTGTCTCTAGATGAGATAACATTTATGTTAGTTCCTCATGAATGTGATTAGGAAAATCATGACTATTTCACAAATGCCCATTATAATCCTTTAAGGGATGGGTAGCTTCTGTTGCGGTGGTCATCCTCGGTGAGGCTCTGTAGCAGATGTTAACTTGTACTATATTTTTGTGAAACATCTACTGTTGATGCACTTAGAAAAACTAAGTGCTCGGCTGACCAGACCACTGCCTGAGCTTATATAACACATTTGTGCTCCTAAAGAAGTGGCAAGTTCAGAGGATTTATAATAAGCTATGAGTTTCCTTTACTGAATGTTGGGTCCATTAACATTGCCATAGCCTGGTCCTGCTAAAAATAATTGCCTGGGTTTGAGCTGACAAGATTCAACTATATGATGAGTTGATCACCATCAACTGCATGATGGTGATAGGTTAATGCTGCCGGGCAGAGTCCTGCTGCTGTTTTTTGGGGAGGAATGAGAGTGTCGTAGTAGAAATTATGAACCTTTCTTTTCTATAGCCTGATCCAGAGCCTGTGTGTAAATTTTGAATTATTATGGCTCAAAGACATTTCTAAGACTTCACAAAACTTTTGCATGAGAAGTGCAAGTACAGTGTCTTTTGGGGCTAGTGCACTTTAATTATTTGGAAGGGCAGGGAAGGTTGCGATCTTTTTCCAGCCTTTTCACTTAGGAGAGTGAAAAGTGGTTTTAATCATGTCAACTAATGCTTTATCCCAGACTGTAATTTAAAAACCACCAACCCATATTTACCACTGAAAAGTATTAGGAAGATGAAAAGGCCAAGGTTTTAGTACTGTCATTGATCGCTGCTACAAAATTGTGGTAGTTTCGAGAAGTTTTGCAGGTAGAAAACGTTCAGTTTGCTTAGAGGCAAGGATCTAAGTACAGCTTGTATTTCTATCAGTTGTCATTGCTACCTAGGTTGAGGGTTAGTCAAAATGTTTGATTTAGCCCTGGTTATTTGCTTTTGCTACTGCTTCCTAAACATTTTTTCTGTACCAATAGCTAGCTTAGGAATTTTTACAATAGAGGGGATTTATCTGCTATTTCTGCAGATATTTATGCTTGCTTTCTTCTGTTTGTAAAATTTTCATAAGATGACTAGGAAGAGAGAGAGTGGAGAGTTTCTGTTCTTCATTTATATTGATAGGGGTGAGAATATCATAATGTATGTGTATTTAAGGTAATTGTAAAGCGATGGCTTCACATACATTTGTGTTGTCTTACTGCTGTATTTGCAGCAATGTTTCCTGCATGCTCTAGTCAGTAGGAAATAAGCCAGATACCATGCACTGTTTGACAGAACTTATTTACACAAATAATAGCCTTTTCAAACTTCTCCATTAGTTTTGAGTTCTATAGCAATGGACCAACTTCCCAGAAAAAAGTTTTGCCTGTGGTGTGAATTCTAATCATGTGAGGAGAGGCAATAAAAATTAAGGAAACGCCAAGTGAAGAATTGGTGTATCAGCATTATGACTTTATTTTCTTCTTTTGTTTTTGAGATGTGTGTGAAGATAGTCTTTCTCAAATCACTTGTTCCTTTTTCAGTTTGTCATAATGCATGTTTATGTTTACATGAACACGTTTACATTTCAGATTTTGATACCAACTCCAGAAAACGCACCCAAAATCAGGGACATTGCCTTCAGCCACTCTCTGCAGATTGATTTGGCTCTTATGCTTTAGCATTTGCAGCTTGGTCTTGCTTTATATGCTAGACAAGGTTTACGCCAGCCTAATTGGTCGCTGGCATTCCTGAATTTCACAACTGCTGTATTCAGCTGTGTACTAGAAAAATATAATGGGATACTGTTTGTGGAGAGCAAGAGGCAATTATAAAGATGTATATGTGCTTTCTGGCAGTTCAGTAACATGTAAACTTTTAGTAACACACAAAGAATTTTGAGGAACAAATAGTATGAGTATATTGCCAGTTTAAACATAGTATAAATTTTCTATTTAAACTGAGAATATTTGGAAGATGGACATAACTTTTATTTTTGTTAGTGTTTTTTTTTATTCAATCCTGACTTTCTTGGCCAGGGAGTGGATAAAGGTCTGGCACAGAGATGGAAGGTTTATTGTGATTCTTTTGTTACGGCATGCTGGCTTACTGTGTTTGTGAGAGGATTCAGTATTTTCTATTCATTCATCAGCCTGTTTTGATCTTCTTTCACTTGTTATGGCAAAGATTAAACCTTTTTTAAATTATTCATTCTCTGTCAAAAGTAATAGAGCACAGGAGCAGGTAATAGGACTTAAATGATGACTCTGCAACTAATACAGTGTCACAGGCTGTGAATAGTGCTTTTCTTCAAAATTTATAAAATCTGTTAACATGCAAAAGCTTATTATAGTATTGTATAATGCATGTTTCTCTAAATTTACATTTTTCATATATCAATTTTCTCTTGATTCCGGATTGACAGCTGGACCAAGCCTCAAAACAGTAGCAGATGATTATACCAATGTAAGCTTGAAGAGTCTTCCACTTCCCACAGTGCTGAAAATCTTGTATCCTTGCATCCCAGCATGCTGTTTGTAGAAGCGGCAGAAGTGGCACTGCTACAGGAAGAAAGTGGCTTCTGTTGCTACTTTGCTAACAGACCAGATATAGCTAAATGAAACAGTTCTATGACAGAGTGTTCTTGCACCAAATTAAGTCACTAGAGGTTACTGAATGCAGAAAAATTAATGGAGAGGTGTACTGAGGACCTTGCACAAAGAAAACTTACACAAAAATGCTTGTCCAAGGAAATTAGATATGGGAACATCATGCTCAGTGAGTCTGCTTCAGCCCAGCCACCAACAGAATTTGGGCATGGTCCCAAGGGCAGGATGTATGCCTGCACAATGTTGTTTGGATGAGGGGAAATGGAGGAACGCTTGTGTGCAGAGGGGAGGGCATGGCTGTGATCCCTGCCTGCACATGTCCTGCTTGGCAGTGCCTCAGTGAGGAATCTAGACTGTCCCTGCAGTGCACACAGCTGGGGCGTCTGGAAGAATGATGCTCAGGAGGCACAAATGGAAGGGTTTATTCAGACAAAATATAGGACGGGGAAATAAAAACTAGCAAATGCTAGAGGAAAGGAACCAAATGAAGCAAAGGGGGAAGTTTGGTTTTGGTTTGGTTTTTTTTTTTTTTAAGTAAAAAGACTTTAGTGGTGGACTGAATCTTATGCTTTAGGCAAGAAGTGTGGAGGTTAGAAATGTGTATGTAATGTACTGTTGCCGGTGAGGTACAAACCACAGATGCGAAAGCAGTGCTGCCCAGGGGTGTCGACAGCTCTGAGAGTTCCCCCATGTGCTATGCTGTGCCTGAGTTTCAGTTAGTCTCTTCCTCTGCATGTTATATATGTGTTTCGCCCCTAAGTGGGTGCCCAGCAGCAGCAGCGTATGCATGGACTGCTCCAGGACAATTGGCTTGTGCTTTTGGAGCTGCACATGACCCTTGGGCTCCTGGGCGGTGGCTCAGGGTAGGTGCTGAAGTGTGGTCTCGGGGGCAGCAGGCAGGTGGAACATGGGACATGCTGGCATTGGAGGAGTGGATTTGTCTGATGGTGCTGCGGGAGGAGGTGCACACTGAGGTGTGTGGATGTGAGAATTACCAGACTGCGCTCGCCCTGCAGAGCTGCTGAGAAGCTGTGTTGGCGCATGGGCATGCGCCCAGGTGCGCTTGGTGGGACTGAGGGTGACCTGGTATAGACACCTGCGGGGACCACTGTCGGTGTGCGTGGGCTGCAGGCTGCAAGCTACAAACAAGTTAAAATTGTGTGTTTTTTCAGGGAGTTCATGGAAGGATTAAGTACAGTTGCAATGAAAATGCTTCTTGCTGGGTGTATAAAGCTTTACATTTCCATTTTTTCCTTTGGGGAGTTAACAAAACATTATTTAGGTTTCCTTTTATACTGTATCGCCTGTGTTTCCCTCTCAAAGGCAATGGAGTAAGGGGTTGCTTGTTCATGCTATGGCTCATTAAAGGAGGGTGTTAGATCAGTCACATCGGACTCGTGTTCTTTATAAACCTCAGTTCTTGGTACTCTTAGGGCAAAGCACAGATGTGAAATCAATGTGACATGCACTTTTGTGTCAGTGTATGGATGCTCTGCTCTTCCAATTGCTCCTCACTACCACGTATAGGAAATAGGATAAAGTATGACAGATTACAGTAAAAAATGCAGTACACTACATATTTCAGAAGGAAAATCCTTATTCCTACTGAAAGTTTACTGGTTTCATTATACTTTATGGGGGCTTGCTGGCTTTGGATCTTTCACTGAAGAAGTCATAGCAATGGCACCTTAACTCCAGCTTAACAGTCTGTGTTAGCAATTGTTTTTAAAATCACAGAATCACAGAATGTTAGGGGCTGGAAGGGACCTCTAGAGATCATCTAGTCCAACCCCCCTGCCAAAGCAGGGTCACCTAGAGCAGGTTGGACAGGAATGCATCCAGGCGGGTTTTGAATATCTCCAGAGAAGGAGACTCCACAACCTCTCTGGGCAGCCTCTTCCCGTGCTCTGTCACCCTCAAAGTAAAGAAGTTTTTCCTCATATTCAGATGGAACTTCCTGTGTTCCAGTTTGTGCCCGTTGCCCCTTGTCCTGTTGCTGGGCACCACTGAAAAGAATCTGACTCCATCCTCTTGACATCCACCCTTTAGATATTATTATAAACTGATGAGATCCCTTCTCAGTCTTCTCCAGGCTAAACAGATCCAGGTCTCTCAGCCTTTCCTCATAAGAGAGGCGCTCCAGTCCCTTGATCATCTTTGTAGCCCTCCACTGGACTCCCTCCAGTAGTTCCCTGTCTTGAATTGGGGAGCCCAGAACTGGACACAGTACTCCAGATGTGGCCTCACCAGGGCAGAGTAGAGGGGGAAGATGACCTCCCTTGACCTGCTGGCCACACTCTTCTTGATGCACCCCAGGAGGCCCTTGGCCTTCTTGGCCACAAGGGCACATTGCTGGCTCATGGTCAACTTGTTGTCCGCCAGGACTCCCAGGTCCCTCTCTGCAGAGCTGCTTTCCAGCAGGTCAGCCCCTAACCTGTACTGGTGCATGGGGGGTTATTCCTCCCCAGGTGCAGGACCCTACACTTGCCCTTGTTGAACTTCATTAGATTCCTCTCCGCCCAACTCTCTAGCCTGTCCAGGTCTCACTGAATGGCGGCACAGCCTTCTGGTGTGTCAGCCACTCCTCCCAGCTTTGGGTCATCAGCAAACATGCTGAGGGTGCACTCTGTCCCCTCATCCAGGTCATTGATGAATATATTGAGCAAGACTGGGCCCAGTACAGACCCCTGGGGATCACTGCTAGTTACAGGCCTCCAACTAGACTCTGCGCCGCTGATCACAACCCTCTGAGCTCTGCCATTCATCCAGTTCTCAATCCACCTCACTGTCTACTCATCTAACCACCACTTCCTAAGCTTACCTATGAGGATGTTATGGGAGACAGTGTCAAAAGCCTTGCTGAAGTCGAGGTAGACAACGTCCACTGCTCTCCCCTCATCCACCCAGCCAGTCGTTCCATCATAGAAGGCTATCAGATTGGTCAAGCACGATTTCCCCTCCACATGCTTAGAGATGACATCCAGGATGAGCTGTTCCATCACCTTTCCAGGGATGGAGGTGTGGCTGACTGGCCTGTAGTTTCCTGGGTCCTCCTTCTTCTCTCCAGCATCCTCCTGGAGAAACTGGCTGCCCATGGCTTGCATGGGAGTACTCCACACTGGGTTAAGAACTTGCTGGAGGGCCAGGCCCAGAGAGTGGTGGTGAATGGAGTTAAATCCAGTTGGTGGCCAGTCACAAGTGGTGTTCCCCAGGGCTCAGTATTGGGGCCGGTGCTCTTTAATATCTTTATCAATGATCTGGATGAGGGGATCGAGTGCACCCTCAGTAAGTTTGCAGATGACATCAAGTTAGGTGGGAGTGTTGACCTGCTTGAGGGTAGAAAGGCTTTGCAGAGGGATCTGGACAGGCTGGATCAGTGGGCCAAGTCCAATGGTACGAGGTTCAACAAGGCCAAGTGCTGGGTCCTGCACTTGGGTCACAACAATCCCATGCAGCGTTACAAGCTTGGGGAGGAGTGGCTGGAGAGCTGCCTGGCAGAAAAGGACCTGGGGGTGTTGGTCGACAGCCGGCTGAATATGAGCCAGCAGTGTGCCCAGGTGGCCAAGGCAGCCAACAGCATCCTGGCCTGTATCAGGAACAGTGTGGTGAGTAGGACTTAGGGAATTGATCGTCCCCCTGTACTTGCACTGGTGAGGCCCCACCTTGAATACTGTGTCCAGTTTTGGGCCCCTGTAACTGGTTCTTTTTTAAAGATTCCAACGTACATACCGGAGCCCACACAAAGGAAAAAAAAAAAAAGGGTTAACTCTGCTTTATTGTGAAGCCTTGCTACAGAGAAAAAAAAAGCAGTGAATTCAGCTTTATTGCGAAACCTTGCTAAGCAGTTCCCAAATGTCCCAAAAGTTACTTCAGAGAGTCTTACCACCCCATAGATCGTAGTAGTACTGCTGAGCAGCAGGATAACAAGGAACAGCATCGGTACGGCAGAGGGAAGGCAGGCACAGTGCTTGTTCAGGGCGTCCCCTGTATCTTCAAAGTGCGCTCATGTCTCTCTCTCTCCCGCTCCAGCCCGAGACAGCCCCCTTATATCCTGTACCGGATTGAGTGGAAAAGTACAGGATAGAGTCGCTGCATGCGTGGCCAGCGCATGCAGCGAGCCCCACCAGACTCATGGATCCAGCTTCGCTAACAGCGGCTGTCTGATACCTGACTACATTGTTGTACTCCCTTCTTGTTATCTTCTTCTTCGAAGGTCAGGTTCTCATGGATACACACATAGTTTTTGCAGCAACAGTGCTGAGGTCCTTTTTCTCGGCACGTATACTGGGTTTGGTTCAACTAGTAATTTTCCGTCGTGTCTCACTCAGACCATCCTCTATTATCCCTAACACAGCCCCTCACTAAAAAAAGACATTGAGATTCTGGAGTGAGTCCAGAGAAGGACAACGAAGCTGGTGAGGGGTCTGGAGAATAAGTCTTATGAGGAGCAGTTGAGGGAACTGGGGTTGTTTAGTCTGGAGAAAAGAAGGCTGAGGGGAGACCTTATCGCTGTCTAGAACTACCTGAAAGGAGGTTGTAGAGAGGTGGGGGTTGGTCTCTTCTCCCAAATAACAGGTGATAGGACAAGAAGAAATGGCCTCAAGTTGTGCCAGGGGAGGTTTAGACTGGATATTAGGAAACTTTTTTTTACACTGAAAGGGTTATTAAGCATTGGAACAGGCTGCCCAGGGAAGTGGTTGAGTCACCATCCCTGGAGGTATTTAAAAGACGGGGAGACATAGTGCTTAGAGATATGGTTTAGTGATGGTTTTTGTCAGAGTTAGGTTGATGTTTGTGAATAGATGATCTGAAAGGTCCCTTCCAACCTAGACAATTCTATGGTTCTTGCCCTTTTTGAGGACTGGAGTGACATTAGCTTTTATTTTTTTATTTGGTGTAATCGAGTGCCGAAGAGAAATAACTTATTGAATGATATGCATTTTTCGTAACTTTTGATCTGGCTATAACTCTTATATGCAGTTGTGGGCCTTGGAATGTATTAAAGGAGGATAAAGATACTGTTGTCTGTGATTATGAATTCTGGAGTGGATAAGCATGTAGCTGAGGATTTGGTGTCCGGCAGATGTCACTGTTGTTTTATCTAAATAGTAAATTTCTCCATCTTCTGGTGAATGGTTAGAGATTCTTCAATACATGTCACATAAATGCAGTATACCACTTCCATCCTCATTAATGCTTTAAATTTTCTTTCTCATTATTCTTTGCTAACTTTGTTTATCATCACAGAATGGTAGGGGTTGGAAGGGACCTTCAGAGATCATCTAATCCAACCCCCCTGCCAAAGCAGGTTCACCTAGAGCAGGTTGGACAGGAATGCATCCCAGGCGGGTTTTGAATATCTCCAGAGAAGGAGACTCCACAACCTCTCTGGGCAGCCTCTTCCCGTGCTCTGTCACCCTCAAAGTAAAGAAGTTTTTCCTCATGTTGAGATGGAATTTCCTGTGTTCCAGTTTGTGCCCGTTGCCCCTTGTCCTGTCACTGGGCACCACTGAAAAGAGTCTTGACATCTGCCCTTTAGATATTTATAAGCATTGATGAGGTCTCCTCTCAGTCTTCTCTTCTCCAGGCTAAACCTGGGTCTGTTACCCAGGTGTCTCAGCCTTTCCCAGGTCCCTCTCTGCAGAGCTGCTTTCCAGTAGGTCAGCCCCTAACCTGTACTGGTGCATGGGGGGTTATTCCTCCCTAGGTGCAGGACCCTACACTTGCCCTTGTTGAACTTCATTAGATTCCTCTCCGCCCAACTCTCTAGCCTGTCCAGGTCTCACTGAATGGCGGCACAGCCTTCTGGTGTGTACGCCACTCTTCCCAGTTTTGGGTCATCAGCAAACATGCTGAGGGTGCACTCTGTCCCCTCATCCAGGTCATTGATGAATATATTGAGCAAGACTGGGCCCAGTACAGACCCCTGGGGATCACTGCTAGTTACAGGCCTCCAACTAGACTCTGTGCCGCTGATCACAACCCTCTGAGCTCTGCCATTCATCCAGTTCTCAATCCACCTCGCTGTCTACTCATCTAACCACCACTTCCTAAGCTTACCTATGAGGATGTTATGGGAGACAGTGTCAAAAGCCTTGCTGAAGTCGAGGTAGACAACGTCCACTGCTCTCCCCTCATCCACCCAGCCAGTCGTTCCATCATAGAAGGCTATCAGATTGGTCAAGCATGATTTCCCCTTGGTGAATCCATGTTGACCACTCCCGATAACCTTCTTTTCCTCCACATGCTTAGAGATGACATCCAGAATGAGCTGTTCCATCACCTTTCCAGGGATGGAGGTGAGGCTGACTGGGCTGCAGTTTTCCTGGGTCCTTCTTCTTGCCCTTTTTGAAGACTGGAGTGACATTGGCTTTCCTCCAGTCCTCAGGCACCTCTCCTGTTCTCCATGACCTTTCAGAGATGATGGAGAGCAGCTTCTCAATAACATCTGCCAGTTCCCTCAGCACTCGCGAGTGCATCCCATCAGGGCCCATGGATTTGGGAGCGTCGAGTTTGCCTAAATGATCTCTAACCCAATCCCCTTCAATAAAGGGAGAGTCTTCCCTACTCCAGGCGCTCTCTCTCTTACCTCCAGGGTCTGGGATTCCTGAGGGCCGGCCTTAGCAGTAAAGACTGAAGCAAAGAAGGCATTCAGTACCTCCGCCTTCTCTACATCCTCCATCACCAGGGCACCTACCTCATTCAGCAGTGGGCCCACATTTTCCCTAGTCTTCCTTTTGCTACTGATGTACTTGAAGAAGCCCTTCTCATTGTCCTTGACATCCCTTGCCAGGTTTAATTCCAAGTGGGCCCTAGCCTTCCTCGTTGCATCCCTGCATACTCTGAAAGTGCTCCTATACTCCTCCCAAGCGGCCAGTCCCTTTTTCCACATTCTGTAAACTTCCTTCTTCCTTCTGAGTTTTCCCAGAAGCTCCTTGCTCATCCATGCAGGTTTCCTGCCTCCTTTGCCTGATTTCTTACTCCTAGGGATGCAGCGATCTTGAGCTTGGAGGAAGTGGTGCTTGAATATTAACCAGCTCTCTTGGACTCCCCTTCCCTCGAGAGCCTTAGCCCATGGGATTCCTCCAAGTAGGTCCTTGAAGAGGCCAAAGTCAGCTCTCTTGAAGTCCAGGGTTGTAATTCTGCTTTTTGTCCTGCTTCTTCCACGCAGGATCCTGCACTCCACCATCTCGTGGTCACTGCAAGTGAGATTGCCCCCAACCTTCAAATCCCCAAATAGTCCTTCTTTGTTTTTAGTACAAGGTCCATCAGTGTACCTCTCCTCATTGGTTCTTCTACCACCTGTGTCAAAAAGTTATTGTCAATGCTCTGCAGAAACCTCTGGGACTGTGCGTGCCTGACTGTGTTGCCTTTCCAGCAAATGTCAGGGTGATTGAAGTCCCCCATGAGAACCAGGGCCTGTGATCATGAGGCTATTTCCAGCTGTCTGTAGAAGGCCTCACCGACTTCTTCCTGATCAGGTGGCCTGTAAAATGATGATTTGTGTTAAATTGCAGGCCATGTAATTTTAGTTGAATTACCAACTTCTTGAATGCCCAGAAGAAATGGATATTAGAATACAATTTCAGGGGGCTTCCCTCCTATGTCGGGACATTTAATGTTGTATCAGCCTAGAAGGGAGACAGACAAGCCTTCGTGGAGTGCACCTCAGGAAACATTCCCACCCGTGGGAGACTCAGAAGAGTCTAAGTATTGTGGCTTTCACATGGTATTTTATTTACTTACCACTCAGTTTTCTGTTCATTGAGTTTTTCACTTGTACACTGACTGTCCCGTTATAGCCTCCACTAACGTATCAAACCTGAGACAGTTTACAGTATGTGGTCAGGAATAATCTTCTATTTATCACTTCTTTTTTTTTTTAAACCCTCTTCTTCCTACCTCTATCTGCATTTCTCCATGCAGGGATTAAAATAACTTCTTGAAATTTTTTCCATCTGCTAATGGGTCACTTGTGTTTCCTTTCTAGGCCGAATTCACCAAGCTATGGTAACATCCCAAAATGAAGATAATGAAAGCGTAACTGTTGAATGGATTGAAAATGGAGATACTAAAGGAAAGGAGGTAAACCTAGTTATTTTAGAACTTTTCTCTTTTAAAAAATGTGTATTCTACATTAATATTACTTTGGAATTTGCACTGGAAACAAAGAGAAAATATCAGGTCCCATGGCACCTGATGAAATCCATCCACAGGTCCTGAGGGAGCTGGCAAATGAAGTAGCTAAGCAGCTTTCCATTATATTTGAAAAGTCGTGGCAGTCTGGTGAAGTTCCCACTGACTGTAAAAGGTGAAAGATAAACCCCAGTTTCAAAAAGGGAAAAAAGTAAGACCCGGGGAACTACAGACCGGTCAGTCTCACCTCGATGCCCAGCAAGATCATGGAGCAGATCCTACTAGAAACTCTGCTAAGGCACATGGAAAATAAGGAGGTGATTGGTGACAGCCAACATGGCTTCACCAAGGGCAAGTCATGCCTGACAAATTTGGTGGCCTTCTAAGATGTTGCCACAGCACTGGTAGATAAGGGGAGAGCAACCGACATCATCTACCTGGACTTATGCAAAGCGTTTGACACTGTCCTGCATGACATCCTGGTCTCATCCTGGTCCAAGTGGAAACCAGTGATGAGTGGCATTCCTCAGGGGTCAGTACTGGGACCAGTGCTGTTTAACATCTTTGTCGGAGACATGGACAGTAGGACTGAGTGAACCCTCAGCAAGTTTGCCGATGACACCAAGCTGTGTGGCACAGTCGACATGCTGGAGGGAAGGGATGCCATCCAGAGGGACCTGGACAGGCTTGAGAGGTGGGCCTGTGCAAACCTCATGAAGTTCAACCAGGCCAAGTGCAAGGTCCTGCACCTGGGTCAGGGCAATCCCAAGCACAAATACAGGCTGGGCGGAGAATGGCTTGAGAGCAGCCCTGAGGAGAAGGACTTGGGCATGTTGGTGGATGAAAAGCTCAACATGAGCAGGCAATGCGCACTTGCAGCCCAGAAAGCCAACTGCATCCTGGGCTGCATCAAAAGAAGCGTGGCCAGCAGGTCGAGGGAGGTGATTCTCCCCCTCTACTCTGCTCTCGTGAGACCCCACCTGGAGTACTGTGTCCAGCTCTGGAGCCCTCAGCACAGGAAAGACATGGACCTGTTGGAGCGAGTCCAGATGAGGGCCATGAAGATGATGAGATGGCTGGAGCACCCATGCTATGAGGACAGGCTGAGAGAGTTGGGATTGTTCAGCCTGGAGAAGAGAAGGCTCCGGGGAGACCTTATAGTGACCTTCCAGTACCTGAAGGGGGCCTATAGGAGAGATGGGGAGGGACTCTTTATCATGGAGTGTAGTGATAGGATGAGGGGTAACAGTTTTAATCTGAAAGAGGGGTGTCGTGGTTTATCAGGCAACGAAGAACCGCGAGGCCACTCTCTCGTGGGGGAGAATTGGAAGAAAAAGGCAAACCTCGTGGGTTGAGACAAAGGCAGTTTAACAAAACAGCAAAGGGAACAGGAAAACAAGAACAACAACAATACTAATAGAAGAATGTAGAAGCATGATTTACGGTACCACCGCTCACCGACCATACCTGGGAAGCCCCAGCCTGCTCCAAGCTGTGACTTCCTGCTCCCTTCCCCCCTCCCCGCCAGCTCACGGCTATAGACTGGGCATGGCTCACATGTTATGAAATACCTGTGTCCTCTGCCAGATCCTGGTGAAAATTAACCCTATCCCTGCCAGAACCAGGACAAGGGGAGATTTAGATTCGATATTAGGAAGAAATTCTTTACTGTGAGGGTGGTGAGACACTGGAACAGGCTTCTCAGAGAAGCTGTGGCTGCCCCATCCCTGTAAGTGTTCAAGGCCAGGTTGGATGGGGCTTTGAGCAACCTGGTCTAGTGGGAGGTGTCCCTGCCCATGGCAGGGAGGGTTGGAACTAGATGATCTTTAAGGTCCCTTCCAACCGAAACTATTCTATGATTCTATAAATCTTAATGTGATCGATGATTCTTTGGTTACAGGCTGTTTTGAATGGTAATCGTTGGGCAAATGCTGGTTTCTGTTGTATTAAATTTGACTTCCTGAGCTCTGTGCCATAGCTTTTAAATAGTGCTTTTCATATTTTGATTTTGAACCAGATTACAAAGGCTGACCTTGTTACCCCTTTTTACAAGTAGGAAAATCAAATTTTTGAGAGGGAGAATCACTTGCATTTCAGACAGGAAACTAGTGGGAGAGCTGGATTAGAAATCTTTTTGTGTTTGTATTATTGAGGGATTGAACTGCTAATTTGTTTGGTTTTTTGGTTTTTTTGGCAATAATTTTCCAACCTTGCTTTCCTTAAGAAACTGTGTCTGTGTGTGTCCCAGTTATGCTTTGCTATCCCCTCTTTTTGTAAATTTTGGACCACGTTAGCCAGTTTCAGCTAAGATTTGTTGAAGCATCTCAGAAATAATTACACTTCACCAGTTTTGTGAAAACACAGGAAAAAGGAAAAAAAAGTTGTGAGAATATCCTGGTGATCTCATCAGCTGAGCTCATCCCTCTGGACACACAGAATCTGTACAGTAGTAAGGAGTTTGAAAGGTCCAGCCAGAGGATTTTTAGGAAACCAAGTTTCAATAGATCTGAAGCCAGCTATTTTTAAGATCCTGCTCCTCTCCCTCTACATTTTACAGCATTTTGAATGAGAAACACTTACAAGGAAAAAAAATAGCATGATAAATTTAAACATGGTTTCAGCTGCGCTTTTATTTTTTGGGTGGTTGTAATTCATCTTTTTCTTTTGCACTGTCTGGGAAATTTCAAATAATTAAGATCTCTTTCTTTTTATGTTACAGAATGTCTTTCATATTCTGCAGTAATTGTCAAATTACCACAGTAACACTAGCTACTTCTGTTTTAATTTAATCACTTTACAAAATTATGAGTATCTATTGGTCATTTTTAATTAATCCCTTTTCTGAAGGGTGTGTTTTCAACTAAGATGAAGACCAAAGCTTACATTGTTTTAGTGAACATAAAATAAGATCATTTAGGTTATAAAATTAACAAATTGTGGGGTTAAAAACACTAAATATATTTATTGTTTATTCTCAAATGTAACAGGAGAAATGAGAGTTGTTCTAAGACTCATAAATGTTTTTGATATTCTTTTACACAGATTGACTTGGAGAGCATATTTTCACTTAACCCCGATCTTGCACTCAATGAAGATATTGAACCTAGTCCAGAGACACCACCACCACCACCTACTCCAGCAGCCAAAGTAAACAAAATCGTGAAGGTTGGTGCAACACGTTCATATTAAACTTACAGTACTCCTATACATGTTGTTATGCTTGAATTTTTAAATCTAACTTTTGTATCTGTGGAGCTACTTGATAACTGTGTTCCTTTCTTTTTCCTGTGGTGAATAGGGGTTTCCTAAAATTTTTCTAAGAACAGGTTTGGCAGAGAGGGAGTTGGGGACTAATATTTATATAACTAAATATATCTCAAGGAAAAAAAAATGTAAGAGGTTTTGGAGATTGTTTTGAAACAGTATGTATAGTTCAAGCAGTCTTCACCCTAGTCTCTTCAGGGAAGGATTTGGCAGCAATCAACTCTCTGTATTGCTGATGTTGTGTTATTTTTATTTATTGGAAAGAAGCAGAGGTGGGGCTGCAGTTTAAATTTTCAATAATAAGGTGATCAAAAACCAGAGATTTCTTTCTTTATAGAGTCGACGAACCGTGGCACCTATTAAGAATGACACTCCTGCCAGAGATAACAGAGGTAAATGTTATCTCTTTCCATTTCAAGGAAGTAAAAAAATATGGTAACATTTTAATCTCCTGCTCATCTAACACTCCTTAATATTTCTGCATTTCTAATTCAGTATGCATGCATGGGACATGTAAAAGAGATGGTACATCATTCCTAGAATTACTCCTATGTATATTTAGGAATGCATGCCATATGAATACTATTTATATGCAAGTTTAAGCAATATAGCATTAGGAAAGTTAAGCTGAATGAACTGAAAGTGCAAAAACTTGAAGTTAATTAATTATGCTATATTAAATCATGTGTGGACTTTTCCAAGTTATAGCATCCTCAGTTTGCTTTAGCTTAATTGAGTGTTTCAAAACATTAAGTAGTGCGCTTAAAATTCTTACACTTTCAATTTTTTAGCTTAGTTTTCTAACAGTCTGTGTGTAAACATTCATTCAAAGAGTACTTAAATGCTACAGGTTATTTCTCACTCTATGGTTAATAGCAAAAAATATACAGAAGTGCTGAAATATCAGAGGAGGATAGGTGAAAAGTGTGTATTGGATGAATACAGATGCAATGCATCTAATAACGTGAGAAAGAATAGTTATTGCTTATTGTTTTCATTTTCTCTCCTGCATTAAAGTTAACTTGTACTGATGATGGTGAAGATTCTTCTTCCAAACATTAATCTACTGTCATTAATTCAGACTAGATTCCATTCCATCTGTTTAAACTTGAAAAACAAGTGGGCTTGCTTATCTTTGCAAGTGTTCAGACTCTTCTGGTGGACAACTGGGATCACTTTCTCCATTCTGCCATTTGCCTCTGGGGGTGTTAAATCAGAAATCTCATGAGGAGGAGATAATTTTTTTCAAGCTAATATGTTTTAAATTTGAGACATCTTATTGATGGGCTCTCCTCACATCCATACACATTGCCATTTGTAGTAAATGGTCTGTTTGGTACGGAATAACCCTGTAGCTTGTATTTCAATAGAATCATAGAATCATTTAGGTTGGAAAAGACCCTTGGGATCGAGTCCAACCATCAACCCCACTCTACAAAGTTCTCCCCTACACCATATCCCCTAACACCACATCTAAATGACTCTTAAACACATTCAGGGATGGTGACTCCACCACCTCCCTGGGCAGCCTATTCCAGTGTCTGACCACTCTTTCTGTGAAGAATTTTTTCCTAATGTCCAGTCTAAACCTACCCTGCTGCAGCTTGAAGCCATTCCCTCTTGTTTTATCGCTAATTACCTGTGAGAAGAGACCAGCACCAACCTCTCTACAATGTCCTTTCAAGTAGTCGTAGAGTGATGAGGTCTCCCCTCAGCCTTCTCTTCCTCAAACTAAACAGTCCCAACTCCTTCAATCACTCCTCATAAGATTTATTCTGCAGGCCCTTCACCAGTTTCGCTGCCCTCCTCTGCATTCGCTCCAGCACCTCGATATCTCTCTCGTATTGAGGTGCCCAAAACTGGACACAATACTCAAGGTGTGGCCTCACCAGTGTTGAGTACAGGGGGACAATCACCTCCCTACTTCTGCTGGTCACACTGTTTCTAATACAAGCCAGAATGCTGTTGGCCTTCTTAGCCACCTGGGCACACTGCTGGCTCATATTCAACCGGTAGTTGACTGATACCCCCAGATCCTTTTCTGCCAGGCAGCTCTCCAGCCACACTTCCCCAAGCCTGTAGCGATGCATGGGGTTGTTGTGGCCCAAGTGCAGGACCTGGCACTTGGCCTTGTTGAAGCTCATTCCATTAGCGTTGGCCCATCGATCCAATCTAAGTCTCTCTGTAGAGCCTCCCTATCCTCATGCAGATCAACACTCCCGCTTAACTTGGTGTCATCTGCAAACTTACTGATGATACACTCTATGTCCTTATCAAGATCATCAATAAAGACGTTAAACAGAAATGGTCCCAACACCGAGCCCTGAGGAACACCACTTGTGACCGGCCGCCAGCTGGATTTAACTCCACTGACCACCACTCTTTGGGACCGTCCATCCAGCCAGTGCTTGATCCAGCAGATCGTATGCTCATCCAGGCCATGAGCAGCCAGTTTTTCCATGAGAATTCTGTGGGGAACAGTGTCAAATGCTTTTCGAAAGTCTAGGTAGTAATCGGGTCATCTTGTCATAGAAGGAGATCAGGTTCGTCAGGCAGGACCTGCCTTTCGTAAACCCATGCTGACTAGGCCTGATCCCCTGCTTGTCCATTATATGACTTGTAATGGCACTCAAGATGATCTGCTCCATGACCTTCCCTGGTACCGAGGTCAGACTGACAGGTCTATAGTTTCCTGGATCCTCCTTTCTGCCTTTCTTGTGGATGGGTGCTACATTTGCTACCCTCCAGTCCATTGGGACCTCCCCAGTTAGCCATGACTTCATGGTAAATAATGGAAAGTGGCTTGGCGAGCACGTCTGCCAACTCTTTCAGCACTCTTGGATGTAACCCATACGGTCCCATAGACTTGTGTGCATCCAAGCGGTGTAGCAGGTCACTGATCACTTCCTCTTTAATTGTGATGACCTCGTTCAGCTTCCTCTCCCTGTCTCCCGCCTCATGAGGCTGGATGACCAGGGAACAGCTAGTTCCACTGCTAAAGACTGAGGCAAAGTAGGCATTGAGCACCTCAGCCTTTTCCTCATCCTTTGTGACTATGTTTCCCTCTGCATCCAATAAGGGAGGGAGATTTTCCCTAATCCTCCTTTTGTTGTTAATGAATTTATAGAAACATTTTTTGTTATCCTTAACGGTTGTAGCTAGGTTGAGCTCTAGCTGCGCTTTGGCTCTCCTAATTTTCTCCCTGCATTGCTTCACTACATCTTTATAGTCTTCATGAGAGACCTGCCCCCTCTTCCAAAGGTCATAAACTCTCCTTTTGTTCTTGAGGTCCAGCCAAAGGTTCCTATTTAGCCAGGCCGGTCTCCTTCCCCACCTACTTGTTTTTCGGCACATGGGGACAGCCTGCTCCTGTGCCTTTAAGACTTCTCTCTTGAAGTATGTCCAGCCTTCCTGGGCTCCTATATCCTTCAGGGCAGCCTCCCAAGGGATTTTGTCAAGCAGTCTTCTGAACAGGTCAAAGTTTGCCCTCCAGAAATCTAAGGTGGCAGTTTTACTAACCCCTCTCCTTGTTTCTCCAAGAATCAAAAAATCATCTCATGATCACTGTGCCCTAGATGGCCACCAACCTTTACTTCCCCCACAAGTTCTTCCCTGTTCACAAGAAGCAGGTCCAGGAGGGCACCTTCCCTGGTTGGCTCACTTACCAGCTGCGTGAGGAAGTTATCCTCCAGACATTCCAGGAACCTCCTGGATTGTTCCCTCTCTGCTGTGTTGTATTCCCAGCAGATACCCGGGAGGTTGAAGTCCCCCACAAGAACAATGGCAAGTGACTGCGAGATTTCCCCCAGCTGCTTATAGAAAGCTTCATCCACCTCACTGCTTTGGTTGGGAGGTCTATAGCAGACTCCCACAGCAATATCAGCTTTATTGGCCCTTAACCTAATCCAAACACTCTCAACCCCATCATCACTATACTTGATTTCCGAGCTCTCATAGCATTCTCTAACATACAGGGCCACTCCACCACCTCTCCTTTTCTGTCTATCCCTCCTGAAGAACTTGTAGCCATCAATTGTGGCACTCCAGTCGTGTGAGGCATCCCACCATGTTTCTGTGATAGCCACTATGTCATAGTTTTCCTGGTGCATCATGGCTTCAAGCTCCCCCTGTTTGTTGCTCATGCTGCATGCATTGGTATAGATGCACTTCAGATGAGCTAATGATTCCAACACCTTTTTGTGAGTGTGGACCCCATTTCCTACCAGGCCCTTCTCAGGTGCTTCCATGATTTCTGAACATCTATCCCTTCTCTCAAATGAAGTGGCAGAGCAAGAGCCCTCACTAGTCCACCATCCTTCAAGCCCTGGCATGCTTCCCTTGGGTTTAGTCCTGACAGGCCCAATTATCTCCCCTTCCCCCCTCATATCTAGTTTAAAGCCCTGTCAATGAGCCCTGCTAACTCCTGTCCCAAAATTCTTTTCCCCTTCTGGGACAGGTGCATCCCACCTGCCACCAGCAGGCCAGGTGTCTCATATAGCAGCCTATGATCAAAAAACCCAAAGCCCTGCCGATAACACCATTCCCAGAGCCACAAGTTGACCTGTTGCCTCTTCCTGTTAATTTCCTCATTCATGATTGCCACTGAAGGGACAGAGAACACAACTTGCATTCCTGATCCCTTAAGCAGCCGTCCCAAGGCTCTAAAATCTCTTTTAATTGATTTTGGGCTCCTTCTACCCACTTCGTCACTACCCACCTGAAGTAATAAAAGGGGGTAATAGTCAGAGAAGTTTACTAGGGCAGGAAGTTTGTCCAACACATCCCTGACCCATGCCCCAGGGAGGCTGCAGACTTCCCTGTGAAGTGGGTCAGGACGGCATATTAGCCCCTCCGCCCCCCTCAGTAGAGAGAGTCACCCACAACAATGACCCATCTGCTTTTCCTTTTGGAGCCAGTTGTGATGCTGGGTCCATGGCAACTTGCTCATTCTAACATTTCTGGCCTGGGTGTATCATCCTCCTCTCCCACAACCAGCTCCTCCTGCAGGACTCCATACCTGTTCTGCAAGGGTAACTGGGAAGGTGGGAGAGGCCAGGAGGGGATTCGCCTGCTTCCCCAAGCAGGGACCTGTTTCCATTCCCCCTCTTCTCTGAGATCCCCTCCTACTGCCTGGTGATGAGAGGTGAGGGTGTCCTCTGATTTGTGTGGGGCCTCAACCTGTTCCCTTTCTCTCAGGGAGTGGGTCCACCAGTCAATCTCCCTCTCACATTCCCTGATACTCCTCAACCTCTCCACTTCATCCTTCAGCTCAGCCACCTGACTGAGCAGATCATTTACCTGTTCACATCTGACACAGGTGTTGTCTCTACTGCCCTCCATCACAAGTGCCAGGCTCCGGCACTCTCTGCAGCCAGAGGCCTGGACGCCCACATGTTTGCATGGGGGCTCTGTCTGGGTGCCCGCAGCTTTTCTAACAACAGCCTTTGACCGGGTAGCAACCATGGCTGGATCTCTATAAGCAAGTGACACCTTGCAACTTGAGGATCAGTAGGGGTGAGCACCCTAGTCCTCTGACCACTTGGAGGGATTGAGCTTACCTCGTGCACTGGCAGAGGCTCAGCACCCTGCCGTACAAGCTGCAGTCAGCTGAGACACACACTGGTTGCTTGCTCTGTGAGTAGGGACTAGTCCCTGAGGCTTCTTATAACCTGGTGGCTTGATCAACTGGGGGTGGTGCTGTCTCCGCCCAGGCTCACTCAGCAGCCCGCTCACCAACCGACCGCCCCCAGCACAAGCCGAGGGCTTTTCCCGGCTCCGAAAAGCCCCCAAAAGAGCTCTTCGTCGGCCCTTTTTGCTGCAGATCCCTTCCCCAGCGCAGTCTTACCTGCCCTGAAGCTGGTCTCTGTGGCATAGGTCCTGTGCATCTTACTATTCAGTCGTCCTAAATATTTGTTCTTTGTTGGCCTTGTAACTAAACTTTTCTCAGCACACCGTGTTGTTTAGTGTAGTTAATTCATGCTATAAACTAGATCTCCTATCCTATTCGGAATGGTATGAGGATTTGTCTTGTCTATCCCATTTGTTACCTATTTCCATAGTTGTCTCCATGTTGCAGTGTGCTGGCCTTCATTTGGAATGTCACCTCTAGGCTACTAATCAAAGTTGTTACCTTCACTTTCATACTCTTCTGGCAGACCTTGTTAGGAACATGTACAGGAAACTGGCCATCTGAAGCAGAGCTGCTTGAAGCAACTCTTTGAAAAACAACTTAAAACATTCAGCTCTACCAAAAAGGCTTGCATGCATGCCACTCCCACTACATTCACTGGGAACAGACGTCACTCTGCATCTTCAGAAATTGGCATTCTTATCACATATCGAATCAATAAGTTTAGGTAGACATATTGATTGTATCCGTATCCCTTTCAGTATAGTGTCAAAAAGGTTTGTTTCTTCCACTCTCAGGTTGAACTGCACTTTGCTGCCTTTCGTTTGTATCCCTCTACTTGTCCACAGATTGTAGGTTCAATGGGGTGGGACCATTTTGTAACACCTAGAGAATGTGAAACAGTGGGTCCTTTTTTCTTACTGGGGTTTTGGGTATAATTACAATATAAATAAAACGTCAACACTTTAAACTTCAAAAACGCATATCTCCATGTACATACTTCATTCTATGCACATAATAAGTTCTACTAATTCTGTAGTGGAGTATTTAAAAATATGCACGTGCAGCATTGGTACTTAATAATTGTGTTGTGTTGGTGTATAACACTAGGAATAAAAAAAGCTGCATACCGAATGTCTTTATTAATAGACTTTCTACATGTATGGCTCCCCCCCGCCCCAAATAAATTGTTGTGTCTTGAAAGGGGACTTGTTTTATCTTGTTATAATAAAGTATTTCAGAATCGGATAGAAACGTTACTCTTCTGTATCTAGATGAGCTTTGTGCTTTTCTTTTGCAGTGGTTGGTTCTGCACGCACACGGCCTACTCAGCTTCCTGAACAGTCTTCCTCCTCACAACAGAATGGTAGTGTTTCAGATATATCTCCAGTTCAAGCTGCAAAAAAGGAATTTGGACCCCCTTGTATGTAAACCATGTATCAAGGATTCATTCATTCTGGTCATTACATGTACATTCTCTTGGATTATGTTGTTGTCCATAAATGACAAATGGTCTATATATGCAGTTGCCCGTAGGCTTCCTCAACAAGCTTTTTTAGTGTGCTGTGGCTAAACAAATGTTCACTTTTGTCATAGTTGGAATTTGTTTTTCCTTTATCTCTTTTTAACCATGACAGTGTTTTTTTTTAAATTTGCCTGGGCTTTCTTTTAATTCAAACCAAGAGATCACATGTATCCAAATATCATCACATGTCCAAATATTTTTTGAGGATCATTGTCCTTATATTTTCAGTTGTGTAGTTATTGTCCCATTCCCATGATTTTTTCTAATTCATTTATTCTAGAAGTTTTAGAAATTAAATTGCCGTAATTATTCTGTACTAATACTGATTTGCTTGAAAGGATAGCTGATATAAATAAATGCATTCTAATTATTCATAAAATAGTAGAATTGAAATGTTATAGTGTAAATACTAAATGCATGCAACACAAAATATTTTAAAATTCTATCATTTTCTTTAAGCACGTAGAAAATCTAATTGTGTAAAAGAGGTTGAAAAATTGCAAGAGAAACGTGAAAAAAGAAGGTTACAGCAGCAGGAACTTAGAGAAAAAAGAGCTCAGGTTAGTATTTTTAGCTCAGATGGAAAATGTATGTCAGGAAGAAAAGATGTTTGCAAAATTATTGTGCTTTTTTCAGTCTTCAATAATTTTTATGAACTGTAATAGTTTTGAAATTAAATGTTTTCATCCTCTGTTTTGATAATTTGATAAATGGTGCATGGTTGCATTGCTCTGATAACTATTTCTTTAGACAGTTTTCCCCCTCTTTTTCTTCCTACAGAAATAATTGCTTATGATTGCTTATCTTTCTGTGTGTTATTTAAAAATCAAGTACTGATGATAGCTATTTCTTAGGGAAAATATATCGATGAAAATAATTAAATCTTTGCTTTTAGATAGGGCTGTTATTCTACAGGAGGTATTACAACATTATGATAAATTGTTCTTTATGAACTTTGATGTTTCATAGGAGATCTATTTGAGGCTCAAGTCTGAACAGTGATTTTTTTTCCTTTACACCTGTCTATGTATTTATAATTTAGCTTTGCATCATGCAAACAGCTTGGCAGCAAGTTGTTAGAAACTTGTGTGAAAGAAATGAAGTTGTTAATCCTTTGAGAAAATCTCTTAATATTAAATGACTTTCTGTCACAGTAGTGTAAAAGCTTTAGCAAAACTAGTAGCGTAATCTTGTTGGCAGGCCTGCGTGTGTTAGTCTCTCTAAAGAGATACTACCAATCTGCTACGGACATGAAAAGTACCACCACCAAGTAAATAATTCAGGCAATTTACTTTATGGTTTAATGATGTTTCTAAGTTGACCTAAAATCACTTATGTTGAATTCATGTTCTCTAATTTCCATCCACTTAAACAAATGCAAAACATTACTATGGCTTTATGTGGGAGGAGCAAATAATTTTTGGTTTATATATTAAAATTCTTTGACTCCTAAAATTTTCTTATCACTTTTGTGACAATTCCCTTTGCATCCGAGTATTAAACTTATGAGAAAGTTCTGTTTTTCTTGGTGGCTTGTATGTATCTATCCTTTGTGTTGCTTTGTGTATTCTGTTGTTGTTGTGAAATGCAGCAATAATTAGCCAAGCACTGGCTTCTGGTGGGCAAGACCTTTAAACAGGGTTTGAAGAATATTAGGCAAATACCTTTTCCATAATAAGCAATACCCCTTTCTGGATGTTTCAGCAGGAATACATTTTGTATGGACTTATTATAAGTAGGTTTTAGTTCACTGTAGTCAGGGTGAACAACTTAACTTAAAGGTACAGTCAACTTCTGATTACCAGGGCACAGTTTTGTCTGAGGTGTGGATCAGCTGTGTCACAGGTGTAAACATGAGCTGGCTCCATTTCAGCTTATTAACCCCAATGCAGTGCTTTCTGAAAGTGCCTATGCTATTTCCACAGCCAGATGTGATCCAGAAGGAGTTTTAGCTCATTTGTGGGAAGCCAAAAGCTTAATAAGGTCTGAGCACCAGAGCTGGCTATGCATGGCATCAGCAGCATGTCCTGAAATGGGGTAAAAACTGACAGTCACAGGAAGACAGGAAGGGCATTTGAGCGATTCTGCAGAGAACCAACTCAGCTCACAGTAGGTTCAGTAGCTCAGACTTCACGAGGTTTAGAGGGGCTCTGTGCATGGCCTCTTACACGTCCATTCACTCTCATACTGATGGTTCCAGGTTTAGGGACAGGAGATCTTGTGAGTCTGGATGTAGCCTATTGTGTATCATTGGGATTGCCTCTGCTTTTTGGGGAGTCTAGGAGTGTTAGAAGAGTTTCCAATGCATACAAGTAACTAGGAGTTAACTCAGGACCGGAAAGTAGGATCAACCTCCTTTAACCAACTCGGATCCAGCAGGGTTGTGTTTAGAGCAGCTGGGACACCTGCACTGTCCTCTGCAGCGTGTTTTGTACCTGTATAATAGAGTGTATCCATTTGTCTGTTGGACTGATTTATCTCAGATTAAGAAGCATTGACTGTATATGTTATCTGTTGTGCAATTGTTCAGCTGTGTTTCTTTAATGTGACAATTCTGGCAAAAGGCAGGAGTCATTTCTTTATTGAGACTTTTAATGAGTCCTCAATTAAAAAGTATTTTCTATTACATGCCAACCAAAAATATAAAATAGAAGGCATATAATTGTTTTACTTTATAATCAGTAAATTAGCTACATCAGAACAGAAAATGGCATTAAACTTGCAGTCAAGACCTGTATGGCAATTTGGAAAAAAAATAACATTGCAGTTATGTATTTGTTTTACAAGAAAACTTAGAAGATATCGAAATTAGTTCATTTCAGGAAAAAAAAAAAGGCATATTAGAAATTCTGTTGCTTACTTCCCTAGGATGTTGATGCTACAAACCCAAATTATGAAATTATGTGTATGATCAGAGATTTCAGGGGAAGTTTGGATTATAGACCACTGACAACTGCAGATCCTGTAAGTACCCCAGTGATGTGGAAATTTTTTATCCTTCTGAATTTTGCTCTGTTTACAATTTTTTCAATGTATGAATATACTTCTGTCTGTAAACATCAAAAAGAAGTAATTTAATATATATTACTATTCTTTATAACATGGGGTTATTTTTTCGGTCAATTTTTTACGTCATTTAAATATCTTTTGACTATAAAATAATACCAACATGTACTAAGTAGTCAGTCAGCCTCTATATTGTAGATTTTCCTGGGATGCTAAGGGATGTGCAAACAAAACCAGTAAGCTTCTCTGAAAAACCCCGTTGAGTATAAAGATTAATATTTGATCTTTGGAGGTGATAATGACTTTTGATTTGAAGAGAAGACAGAGGAGCAGAATCCTTAAATGATAAAGATTATCAGATCTCTGTGGAAATCATAGAATGGTTTTGGTTGGAAGAAACCTTAAAGATCATTTTGTTCCAACCCCCTTGCCATGGGCAGGGACACCACCCACTAGACCAGGCTGCTCAAAGCCCCATCCAACCTGACCTTGAATACTTTGAGGGATGGGGCATCAACAACTTCCCTGGGCAACCTGCTCCAGTGTCTCACCACCTTCACAGTAAAGAATGTCTTCCTAATATCGAATCTAAATCTCCCCTCTTTCAGTTTAAAACTGTTACCCCTCATCCTATCACTACACTCCATGATAAAGAGTCCCTCCCCATCTCTCCTATAGGCCCCCTTCAGGTACTGGAAGGGTGCTACAAGGTCTCCCCAGAGCCTTCTCTTCTCCAGGCTGAACAACCTCAACTCTCTCAGCCTGTCCTCATAGGAGAGGTGCTCCAGCCCTCTGATCATTTTTGTGGCCCTCCTCTGGACCCACTCCAACAGGTCCATGTCCTTCTTATGCTGGGTGCCCCAGAGCTGGACGCAGTACTCCAGGTGGGGTCTCATGAGAGTGGAGTAGAGGGGCAGAATCACCTCCCTCGACCTGCTGGCCACGCTTCTTTTGATGCAGCCCAGGATGCGGTTGGCTTTCTGGGCTGCGAGCGCACATTGCTGTCTCATATTCAGTTTTTCATCCACCAAAACCCCCAAGTTCTTCTCTGCAGGACTGCTCTGTATCCATTCATTGCCCAGCCTGTATCCCCATGTATGGGATTGCCCCAACCCAGGTGCAGGACTGCACTTGGCCTTGTTGAACTTCATGAGGTTCACACGGGCCCACCTCTCAAGCCTGTCAAGGTCTCTCTGGATGGCATCCCTTCCCTCTAGAGTATCAACCACACCACTCAGCTTGGTGTCATCCACAAACTTGCTGAGGGTGCCCTCAATCCCACTGTCCATGTCCCTGACAAAGATGTTAAATAATACTGGTCCCAATATGGATCCCTGAGGGACACCACTCGTCACTGGTCTCCACCTGGACATCGAGCTGTTGACTGCAACTCTTTGACTGTGACCATCCAGACAATTCCTTATCCACTGAGTGGTCTACCTGTCAAATCCATGTCTCTCCATTTTAGAGACAAGGATGTCATGCGGGACAGTATCAAACGCTTTGCACAAATCCAGGTAGATGACGTCAGCTGCTCTTCCCTTATCCACCAGTACTGTAACCCTGTCATAGAAGGCCACCAAGTTTGTCAGGCACGATTTGCCCTTAGTGAAGCCATGTTGGCTGTCACCAATCACCTCCTTATTTTCCATATCCCTTAGCATGGTTTCCAGGAGGATCTGCTCCATGATCTTGCTGGGCACAGAGATGAGACTGTCTGGCCTGTAGTTCCCTAGGTTTCCTTTTTTCCCTTTTTGAAAATGGGGGTTATGTTTCCCCTTTTCCAGTCAGCAGGAACTTCACCAGACTGTGACAGCTTCTCAAATATGATGGATAGTAGCTTGGCAACTTCATCCGCCAGTTCCCTCAAGACCCTCGGATGAATCTCATCAGGTCCCATGGACTTGTTGAGTACCTCAGCCTTCTCCATGTTGGTTGTAACAGTGTCTCCTGTTTTGCTCATTGGGGGGGGGGGGGGGGAATACAGTTTCTTTCATCTTCCTTTGTTGTCCTATGTACCTGAAGAAACTCTTCTTGTTATTTTTCACATCTCTAATGAAGTTCAGCTCCAGGTGTGCCTTGGCTTTCCTGATCCCCTCCCTGCATTCCTGGGCCATATCCCTATAATCTCCCCAGAATGTGTATTCCTGCCTCCACTGCCTATGCATTTTGGTTTTGTGTTTTAGTTTGGCTAAGTGATCTTGATTTAGCCAAGCTGGCCTCCTGCCTCCCCTGCCTGATTTCTTGCACATCGGGATTGAGAGCTCTTACTCCCTAAGAAAAATGTCTTTTAAATATCTTCCACCTCTCATTCGCACCTTTACCTCTGAGGGCAGTTTCCCAAGGGATCCCACGCACTAGTGCCCTAAACAGCTGAAAGTTTGCCTTTCTGAGGTTTAGGATCCTGACTCTAGTTTTTATCCGTCCTCTACCCCTCAAGATTGAGAATTCTACCATGACATGATCAAAGAGATTGTGACAATTTCTGTCAATAGTGTATCTACCCTGTTACAGCTGAATTTGCTTGCAGTGTTCCAAGATGTACCTGGTACTCTGCAGGATCAGATCACTGTCTGCAAGGAGTTTTATTAATGTATCATTCTCCCTTTTGGGTTCTTGGTTATTGTACAGACACAAGGGGCATTTACACGTTCAGATGACTTCTGTCTTGGAAATTTGTCTTTGAATGATTGGTTAATTAAGTCAAGAATAGAAGTAAAATATATAACTGGAATTGGGGTATAGTTCACTGAAAGATTGTTTCCTTTGTAGATTGATGAGCACAGGATATGTGTTTGTGTACGAAAACGACCACTCAATAAAAAAGGTATGGCCATTTAAGATTTTGCAGAATTTTTTCTCCGAAAAGCTGCTTCTGATAGTAATATTATTTGTATTGAAGAGATCTAGAAATACTGATCAAAGGTGAAACTGTTATACTAGACAATATGTGTGAGGGACCCAGAAAATTCATAAAGTTATCATAACCTGGGTAAAGATGGGGAGAAAAGTAGTTTAACTGTCACCATTTTATGGACTGGGAGCTGAGGCACAGAGAGACTGTAATTTTTTTCCCAAGGTCATCTAGGATGTATTTAGTTGATCTGGGAATTATTTCTACTGTAATTTCTTCAGTATTCTTACATTGTGTTAGGATCACCATTCTTTTAAACTATCCTTTAAGTGATCTCCTGATCAGTGAGCTACCTAATGAAAACTTTTCTACACTTTTTTACAATACATGTATATTTATACTTTCAAGTGGTCTTGAATCAGACATCAAGGGAACAATTCAGGTGCCTGAATGTTGGTGTCTTCTGACACGTAAGGTGCCCAAGGGTGTCCAAGACATCCTCGCAGGGCTAGTGGGTTACAGACAAATTGGAGACTTCTGTCTCCTGGAGTTGCTGCTCAGGGCTGGGCAGGATACCCTAGGGCATATGAAATGTCACTAAACAACTACTTTTAGGTACTGGAATCACTCCCTAGTGACTTCTTTTTATGTACGATTAGTATTACAACTTTTTTTCTTACTGCCTGCTGATCAGACTGGAGTCCATATTCCAAAAAAAACCCATTTAGGTTTTCAATTCCAGTTAAATCCCAGTCTTTCTATGTAGTTCTTTACTTTCTGCAGGAAATTAAGAACCACAAATGCTTCTTGACTGCAGCCTGTCTGAATCCAGCACTAAAGCTGACTTTCATTTTGAAAGATGTTTCTTTCCTTCTCTTTTTGTTATATTTTGTTTAGCTAAAGGACTCAAAGAACATCGCTCTGACTCTGAAACAACATGGGATGCATTTATTATTTTTGTACTGTCAGAACTACATGTTGAGGACTATCTGGAGCATATACAGAGGAAAATGGGAGAATTGTATGGGAAAGGGAAAGGGAAAACATATGTTGATGTCAGTATATAGTTAGTTTTCTTTTATTTTTTCCCTCCATGTTGCTGCTTCCCCTACCTTTTTTTTTTCTTTATTTTTACTTTTACTATTTTCTCAAATTTAGCATTGGAGGTTATCTTTAATAAAATATAACTTAGAAATGTGATACATTTGGGGGGAATGTTACATTCTACCTGCACTGAAGGTGGACAAAGTGAAATTACAGTAAATGACAGCAAGTTGTCATGAGGCATGAGTTGGGATTCAGAAGTGGGATTTGTTCCTGTGCAAGTTGCATATCTTGGGTATTAGTGGTTTGGAGTGATTAAAAAATAGTTCTGAGGTGTTGGTAGGAAGATGAGTGTCTAAGTAAAAATGAGGTTGGCACAAAAGTTATTTTGCAATTTTAAGAATAAGCTATAATAAAAAGGTATTAATGAAATAATCTATGCTTGGGAGGAACCATAGAGATATATACAGTCTTCTGAGAACATGCACTTCAATTTTGAAAGTTCATAAGAAACAGTATTTCTCATGCCACATTTTAAAATTATATAAAATTATATAAAGTATAAAGAAATCAAAGATATTAGTGTGTAATACCCTGAAGAGAAAAAATATAAATAGTTTTTCCTTTATTATTGCAGTAACAACATGTCAAAAATATTACTTTCCCTTTCATGTTCTGTGTTTTGAAATTCTGTAAGATGTTCAAATAATTTAATAGAAATCAAGTGTACAAATCAATTTCTGTCAGTCTCACAAACAATTTTCACTAAAGTCTTTAGGTGTTCTCAGCACCAATTGTTCTGTGTATTGACTTTGCAGGAAATAGGTCTTCAGATTGACATTTTAAGATTTTATTTCAGTGGCATATATTTATAATTGAGAAATTATATATATAATTGTGTGGTGGGTTTCACAGACACTATTTCAAATTTTTATCAGCAAGGAATACAGAATGTCATAACAAATAGCTGGGAACAGGTAAATGTCTTACTCCAAACAATGCTTCAAGAAAAAAAACAGCTTTTGACTGCTTTAACTAAAAAGCTTTTGCTGCAAAGAATTTACCTTTATATATATCTTTTCACCACTATTCCTTATTTCTTCTGATTACTGCAGAATAATTGCATTTTATTGTATTGCAGTGCAGTTGAAAAATTCATTATGTAGTGACTTGAATGCATATTTCTGTTGGTGTGTAATGTCATGCAATGGTAACCATTGTACTGTTTGATCAGTATGTTAACTGATGAAAAGATTTCTATCTGTTTGTATAAAGCCACATCAAATTCTTGAACTGCATGCCTTAAGAAATTTTACATAGAAATGGAAGTAGGACACATTAGTGATCCTGACTGTACACAGAAATTATCTTTATTTTTGTGCATTTCATGGATCACTGGGTTCTCTGTTTTGCCAAGTCATATTTCATACAACAATTAACAATAAATTGTAGTGCTGTGTAGTAATTATAACCTGGGAACTCACTACTGAAATCGCATCTAGATGGCTTTTGTTCATTCCCAGGGATAGGAAGCATCATTAGCATTTTCAGCTTTTTCTGCTTGCAAGATAATTTTAGAAAGGATTTTACTTTAGAGAAATTCTATATTAAAGATGTATACTTTAGATTCCAGGAGGAATACACAAATGAAAATGTCTGTGTAGAATGAAAATATTTTTTTTTTCTTCTTGAAAGCTGTGAACATATGACTATAAGGATTTAGGGAACATAAAAAGACAAAATTTTAAAATGAAGTTATAATGATAGGGCTATCATTAATGAGCTTAGTTTTTCTAATCAACTTTGTACAACTTCTCTTCACTTTCTAGCACTTGGTAGGATAGGATGACTAGACTTCCAAAATGAAATCTCTTACTTAGCAGATTACTACCTAAGTATCAGAAGCCCAAGTCCATTGCAGTGTTGTTACTTGGAGGAGCTGTGTTATCTGAGCTGTTATAAGAGTGTAAACAATGAAAGAATGTAAAAAATAGTGATGCGTTGCTACTTAAATATATATTTCATTTATTTTATAGAAACTTTAATGAAAGACCTTGATGTAATAACAATTCCTAGTAAAGATGTTGTGATGGTACATGAACCAAAACAAAAGGTGGATTTAACAAAGTACCTAGAAAACCAAACTTTTCGTTTTGATTATGCCTTTGATGACATGGCTCCTAATGAAATGGTTTACAGGTATGTGTATATGCTCTTTTTTTGTGAATCTTTTTTCTCATGTATCTCCCATGTCAATAACTGTGGGCTTACCTTGATCATGGACTTTACTTCTTTTCTCTGTGTTATCAGATATGTATATTGCTACCTCCATTCTTTTGCCTGTTTACTTGTGTTTTAGCTCTGTTTATCCTGAATTTTTCATCTGCAATATCTCCACTTCTATTTACCTCAGTCCTGCTCTCAGTCCTCCTCCAAGCCCTGCCTTTCCAGGCTCTAGTATGTATTGCCTCTTCAAGAGGCAAACAAATCAGGAGAGGGTGGGGAAAGAGTACAAAGAGGGGGGGCAGGGGGGTGAGACGGCTGAGGTTATATTTGCTCTATTGTTGAGATACCTAAGCAAGTTTGGCTGTTGGAAGCAATCTAGCTGATGTAACATGGAAGTACATAGAGATAATTTATCTTGCTCAAAATGCTGAATCTTTCTGATTTAAAAAGCAACAGCAACAAGGACACACACCCTCAGCCCCAAGGTATTTGGATCTCCATTTTCTCCTTTATTCTTCTGTTTCATTTCCACAGTTAGAACAGAATAATGCACACAGCGCTTTTAAAAACTTGTTTAGAAGTAGCTGTTTACCTTGTACAAATCACTAAATGGATTAGATACAGTAGCAGGCAAAGTTAGACACTATGACAAGTCATAATTTTGGTATGCAGTCTAAATATTGTGAAGATTTTTGCAAGGAATATTGATATATCACATCAGGAAAAAATTCTTTACTGTGAGGGTAGTGAGGCACTGGAACAGGTTGCCCAGGGAAGCTGTCAATGCCCCATCCCTGGAGGTGTTCAAGGCCAGGTTGGATGGGGCTTTGAGCAGCCTGGTCTAGTGGGAGGTGTCCCTGCCCATGGCAGGGGGCTTGGAACTAGATGATCTTTAAGGTCCCTTCCAACCCAAACCATTCTGTGATATTAGAAAGGAATTTGATGAAGATAATTTTCCTTATGCTTAGAAAGTGCTTCCCATAGCCTTAAGGAGTAGTGATGGAGAAATATCTTAATTCTTGTTTTTAATCCAACAGCTAGGAAGTGAAAATTGGCATTGTATCCTGATTGATGTTAGACGCTAACATCCTCTCGGTGGATAAGAGAAAATTCATAGTAAAAGAATTATTAAAAGGCCTTGAAAATGAAAACTTATGTCTTATGCTTCATATAAGTAAGAGGAGAAGGGTAGCAAAAGTAAAATCTTTTGGTCTGTTAGTTTACACTAATGAAAGACTTCTAAACAGCAAAGCTGTGCCCTTGGAAATTTCTCTCTGTAATGATTGTCTACTGGTAATATCTTTTCTTTCTTGATACTGAAGAGCTATGGGAGAGTGATCTAGCTAGTGAGATGTGCCTCTTGCAATAGTTTTCCTCCTGCTTAACAACAATTTCTTTTAATCTCCCTCCTTCCTGTTATTTGTATTTGTGAGCATAGTGTTTAAATGTGAGGACTGGTTTGGACATAGAATGTTATTGGTTTTGGGCTGGGTTTCTTCTGGACAATTTTTATTAGTTACATAATAAATTAATAGTAATATGGGAAAATACTGAAAGATGCTTGTATTCATACTGAAATAGTAAATCTCTAGTCTGTGTAGCAGTACAGGCTTTTTCCTTCTCCCTCATATGGCACAATAATGATTATTACATGAAGGATAATCTGCTTCAAAGTCTCCTGTAATAGCACAATTAAGAGGAAGATAGGTATCATTGTCTGCTCTCACCAGAACTATCAGGGTCACAGTGGGGAAAAAAAAAGTATGACAAGTTACTCCAGTTTTCTTCAGTATGCTAAAATTGCTCACTATATTTCTATATTGAAAAACATTCCTGAGAAATGTATGACTCATTTCTTTTATTATTATTTTGCTTAAGCTATATTTTAAGTATTTTTGAGTCCATGAGGCACAACACTGAGTTGTAAGTTTTCTTTAGTATTAAAAATCATACACTAGTGTGAATGGGTATGCCTTTTGAATTTTAAAGGAGAATCAGTTTATATTTCTGAAGGATCAAGATTGCAAATAAAGGTTCTACTAGAAGGAAAGTTGGACTGTTTTGGCATGATACCATTTGGAGTTGTATAATGCTTTACAAAAACTTTTCTAGATATGTTTGTATTTTGCCTTATTTTAAAAAAACATATAATTAAGTCCCTTTTTTATAAATCAGCCAAATAAATAATCTCAAATGCAATTAAACAGAGATAATGGAACGTGCTTCTTAGATGGATAGGTTTCTTGAAATTTATATTTTAAATATAAAAAGAACAAACATCAAAATATGGGAATATCCTCTTGAGGATAAAAGAATTATATGTTTGGAGAAAGCAAAAAAGAAAGACTAAGGCTGATCAGGAATCATCTGGTATATTTTTGATAAAAATTGATGATACAGTTAAACTTAGATTTTTGCATAACCCTTGATTGCTGAATGGCTCAGTTTTACCCATATTTTTGTAAGTGATCTTGTATTTGTTCCAAAGTGGAATGAAAGGAGGTTGTAACACCTCAGTGTTTCTGTAAACAATTATCTTATGTGTAAACACCTGGTAAAAGTTTAGAGAGAGAGACTGTTGCAGAGAGACTCTTCCCTCCATCACCTAGTGGAGGCAACCCTTCGTAAAGTTACCCTTTGCTTTTGGAGTTTTTAATGAAGTAATGGTGATAAGTAGCTGAAGTAGGAGCAATAACTAAATTTTTTAAAGTAAAAATTAATTCTCTAAAATAGAAAAAATGATACTTTGGAGAATAATTTTGACACATCAAATAATACTTAAAGGAATAACTGGATTTTTCCATTCTGATGAGCTTGGGTATATGTTTTCTTGAGCCTTTTCTCAGCGTAACTATGTTCTCAAAATATTAAGACGTGCAATGTTGTTTTGGTCACCTGTCTTCTAAACTTAATCTTGGAAAATGATTTAGGGGAAAAAAAACCCAAAACCAAAACTATAGCGGAATTTTTGTATTGGCAAAATCTAAGTGTTTATCTGCTGCACTATCCTACTTCCGTATCTTCTAATGCTGTCTTCTTTAGGGAGCTCCAAACTCCATGTAGTAAGCTGTGCTGTGTTGCATCATTAAAACAAGGAAATTTTTTTTTTTCTCAGTGTTTGAAGGAGGATAATATTGTTGTAAAGTATATGGGAGACACCTTGTAGCTTTTGTTTAATTGTTTAGGATATTTTAATGCCTAGAACTGGTAGCCTCTTTATTTCAGGAATTAATGTGGAGATGTCCTTTGGCCTCTCAAAGTACAGAACCAGTTTTGTTACTTCTGGCCTTAAAATTTATAGTGTCCTTGTGGCAGTGTGACATCTTAAAGTAATTATGTTTCTTAAGTACTGTTGTTTTTTGCATTTAAGGTTTACAGCTCGACCATTAGTGGAGACCATATTTGAAAGGGGAATGGCCACTTGTTTTGCATATGGACAAACAGGCAGTGGAAAAACCCATGTAAGTATTTCTTCTACATGTCAGCAATATGCTTCTTTTTATGTATGATACACTTCAATAAATTCTAATAAGTAACAAATATGTAAGTTACAGTTCTGTGATCTTTATAGTGTATTTTTGGTCTTTTTTGTTTTGGTTTTTTTAATTTAGACTATGGGTGGTGACTTTTCAGGAAAGAACCAAGATTGTTCTAAAGGAATATATGCACTTGCAGGTGAGACTTTATTGTTCTGTTGGCTTTTTGCAAATTAGTTGAGGTCAATACATTTCTACTCCCTGTCATACAAACATAAGGGTCTACATATTTTGGATTACAGTGGATCTTTGGTAACATAAAAAATAGTTCCTAGGTGTGTAGTCTTTACACAGTAAAGTAAATATATATATATATATAACTTCAAAAACATAATAAATATAACTGATGATTACTTGAGTTTACAATTTTGAGGTCTTCTGCATCTTCCAATTTAATGTGGCAGTTTAAACTGCAGTGTTTTTTACTTGATTGACTGACCCTATCTGTTACACTTGCAAAATATGAGAAATGTTGTAAAATAGACTGTTATGCATTAATGAGTCTTCACTAAATTAAAATACATAACTAGATTTCTTTTTATTTTGGAAATGTACTCACAGCTCGAGATGTCTTTTTAATGCTAAAGAAGCCAAACTATAAGAAGTTAGAACTTCAAGTATATGCAACATTTTTTGAGATCTACAGTGGTAAGGTAAGTACCTGATCTTTTTCTGAGGAAGGTGGAATTTCTCTTTCATAAACATGACTGTGAGTTTGTCACATAAAAGATTTTTTTCCTTTTTGTACTGAAAGCTTTATTTCAATTAATTCTTTACACTTCCCTTCCAATCATGTTTGTGCATGGAATGCTTTGCATGTTTTGATACGAGATTTTAAGCAAAAATGTCTTTTAAATCTCCTCTTTAACTGTTCTGTTCCCCCACCCCCGCCCAGGTTTTTGACTTGTTGAACAGGAAGACAAAATTAAGAGTGTTAGAAGATGGTAAACAGCAAGTCCAGGTGGTGGGATTACAGGAACGGGAAGTCAAATGTGTTGAAGATGTTCTTAAGCTTATTGAAATAGGCAACAGCTGCAGGTATCTCCCATGGCTTCCACCAATTTTTCATTGTAAATTAAAGAATCAGAACAAGATTTTTTGTGTGTCTCTTTATAGTAATGGCTTTTTAATATGCAGTGGTATTTTTGATAATGTTGGCTGCAAGCAAGGAATCTGCCTATCTTTTGAATAAAGATAGAGTTTCTCTCCTAGAGAGAAATACAAACTGATTTTTCTACAGGATGTGAATTGCATGCATTATATAACCAGTTTACTGACTTAAATTCACATAATTTATAATCTGGAATACTGCCAGATTGTTCAGTTCTAAAAGGCCTTGATATGTAGTGACAGAATTTAAGGATAAAATTTTTAATTTTTGTTAAGATCCAGCTTTATTGTTTTTAAAATTAGCCTTGTGAATAGACTGTTGCCTGATCAGATAAAAATGCCACATGCGGCATTTTACATGTAAGCTCTCTGATAGTCTGAAATCTTTGGAGATCTGATTATTCTTGCTTTTAAGAGGGAAGTAAAATGCTACTAATCTTCCATTTTTGTTTGAAGAATTGGAAAAATAGGTATATTTATACTACATATATCAAATTATTAGGATAAATACAGGACTCTGCCCTGAAAAAATTAAAGTTCTGATGGTAGTGTGTTTAACATGTATGGTCCTTTGCCTGTTCATATGTCCTTCCTTTCTTTCCTTTTGTTAAAGGACATCCGGCCAGACATCTGCAAATGCACACTCATCTCGAAGCCATGCAGTGTTTCAGATTATTCTCAGAAGGAAAGGGAAATTGCATGGTAAATTTTCTCTGATTGATTTGGCTGGCAATGAAAGAGGAGCAGATACTTCCAGTGCAGATAGGCAGACTCGACTGGAAGGTGCGGAAATTAACAAGAGCCTTTTAGCACTCAAGGTAACTGAAATGTTTCCATTGCCTTTGAATAGGTGGAAGCCTTCTACATATAATAGCAATGACTATTAAAATGAGTGTTTTTGCAGGCTTTGCTTGTCTACATTGTCTACTGCTGTGACAGGTAAAATAACGTATTGATTTTTCCTTTAAATGCCTGAAGAAACACTTGGTAATTACCAAGTAGAAACATTGCAGAAACATTGTGCTATAACTTTCATGTAGTTAAAAAAACACAAACCCAAAATTCACAGTAGTTGAATTTGAACGCTTTTCTTATATACGCCTAAAACGGGAGGAGAGATGACTTACTTTGGTACTCAGGGTCTGAAATACTAACTGGAAATATTCTTACTGATCTCAGTATATATATTTTTTTTTTAAGAAAAGATAAAAAATTAAGTTACCTTTATGGCAGATTTGTTTACCACTGTTAATTAATTAACTAAAGAAGAAAAAAACACAATAGCACTATACCCAGAAAGAATTAACAAATCAAAATAACCCTTGAAAGTTGGAATCCATTTTTGATGACTTTATAGCAAATCATCCGATACAATTAATTTGCACATTTTCATACATTAATCCAGAACACATCAAGAGAGCTAAGAAATATTATTTAAATATTCAAATGCTTTTTTTGTTTGTTTTATAATGCCTGAAAGAGCTTCAGCCTAAATAGGGAAAGTAATTTTTTTGGTCTCAGTTGGGGAAACAGTAGTTTTGAACGGCCCAGAACTTATCTCTGTTGTTGGTTAGCTCTGCTTACATTTACTACTCTCTGCACCAGCACCGTGGTTTTATATAAAGAATCTAAACCCCAAAATCACTGTGCTTACTTTGTTAGCCCAGTATAAACTTGGGAGAAGACTTGTATCAGACTCTAAGCAGATCTCACAAAACACCACGAAATTGTAACATGTTATTACAAAATTGTATGCCATGTTGAAAAATTGGAAGTAGCAGTTCCAAAACTGTGACCTGTTTTGATTTAGTATCAAAATAAATAATGCAAGCAACATTGTGTTAACGTTATCACTTATTTCCAAATGTAATCATATAAAGCTGTTATGGTTTTATTTTTTTAGTTTACTTGCTCATTTTATGCTGACTAGTGCCTCCAGTGCAATACCCATACAACATACTTAGTTCATTTTCATACAGCTTGTCTTTTTAATTATAGTGAAAGGCTCTGCTGCTGCTGTACTGGTGGTTGTGATCTAAATTATATGGGAAATGGGAAATAAAAATAAGTGGTCTTGAGAGGTCTAAACAGTGGTACAAGAAGATATAAATGTTTCTCAATGATATGTTAGTTTTCCATTTTTCATCTATCCCAAGTAACATCACACAGTGTTTTCCATTTGTATTCAAGACCCTTGAAGTTATTGTCAAGATCGAATTAAACTAGTATGTTCTGAGGAGTGGTTTTTGGTGCTAATCCAAGACTTGCAATTTGCATGTCCTGTCTTAACCTGTTCAGATTTTTGGTGAAAAGCAAAAGTAGTTAAAAACTCCATTAATTTAGAAACTGGCAGTGTCGTCCTATAATCCTTTTACTATTAAGGAGACAATCCAATTCTAATGTTTCAAGAGTGAGCAAAATAAAATCATTATAGTAAATTAAAATCATAGAATCATAGAATAGTTTGGTTTGGAAGGGACCTTTAAAGGTCATCCAGTCCAACCCCCCTGCAATGAACAGGGACATCTTCAACTAGATCAGGTTGCTCAGAGCCCTGTCCAACCTGGCCTTGAATGTTTCCAGGGATGGTGCATCTACAGCCTCTCTGGGCAACCTGTTCCGGTGTTTCACCACCCTCAGAGTACAGAATTTCTTCCTTATATCTAGTCTAAATCTTCCCTTTTTTAGTTTAAAGCCATTACTCCTTGTCCTATCACCACAGGCCCTGCTAAAACATTTGTCTCCATCTTTCCTATAGGCCCCCTTTAGGTACTGGAAGACTGCTATAAGGTCTCCCCAGTGCCTTCTCTTCTCCAGGCTGAACAACCCCAACTCTCTCACCCTGTCCTCACAGCAGAGGTGCTCCAGCCCTCTGATCATTTTTGTGGCCCTCCTCTGGACCCGTTCCAACAGGTCCATGTATTTCCTGGGATGAGGGTTCCAGAGCTGGACGCAGTACTCCAGGTGGGGTCTCATGAGAGCGGAGTAGAGGGGCAGAATCACCTCCCTCGACCTGCTGGTCATACTTTTGATGCAGCCCAGGATACAGCTGGCCTTCTGGGCTGTGAGCGCACATTGTTGGCTCATGTCCAGTTTTTCATCCACTAGTTCCCCGAAGTCCTTCTCAGCAAGGCTGCTCTCAATCCCTTCATGCCCCAGACTGTATTGATACTGAGGGTTGCCCCAACCCAGGTGCAGGACATTGCACTTGTCCTTGGTGAACCTCATGAGGTTCACATGGGCCCACTTCTCAAGTCTGTCCAGGTCCCTCTGGATGGCATCCCATCCCTCAGGTGTGTCAACTGCCCCACTCAGTTTGGTGTCATCTGCAAACTTACTGAGGGTGCACTTGATCCCACTGTCTATGTCATTAATGAAGATATTAAACAGTAATGGTCCCAATACGGAAAGCTGAGGGACACCACTTATCAACCCTCTCCATCTGGACATTGATCTGTTGACCACTACCCTCTGAATGCGACCATCCATCATCCTCATCCACCGAACAGTCCACCCATCAAATCCGTATCTCTCCAATTTATAGAGAAGGGTGTTGTGGGGGACTGTGTCAAAGGCCAGGTAGACAACATCCGTAGCTCTTCCCTTGTCCACTGGTGCAGTCACTCCATCATAGAAGGCCACCAGGTTGGTCAGACAGGACTTGCCCCTGGTAAAGCCATGCTGGCTGTCTCTAATCACCTGCCTGTCTTCCATGTGCCTTAGCATAGCTTCTAGGAGGATCTGTTCCATGATCTTCCCAGGCACAGGGGTGAGGCTGACAGGTCGGTAGTTCCAGGGGTCCTCCTTTCTCCCCTTTTTAAAAATGGGTGCAATGTTTCCCTTTTTCCAGTCACCGGGGACTTCGCCTGCCTGCCATGACTTTTCAAATATCATGGTGAGTGGCTTGGCAACTACATCAGCCAATTCCCTCAGGACCCTGGGGTGCATCTCATCAGGTCCCATGGACTTGTGTATATTCAGTTAGTCACGAACCTTGTCTTCTCTTACAGTGGAAGGGGCTTTGCTACCCCGGTCCCTGCCTTGTGGTCCAACCACTCGAGAGGTGTGGGAAGAGAGTTTGCCAGTGAAGGCTGAAGCAAAAGAGTTGTTGAGAGCCTCAGCCTTCTCCTTGTCTGTTGTTAGCAATTTGCCAGTCTTGCACATGGGGGGGTGTGCGTACGCTTTCTTTGACCTTCCTTTTCTGTCTGACATACCTGGAGAAGCCCTTATTATTATTCTTTGTGTCCCTTGCCAAGTTCATCTCCAGCTACGCCTTGGCCTTCCTGACCCCATCCCTACACACAACCAGGCAGCATCCCTATATTCTTCCCAGGATACCTGCCCCTGCTTCCAGTGCCTATGCATCTCTTTCTTGCCCTTTAGTTTGACCAGCAGGTCTTGACTCAGCCATGCTGGTCTCTTGCCCTCCTTTCCTGATTTCTTACACGTGGGGATTGAGAGCTCTTGCACTCTAAGGAAAGTGTTCTTAAAGATCTGCCAGCTCTTTCTTAAAATATCTTAAACTTGTTGGTTGCCATTTCAATAATTCAACATACACATTTGTTACTGTTTTTAGTTTGTTATAGAATCATAGAAGCACAGCATGTGTTGTGTTGGAAGGGACCTTTAAAGGTCATCTAGTCCAACCCCCCTGCAGTAAGCAGGGACATATTTAACTAGATCACATTGCTCAGAGCCTCATCAAGCCTGACCTTGAATGTCTCCAGGGATGGGGCCTCCACCACCTCTCTGGGCAACCTGTTCCAGTGACTCACCACCCTCATTGTAAAGAACTTCATCCTAATGTCTAGTCTCAACCTACCCTGCTCTAGTTTAAAACCATTGCCCCTCGTCCTATCGCTACATGCCCTTGCAAACAGCTCCTCCCCAGCTTTCTTGTAGGCCCCCTTCAGGTACTGGAAGGTCACTATAAGGTCTCCCCGGAGCCTTCTGTTCTCCAGGCTGAACAACCCCAGCTCTCTCAGCTGTCCTCATAGGAGAGGTGCTCCAGCCCTTTGATCATCTTCGTGGCCCTCCTCTGGACCCCCTCCAACAGGTCCATGTCCTTCTTGTGTTGAGGGCTCCAGAGCTGGACGCAGTGCTCCAGGTGGGGTCTCACCAGAGCAGAGTAGAGGAGGAGAATCACCTCTCTTGATCTGGTGGCCATGGTTGTTTTGATGCAGCCCAGGATGCGATTGGCCTTCTGGGCTGCGAGTACACATTGTTGGCTCACGTCCAGCTTTTCATCCACCAGTACCCCCAAGTCCTTTTCCGCAGGACTGCTTTCAACCCCTTCATCCCCCAGCCTGTATTGATAACGAGGATTGTCCTGACCCAAGTGTAGGACCCTGTACTTGGCCTGGTTGAACTTCATGAGGTTTGCATGGGCCCACCTCTCCAGCTTGTCCAGGTCCCTCTGGATGGCATCCCGTCCTCTCTGGCACATTGACCGCACCACTCAGCTTGGTGTCGTTGGCAAACTTGCTGAGGGTGCACTTGATCCCACTGTCTATGTCATTGATGAAGATGTTGAACAGCACCAGTCCCTGTACGGATCCCTAAGGGACACCACTTGTGACCCTGTTATGTCACTTGTTTAAAATCTGTTGCTCCTCTTTCTGTCTAATCTGCTTTTCTCTTTATATAAGTATAATAGTAATGTACAGACAAATTAAAAAAATTTCAAGGAATGCACTGCCTTGCTCACCTATAAGTATTGAGTCCTTTTTAGCATTTGCATGTGAATTTCACATTCAAGAAGCTTCAGTCTTTCTGTTTATCTGAACTGTGTCCATTCTATAAGATTCAGCTGGTGAGTTTTTAAATCACTTTAGTTAAAGCCAGCTTGCCCTTGTGTTTGTTCTGTTCTGTATCATGGCAGTTTTATTCTGAGCCCGTTTAGTTCTGTTTTGTGCTGTTTCATAGTTGCAATGCTTTCTTGGATTATCATCCTGCAGTTTCTAGCCTGGCTTTTGGAAGAAGCTGTTTCTAGGAAATTTCAAAAGACCACGAGGATATGGCTGCAGCTAGAGGATTAGCTGAACTACTGTAGAACTATTCATGTAACACAAAGGCCATTCCATCTGTTAGTCCTGCTAAAAGTAAAGCTATAAGATGAAAAGATTTTGATGTGCGGTTGTTTGAAGAAGTTCTGTGTGTAAACGTGTTAAAACTGTACCAAGGAAGCCCTGAATCTGAAGAGATGCCTGTACACAAAGTATTAAGGCAAAGCCAGAAACTGGAATTAATGATCAAAATATGACAACAACAACAAACCAGAAATTTAAATTTTAAATTTCTTTCTGTAAGAAGTAATTTATTAGCTGATGTTAGAACTCTAAGTGGGCAGAAGTGATGTTTAGATTAGTACGATCTTGGTTTGCACTGTTGTACTTAGTTGCTGCTGTAACTTCTATAGTAATTTCTTAATATTTACTTCTGTACAGTATTTTTCTCTGGAATTCTCCAACCAATTGTGAATATTAGTTTAGACCCATACGCTTCTTGTGAGTGAAAGGGGAGACGTTATCCCTGTTTTTTCACATGAAGAATATTTTAAAACAGGGAATGACTTACATTTTCAAGTGTCTTCCAATATTGAGTACATCAGTACTGAGCTATAGTTACTAGGTTTGTGACCTGTGGAAGCTTTCAGAAAGTTTGGGCACCAGTGTTTTCTTTTGAGCTGTAAAGAAAGTCAGTGGTCAAGCCAGAATCAAAGCTACTGCTTTTAACTGATAGAGTTAATGCAAGTCACTGTCCACGCTTCTGCTGGCAGAGGCTGTAGATCATTCAGGCTTTTGCAGCTCATAATCAGAAATAGTCTGGAGATTTAACATCAACATTGAATTTTTTGTTGCTGTTGTTGGATACAATATATGTAAACATTTTGGATAAGATTCAGAAAGTTTTTAGGCTCCTAAGTCTTTTTTAAGTTCCTACCTCTCTGCTGAACTTAATGAGAGGTAAAAGCCTAACACTTCTTGAATTCAGGTTTTAATAGTAAATTAGAGGACAGCAACATAACTAAGGCATATATTTTCTGATTTTGAATTGTACTTCTATTATGTATTTTTCTTTAACATGGATTGAATAAATATAAACCTGTTTGTTCTTTCAGGAGTGCATTAGAGCCTTAGGCCGAAATAAACCTCATACACCATTCAGAGCAAGTAAACTTACTCAAGTGCTAAGAGATTCATTCATAGGAGAAAACTCCCGTACCTGTATGGTAAGTTTGTTTAGTTAACTGTATGTTTTAACAATTACAAAGAGAAAAGAAGCTGGAAATTTAGGATGTTTAGAACTGGTCACTTGCTACTGGCAATGTGTTAGCCTTAAGTTTATACATTAACTGACACTATATTTGGAGTGAGTCTTGCAGCAGAGACATTTCAGATAACTTGCTCCCTTCTCACTTTTTATTGGCCTTTCTTATTGCTTGTTCTAGTTTTCTAGCTAGGCTCATAGCTAGAAACACTTCTAGCTTGAGGGGTTTTTTTGTTTGATTGTTTGTTTTTAATAATGTTTAATTATATGAGAGTATTGTTTGTTGAATCAGAATTTTGGAAAAGGTGGTGTAGACTGGAAGTATAGTAGTGAGTTATGATCTTTAAATGACAGGCAAATTTAGAATTGGTATCAAAGGCATCAGGATATGCTCTAGGCTGTTGAGGGGAGAAGTAGTTGGGATAGATGGGATGAATAGTTGTGTACTGTATAAATGCGCATTTGCATCAACCTGAAAAACAGAATTCTTCTGGCAAATGGTGGAAAGGACAGATAAAAGCATGGATGTCCAGTGGTTTTATTTGTGCATCCTTAATGTTTCTCCTTATGGAAATGCAAACTCTCTGCAGTGGACACCGACTGTTAGGCTTCTTTGCTGTGGTGGGTTGACCTTGGCTGGATGCCAGGTGCCCACCAAGCCACTCTATCACACCCCTCCTCAGCAGGATGGGGGGAGGAGAAAATAAGATGGAAAAGAACTCATGGGTCAAGATAAAGGCAGTTTAATAAAGCAAAAGCAAAGGCACACGTAGAAGCAAAGGAAACCAAAAGATTTATTCTCTACTTCCCATCAGTAGGCGATGTCCAGCCACTTCCCAGGAAGTAGGGCTTCATCACGTGTAGCAGTTGTTCTGGAAGACAAATGTCATAAAAATGAATGCTTGCCCCCTGCCTTTCTCTTAGCTTTTATTGCTGAGCAGATGTCATATGGTATGGAATATCCCTTTGGTCAGTTTGGGTCAGCTGTCTTGGCTACGTCCCCTCCCAAGGTCTTGCCCACTCCTAGCCTCCTAGTGATGGAGGGAATGCTGGAGAGACAGCCTTGATGCTGTGGGAGCACTGCTCAGCAGTAGTCAAAACACTGGTGTGTTATCACAGAATGGTAGTGGTTGGAAAGGACCTTTGGAAATCATCTAGTCCAACCCCCCTGCCAAAGCAGGGTCACCTAGAGCAGGTTGGACAGGAATGCATCCAGGCAGGTTTTGAATATCTCCAGAGAAGGAGACTCCACAACCTCTCTCGGCAGCCTATAAGTATCAACACCTTTCTAGCTACCAATACTAAGCATAGCACTATGAGGGCTGCTATGGGGAAAATCAACTCCATCCCAGACAGACCCAATACATTTGCTTTGGTTACTTTTCAAAGGCTCCTTGGAATTAAGTCTAGAGGCCACAGAAGTCTGCAGACCACAACATGAAAACCATGGTGTTAGGGCAGCCTAGTCTTCTCTTTAGATGTCAGGTATGGTTCTAATTTGAAAATGGTGGTAAAACAACATTTTTTATTAATCTTTTATTCTTCTTCAGTTTTCTAATGAAAACATAGGATTGGTTTTTTCCACTGAGACATAACTTCATAAATCCTATTCAGGATCAGAAAGCTAAACTGTGCATCTCTAGCCAATGTATCCATACTACTGAAGAAGGTTTGGAAAGTTAGCCTGTTGGGAATTGCTCTCTGTACATAGAAGGATTATCATTTGTGAACGTTTCATTAAGTTCCCACCATCACCCTTACCACTCCATAAAGTGCTAACAAGCTGTCTTAATTTTGGTGAAGATTTTTTATTTAATTATTACTCTTCTCATAGAGTTGATGTAACATTTTTCCCTGTTTAAATGTGGGAGAATGCCATCAAGAATAATCCGTGACCTATAGGTGTTTAATTTCTGATAAAGCTTGCATTCATTCCTTTTATACTCAATATAGTTCTAAATTAAGGAAAAAAATCCCCTCTGAAAGTGAGTGAAAATATGCTTGAATTATTTTTTTTCTCATTCACATAACTACAGTCACTTTATAATTAAGAACAAGAAAACCCTTTCATGATGAGATACAGCTTTCAAACTCATTCTTCCTGTTACTTTTTCATGTAGTCTCTCAGTACTAGGACCATTTGTGACACTCTAGTTTTAGTGTTTGTTTACATGTAATTTTTGTCAAGAATTTTTCTTAAGATATTGATGTGGGAAGAAGAGTGCTTGTGTGGTTATGACTTACTCTACATTAGTTGAAAGGAAGGAGGGAAAGAAGAGAAACCTAGAGTGCATGTTTACGATTGTTGGAATTGAGCTCTCACATCCGCAGTGCTTGTTACTGTGAGAACTAGATGGATGCAGAAAAAAGGTGCCTGTCTAGAGATCTGACGGGTTTCTGAACAGCATATATTGAACTGAGGGAGGTGTAGGAGATAGCTTAGCCTGGAATTACCTCCAGCTCTCCCCAGTTCCCTGGAAAGAAATGATTTGCACTGCGGTGGCCAAGTAGTGAGAAGAGTAGATAATGGTTTCCAACTTTACCACTCTTCTGGGTCTTCCTTTGACACTTTTATCAAGAAAATGTAATCAGCCTTCCAGTGTGGTATTTACATGTTACTCTTTGGCAGGGTGTGCCTGGTTTGCAAGCATGTTCATGTTTAAGTCTTATATCATACACTGTCAAAATTCTACTCAATAAATATCATAGAATCTGTTAGGTTGGAAGGGACCTTTAAAGGTCATCTAGTCCAACCCCCCTGCAGTAAGCAGGGACTAGAACTAGAACACATTGCTCAGAGCCTCATCAAGCCTGGCCTCAAATGTCTCCAGGGATGGGGCCTCCACCACCTCTCTGGGCAACCTGTTCCAGTGACTCACCACCCTCATTGTAAAGAACTTCATCCTAATGTCTAATCTAAACCTACCCTGCTCTAGTTTAAAACCATTGCCCCTCGTCCTATCGCTACATGCCCTTGCAAACAGCCCCTCCCCAGCTTTCTTGTAGGCCCCCTTCAGGTACTGGAAGACTGCTATAAGGTCTCCCCAGAGCCTTCTCTTCTCCAGGCTGAACAACCCCAGCTCTCTCAGCCTGTCCTCATAGGAGAGGTGCTCCAGCCCTCTGATCACCTTCATGGCCCTCGTCTGGACCCATTCCAACAGGTCCATGTCCTTCTTGTGCTGAGGGTTCCGGAGCTGGATGCAGTACTCCAGGTGGGGTCTCATGAGAGCAGAGCAGAGCAGAGGGGGAGAATCACCTCCCTCGACCTGCTGGCCACGCTTCTTTTGATGCAGCCCAGGATGCGATTGGCTTTCTGGGCTGCAAGTGCGCATTGTTGGCTCATGTCCACCTTTCATCCACCAGTACCCCCAAGTCCTTTTCTGCAGGGCTGCTCTCTATCATATCATCCCCCAGCCTGTATCGATAACGAGGACTGTCCTGACCCAAGTGTAGGACTCCGTACTTGGCCTGGTTGAACTTCATGAGGTTTGCTCAGGCTCACCTCTCTAGCTTGTCCAGGTCCCTCTGGCCTGTCAACTGCACCACTCAGCTTGGTGTTGTCTGCAAACTTGCTGAGGGTGCACTTGGTCCCACTGTCTATATGATTGATGAAGATATTAAACAGCACCGGTCCCAGTACGGATCCCTGAGGGACACCACTTGTCACCCCTCTCCATCTGGACATCAAGCCATTGACCACCACCCTCTGGATGCAACCATCCAGCCAGTTCCTTATCCACCAAACAGTCCACCCGTCAAATCCGTATCTCTCCAACTTAGAGAGAAGGATGTTGTGGGGGACCATGTCAAAGGCCTTGCAGAAGTCCAGATAGATGATATCTGTAGCTCTCCCCTTGTCCGCTGATGCAGTCACTCCATTGTAGAAAGCCACTAGGTTGGTCAGACAGGACTTGCCCCTGGTGAAGCCATGCTGGCTGTCTCGAATCAACCTCCCTGTCCTCCATGTGCCTTAGCATAGCTTCTAGGAGGATCTGTTCCATGATCTTCCCAGGCACAGGGGTGAGGCTGACAGGCTGGTAGTTCCCAGGGTCCTCCTTTCTCCCCTTTTTAAAAATGGGTGCGATGTTTCCCTTTTTCCAGTTACTGGGGGCTTCACCTGACTGTCATGACTTTTCAAATATCATGGAGAGTGGCTTGGCAACTACATCAGCCAATTCCCTCAGGACTCTGGGGTGCATCTCATCAGGTCCCATAGACTTGTATGTGTTCAGGTTCCTCAGGTGGTCACGAACCTTGTCTTCACTTACAGTGGGAGGGACTTTGTCCCCCAGGTCCTCGTCTTGCAGTCCTTCAACTTGGGAGGCGTGAGGAGAGAGGCTGGCAGTGAAGACCAAGGCAAAAAAGTTGTTGAGAACCTCAGCCTTCTCCTTGTCTGTTGTTACCAGTTTGCTATTCTTGGTCATCAGGGAGGGTACGCTTTCCTTGACCTTCCTTTTCTGGTTGACATACCTGTAGAAGCCTTTCTTGTTATTCTTAGCATCCCTTGCCAAGTTCAGCTCCTGACGCGCCTTGGCCTTCCTGACCTTATCCCTACATAACTGGGCAGCATCCCTATACTCTTCCCAGGACACCTGATGCTGCTTGAACTGCCTGTGCAGTTCCTTCTTGCCTTTTAGTTTGACCAGCAGGTCCCAGCTCAGCCATGCTGGTCTCCTCCCTTTCTTGCTTGATTTCTTACACCTGGGGACTGAGAGCTCTTGTGCTCTATGGAAAGCATCCTTGAAGATCTGCCAGCTCTGTTCTGCCCCCTTGTCCCTGAGGGCAATTTCCCAGGGGGTCCTGTTGACTAACTCCTTGAAGAGCTGGAGGTTTGCTTTCCTAAAATTCAGGGTCCTGACTAGACTCCTCGTCTGACACTTAGGACTGTGAACTCCACCAGTGCGTGGTCACTGCAGCCCAGGCTGCCTCCAATCTTGACATCCCCAATGAGCTCACTCGCATTGGTGACTATGAGGTCCGGTATAGCATCCCCTCGGGTTGGGCTGTCTATTTCCTGTCTTAGGAGGTTATCATCGAGGCACTCCATGAACCTCCTGGATTGTCTACAGCTCGCCATGTTACTTTTCCAGCAGATGTCGGGGTGGTTGAAATCCCCCAGCAGGACGAGAGCCTTCGAGTGCGATGCCTCCTGTAGCTGGAGGAAGACGACTTCATCAGTAGGTTCCCCTTGATCAGGCGGCCTGTAGTAGACACCAACTACAAGGTTCCCCATGGTGCCTCGGCCTCTAATTCCTTCCTATAAGCTTTCAACTTCCTCTTGGCTGTTCTTTAGGGACATCTCTTCACGCTCTATCCCTTGTTTAACATAGAGGGCAACACCTCTGCCCCTCCTTCCTCGCCTGTCCCTTCTGAACAGCCTGTAGCCATCGATAGCCACGTTCCAGTGATAGGATTCGTCCCACCAGTTTTTAGTAATGTCCACTATGTCGTAGTTTTCCAGCAGCATGGTAGCTTCCAGCTCCTCCTGTTTGTTGCCCATGCTGTGTGCATTCATGTAGAGGCACTTCAGCCTGGCTGTTGGCTGTGTCACCTTCTTAGAGGAGCACCTCTTGGGGTGTTTCCCTGCTGACTTGGACTACTTCAGGAGCCCCTGTCTCGTCTCCGTAAGACTTTGGCTGTGAAGTAGCATCCCCAGCATGCCTCGGGGCAACAGGTCAAAGGCCCTTCCTAGCCCCCTGTCCCTCTAACCTTGATGTGATGTCCCACCACTTATCACAGACAAGCCTGATATTATCATCCCCCTTCCCCTTCACATCTAGTTTAAAGCCCTGTTGATCAGCCCCGCAATCTCTTGGGCAAAGACCCTCTTCCCCCTTTGAGAAAGGTGTTTCCCATTTGATGCCAGCAAGCCCAGTGCCACGTAGGCCACCCTGTTGTCAAAAAAACTGAAATTGTGGCGACGACACCAGCCACGGAGCCATATATTAATGGACTGGATACATCTGTTCCTTATAGCATCACTGCCTGCAACTGGAAGGAGTGAGGAGAAAATAACATGTGCCCCAGACTCCTTTACCAATCTTCCCAAGGCCCTGAAGTCCCCTTTGATTTGAAGTCCCCTTCTTTTCGCTAGCTCGTCACTGCCTACATGAAAGATCAAAAGGGGGTAATAATCTGAGGGCCGTACCAGGGAAGGAAGCATCCTCTTCACATCCTTGACCCAGGCCCCAGGGAAGCAGCAGACCTCCCTATGTACTGGGTCCGGCCTCCATATTGGGCCTTCCGCTCCCTGCGGCAATGAGTCACCCATGACAAGGACCCGTCTGTTTTTCTTAACCACAGAGGCTTTGATGCAGGGGAGGTGGTCTGACTAGACCTTGCTGACACCTCCAAGGTGGGAGAACTATCATGCTTGTCATCATCCAGGTTCCCTTGCAGAGCACTGTACCTGTTACATAATGGCACCTAGGAAGATGGGGTAGTTGCCAGGGAGTTCCGAGTGCATCGCCTGTTGTGCCAGGCAGGAGCCTCCTGCCATTGCCCCCTGTCCTCCAAGTCACCACCTTCAGTCGGGGGGAAAGAGGACACAGAGTTCTCTGCTGCAGGGGTTCTGTCTGCCTGGTTGGTTTCTGTCGTGGGATGCAGGATTCTACTCCAAGCATCTATCTCCCTCTCGCATTCCCTGATGGCCCTCAACCTGCTTACCTCCTCCCTGAGCTCCATCACTAAGCGCAGGAGATCCTCAGATCCTCTACCTGGACACATCTCCCACAGGCGTGCCCACCATTGCCATCTGACACAGGCATAAGAGCAGGGCACATCTGCAGCCTGATGTCTGTGTGGCAGCATGTTCCCACAGGAGCTCTGTCTGAGAGGCTGCATCAGAGCTGGTGGTTGCGGAGCTCATGGATGCCATGGTCTTCTTGCAAGTAGATACCATTGCTTCCTGGCTGGGTTGGCAGTCTCTCAGCCATCTCACGCACAAACTGCTGTGCAAACTGCTGTGACCAGACTGTTGTGTTACACCCTGTTTGGCCACCCTCTTTGCCAGCCCAGGAAGTCCACCCTTGTCATGGTGCTCCTGGGTGATTCCCTGGGTGATGCCCAGGCAACACCCACTCACTGTTTGCTTGCTCAGTACGCAGCAACCTAGTCACTGTTCTCCCGAAGGGCTTCTTTTATGGCGGGGGGGGGGGGGGGGGCGTGGTCTCACACCCGCCTCGTTTAGATCTGCTGCTGGGAGTGCTGGTTCCGCCCTCGGTTCTTCAGCTGTCTCTGCCCCCAGGAAGTGCCGGGTACTGGCCCGGGCTTGCCGCTTTTCCTGGCTTCAAAAACCCTCGAAAATGAGCCTCTAGCCGACCCTTTTTTGCTGCGATTCCCTTCCCCAGTGTGGACTTACCTGCACTGGAAATATACAGGGAAAGAAAAGGACAAGTCATTATGATTTATAATAGCTGAAGTTGAACAGTATTTTATTAAATTAAGAGAGTACTTATTCTCCAGGTACACTGACTGCTTATTTGCAGCAGAGCCATCTAATTAACTGTGGTGCTTTGAACTTCTAAAAATTAATGCAAAAATAGCTTAATAATGAGTACTTTCATTTCAGATTTCTGTAGCTGACTGCAGAGATTGCTGCTATGTTCTCTAGAAGAGTGCCTACTTTATGTGAAGTAAATTAAACCACAGAAGAAATTTTTATGTTCAATACTGTTATATACTGTTGTGGTGGGTTGACCCTGGCTGAATGCCAGGTGCCCACCAAGCCGCTCTATCACTCCCTTCCTCAACTGGATGGGAGAGAAAAAATATGATGAAAGGCTCGTGGGTTGAGATAAGGACAGGGAGATCACTCAGCAATTAATGCCACGGGCAAAACAGACTCGACTTGGGGAAATTAATTTATTACCAATCAAATTAGAGTAGGGTAATGAGAAAATAAAAACCAAATCTTAAAACATCTTCCCCCCACCTCTCCCTTCTTCCCGGGCTCAACTTCACTCCCAGTTTCTCTGCCTCCTCTGCCCAGGCGGCACAGGGGGACGGGAATGGGGGTTGCAGTCAGTTTATCACACATTGTTCTGCTGCTCCTTCCTCCTCACACTCTTCCCCTGCTCCAGCATAGGGTCCCTCCCACGGGAGACAGTCCTTCACAAACTTCTCCAAAGTGAGTCCTTCTCATGTGCTGCAGTTCTTCACGAACTGCTCCAGCATGGGTCCTTTCCACAAGGTGCAGTCCTTCATGAACAGACTGCTCCAGTGTGGGTCCCCCATGGGGTCACAGGTCCTGTCAGCAAACCTGCTCCAGCTTGGGTTCCTCTCCACAGGTCCAAAGGTCCTGCCAGGAGCCTTCTCCAGCACGGGCTTCTCACGGGGTCACAGCCTCCTTTGGGTGCATCCACCTGTTCCAGCGTGGGGTCCTCCATGGGCTGCAGAGTGGATATCTGCTCCACCATGGACCTCCATGCGCTGCAGGGGCACAACCTGCCTCACCATGGTCTTCACCACGGGCTGCAGGGGAATCTCTGCTCCAGTGCCTGGAGCACCTCATCCCCCTCCTTCTTCACTGACCTTGATGTCTGCAGGTCTGCAGGGTTGTTTCTCTCACATATTCTCACGCCTCTCTCCGCTTCTGTTGTTTCCCCGTTTTGTTTTTTCCCCCCTTCTTAAATATGTTATCAGAGAGGCACTACCACCATCGCTGATTGGCTCAGCCTTGGCCAGCGACAGGTCCGTCTTGGAGCCGTCTGGCGTTGACTCTTATGGATATGGGGGAAGCTTCTAGCAGCTTCTCACAGAAGCCACCCCTGTAGCCCCCCCACTACCAAAACCTTGCCACGCAAACCCAATACAGCTGTACAATACTGTTATAACAAGTTAACATGTAGATGATTATAGCATTTCCTACAAAATATTTTATTCTGTTACAGACAGAATAAATTAAAGAGATTGCAACATAGAAGTATTATTCATTTTGAGAATATTTTTTCTTGAACATGTAAGATAATTCATCAAAATTTCACCTCTTTTAAGATGCTAGTTTTACTTGTCAGGGAGGAGGCATTTATTGCAAAAGGATTCCTCAACAATACAAAGATTTGATCCAATGTTCTAATGTGCTATTAAAGAATAAGACATTTTGCAAATACGTGATATTTTTTAATATGGAAAACATATAAAATGTATTAAAAATTTGTGATTTTATCTTTCTGAGAGTTTCGTGAAATGTCCTGATATAAAATACCTACTGGGCTTTTTCCACTTCCTTTAAATGGTATGTTTGAGTCAAATATTTTTGGAAATTTCTATACTTAATTTTTATTTGACTTTGCCTTTTATAATTTATGGAATTTCTTGTTACAATTTTAAAAGTTACATCTTTAAGGGATGGAGTACCTCATCTGTATATAAGGTTAAAATATGTTTCAGAAACTTATTCTTGTCAAATTTCAAAAAAATATTTTGAAAATAACTTCCCCATGGACAGTTATGACTAGGATCTGCGTCATTCTAAAGAAATCCAAAGACATACAATTAGCATAAATTTTTTTTTAAACTTTGTTAGTTGTTTCAATTTTAATGAAGTTCTTGTCCTTAAATAGTTTCCAAAACCATTTCATAGAATCATTTATGTTGGAAAAGACCCTTAAAATCATCAACCTAACACTGCCAAAACCACCACTAAACCATGTCCCTAAGCACCACATCTACACATCTTTTAAATACCTCCAGGGATGGTGACTCAACCACTTCCCTGGGCAGCCTGTTCCAATGCTTGACAACCCTTTCGGTGAATAAATTTTTCCTAATATCCAATCTAAACTTCCCCTTGCGCAACTTGAGGCCATTTCCTCTTGTCCTATCACCGACCCCCACCTCTCTACAACCTCCTTTCAGGTAGCTGTAGAGAGCGATAAGGTCTCCCCTCAGCCTCCTTTTCTCCAGGCTAAACAACCCCAGTTCCCTCAGCCACTCCTCATAAGACTTATTCTCCAGACCCCCCACCAGCTTCGTTGCTGCTCTCTGGATGTGCTCCAGCGCCTCAGTATCTTTCTTGTAGTGAGGGGCCCAAAACTGGACACAGTATTTCAAGTTGTTTTTGAAAAGTTATATAGTAGGATAATATATCATAATTTGAAATTTGCAAGGTAGCTACATAGAATAGTCTAATTTTTTAACCAGTACTGTATCCTTGACATGCTGCAGTCATAGCTGAAGTGCCAGACCCCTCAGCTCTCCAGGGAGGGAGTAGGAATTTGGTGACTTCAATGTCCCAAAAGGGACATTGATCCCACTGTGATGGCTTATAAGCAATGTAGACACGTTCAAAATAAGAAGAATGATAATTACAGGTCTTAAGGATATTCCTATCCATAAATAGTGCTGCTTTTTCCATCCTCATTTAGAATTACGAATGAGGAAGCGAGTGACAGAGAGGTCGGAGTCCTCCTGTCCTGCCTGGACTGGACTTGAGGCACGAGGGCATACAATGTAGTGCAGTTTCTATTCAACAGACTGAGTCTTATGCATGGGTTCTTGTGCCCTGAAGGGGCCATCAGCACGGCTGACAGCACCTACAGTGGCACTTCCCTATATGCTTCAAAAAGTTAGAGCAGTCCTCTGGCATTATGACGTGTGGTGTACTCTGAACATTAAACTGATGGAAGAGATACATGCATCTTTCACATTAAATGACTTTGGCCGGATTTTAGGAACTTGTAGTTTTTTGTTAATTAGCACCCAGAATGCTTTATAGAGAGACATGGAATCATATGATCTTTTAAAATCTACACTTGTTTCCATTAGTAACTGATGCGTACCAGTATTAGAGGTTTAAACTTAAGTCTATGTGGTAGCAGGCTCTTTAGACTTTCTAACCCCCTCCCACTGCATATTTTTCCTTTCTTCCCAGTAGGAGAAATTACTCTCAGGATGACTAGCTGTGCTTTTGTACAGTAATGTCATCAGCAGGATGAAAGAGGAGACCAGAATTATCTAATCTTCATCAGTTTCAGTCTCCTGATGCTATGCTGCCAGAAAAAATGTTAGTGTGTAGGATCATAGAGGTGTTTGTCCTGGGTAATGCCTTTATGGCTCTCCTGAAAGGAGCACAGATGAAAAAATTGGACTACTGAGAGAAGCTAGGACAAATAATGATGCCACTGTTGCCCAATCACAGTTATTATTTTTGCTGAGTGCTGAAAAGAAGGTGAGATCTTCAGGGTATTTTATTTAACTGGAAAAGGAAACATTTATAGATTCCAGATAGGTTTGATAATAAGTTAGCTATCAAGCAGTATTTACAGATAACGTCCAGTTCAGAAAAAAAAATATAAATCTTTACTTAGGAAAATAGTTAAACACATGCTTATCTTTAATAATATTAAGTACAGTTTTGGGCTGTGGCCAAAATAGATCTCTCAAATAATTATACAGTCTGCTTGAATGGAGAACAGTCTACAAAGATATACATATATATATAAACAATCTGGTAATTGTTTGTAGGATACATTAGACTTACTTTCTACTGAGTTGCACGTTTCCCTTTTTGAGGAGTCTTATTTTTTCAATTAGAGTTTTGCATTTACATATTATGTTATGAAGAGTGTGAGATGGAGGAAACTGAGATTTCTATGAATTCTTAATGTTTCAGGTATGGTTGAAAAAATTAAATTGAAGCTTTGACTTGACATCTCTCTTCTTGAGATGTCACTGTATTAGGACAGCTGTACATAGTAGACTGTTTTTGTAGAACATCTCAAGTGAAAGTGGAGATAAAAAGAAATAAAGTTAATTTGAATTCATCTACCCTTTCATCTGTACAAAGTGATTTATTAATGCATGGCTTGTTTTCTCCAGATCGCTACAATTTCTCCAGGGATGGCATCATGTGAAAACAGTCTAAATACATTGAGATATGCAAATAGGTATGGAAAATGTTATTGCTTATAGCTATACTGGCTTTTGATCACTGGTGTTTGGAATACTGTTGTTCCATGATATATAATTATTTTAACTACTTGAATAATTTTAGCGTACTTGCATTTCTTAATAAGATTAAAACTAAAATACTGATTACTGATTCAGGCTCACATTTAATTTAACTTGTCACTTTTTAAAACCATTACGAGAGAATCAATAGAAACTGCATTTAAGCCATTATCCAGAGATGGATATAGTGTGGATTGCAAGGAATCTGGGAGATGCCCCTATTAGTTTTGTCCCTGCTCTGGAGGCATCACGTCTTGCATTAGGGGTAGTTGGTTTTCATGATGATTCCCTGGAGTGTTAGCTTAAATACCTTTCTGCAGTGGGATTTTTCATCCCCTTGGTGGAATTGCATTCAGTTGCCAGCCTGTTTCTTTTATATATATGATAAAGCATATCGTATCACATATAGATCTATCTCAACTGGTTTATTCTTATGAAAATTCTGTGGTTGCTCTGGCCCAAATTTTATACTTCCCAACTTCAGGCAAATATCTGAGACCCCTAAGTAAAAAGTCAGTTTTAATCCAACAGTGACATTATAATCAGCATAGAGAAATTAGTGCCTCCAGAGGTTGATGCAGCACCTCTGAGACCTGTACTGCTCTCTAAAAGTGTTCGTCTCTTCAGTGAGTGTGAAAGGAGCCTTCCCCAGCTGCAGTTCTCCTTAGTTTAATGTCTGTGGAGATGGCATCCTGCATGTGTCTGCAATCAGATCTGCGACCCAGACACCCGCCCCCCGCTTTGCTGCAAAGAACAAAGGAGGCGAACAAGCTTCTGTGCCATCAGAAATCCTGGTTTTGCCCGACGAGGCTACCACCTAGTGGCCTGCTTGCCCCAGTGAAAGATAGGGCAGAACCACGTTTCTCCTGCTTGGCTGGGCACCACCCCCACCCCCTCCCCCCGCCAGTCGCTAACTGGGCACAAAGGGCTGCTAGGGAAGCTTACCGATTGGTATAGGAATGTCTTTGTGTTTGGATCAAGGGAGTTAGTAGCAAAACTGCCTGGCTTGGACCAGTCTATGTGATTTCCTTCCTGGTCCCCTGCTTCTACTCCCCATCTGCTCCCCTGCTTACAGTAACATAATGAAGGATGTTACACTCATTGGATCAAGACTCATTGGATCTTTCTATCCCTTATAGAATATGCATTGCTGAAGTGACTCCAGAAAAAGACACTGCAAAACAAATTAAATACCTATTTCTAGTATACTAAATTATTGTGCTGAAACTGTTTCTTCCCCTTGGTGTTAAATTTCTATGTTGTTATGGAGTAAATGACTATCACTGTAAAGTAGCTTCATGTGTTTTGTGTAGTGTTTTAATTTTTTCTAGCAATATATCATTTTCATAGTATGATTAGTTTTTAGGTTCTGAACACCAGTGTCTGTGCAGTGTAAGACAGGGGGCAGTATAGAATTTAAAGTATTGTAGTGGTTTGATATGTTAAAAGGAGCAGTTTAATGGACTACTGAATGTAGAGCAAATTTTATTAACTGTGCGAACTGAAATCTGGAATTACTCTTCTTAAAACATTGCTATTATAGTCTCCTGCAAATTAGCAGCACTGGTTTTGTTCGATTTTGTTAGTGATCTGTAACTCTATTTGCAGAAGGTTTAAATATATCAACACTCTTACTTGTGTTTTAATATAAAAATAATTTTATTGTTAAACTATTAAAGAAGAATGCTAAACAAAGAGTTGTCATTTTAACTGTGTTTATGAGAACATTTTCTTTTAATTTGCTGCTGTATTTTGCTGCTGCAGAGTAAAGGAATTTGGAATTAGTCCTTCGGACATTCCCTTCTCACAGGGTAGTGGCAGTCGCTCTGATCTCTCTCCTTCCTATGAGTATGATGACTTTTCTCCTTCAGTGACCAGGTCTACTTCATTCTATACATGGAATGTTTACTTTTAAGTTTTCTTTTTGGCAATGTAATTTTACAGACCAACTTTTCATTAGTCCCCTTGCCTTGAGTCACGCATACTTTGTTTTTATTTTGTTTGGCAGGTGATGGTTCTGCATGATCTGCAATCATCTTGCCACTATTTTGTTCACCCTCAAACATCCACACTCCACACTGTATCCAGGCTTGCTAGTTTCCTTCATACATTTAAAAAACAATGGTGATGTCACCTTTGTACACTTAGTGGACCAAATCTGACAAGTTTGTGTTTAGGGTAATTTGAATATGTCTAATTAAAAAAGAAAACAATTTTAATACATATATATTTTTAAAACTTTTAATCACTCTGAAGATGAACGAAATAGTTTCCATTGTAGTAAATGTGCTACCTGAAAAAAAACTTCCCTTTAAAAAATGAAAAATTTGTTCTAAAACTTGCATACTTGCAGACTTCGATGTGTCTGTTTCATAAATGTTCTTTTAAATGGGCTTTATTTGGACAGAATCATTATCAATCTTTTAAACTATTTTCATGCTGCAAGAGCCTAACATTTTAATAAGATATTTTCACCTTTGAAATTATTTTAATTAAAGTATCTATTAATTCTCTGGGATACTTGGTTGCATATTATTATTTTCTTCAGAATTCTTGGTGGATTTGCTTATAACAGCTAGTGGGGTACTGATTAACTAATTTTTTTAAAGCACAATTGTGTGCACAGAAAAAGAAAGATGGTCAGGTTTAGGGTGCTGAATGAACTTTCTTTCAAATATTATTCATTGTTAAGGAGTTAATATTGAGGGTTTGGAGATTTTTGCCTTCAACAGTTAATGAGTAGTAAGATTTCAATCAAAAAATGCCTCTTGCTTGAAGATGGACTGTAATCCACCTGCAAGTAGTTGAAATTCAATGGTTCATGCTTTTTAGGAATTGGACTAACATCTTTTTGTCACAGAAAGTACATTAAATTTGTGAAGCTGACATCATCATCCTTATTAAATTAATTAAATTGTGCATAAACCCATAGAGCTTTATTTTTGGTTGTGACTCTTTTGCACAGGAAGTTACTAATTTACAAATTAAATATTTTCTGATTGTAGGGTGAAGGAGCTGATGGTTGATCCTAGTGCTGCAGGAGATATCCGTCCCATTATACACCATGCTCCTAATCAGATTGATGACTTAGAGGCACAGTGGGGTGTGGGGAGCTCTCCTCAGAGAGATGATCTCAAACTGCTTTGTGAACAAAACGTGAGTGGTTTACAGCATTACATGGAAAGAGATGATGATAAATACAGTGGCAGAACAAATACAGAGTAATGTGTATTTATAGCCTATTTGTGTATTTATAGCCTATTAGCAATATCATTAAGTAGATACAGCATGCCCCTTCACCTTTTCACTTTATGGTATTATGTTCATTCCTATACACACAAAAAAAGGTTCCTTGCTGATTAGGGCTTTTAATGTCCAGGCAGGGTCTGCTCTAGGCTATCACATTTTTTAGTATGCTTTTTTTCCAGTATAGCTTCATCTCTTACTAGCCTGGGAAATGCATCCGTTTTATTTAACACTCCTGTATTTTTGACCATTACTTTCCCTGCATGCAACACCTGTTTCAAGCGAGTTTGCCTTTCTCTGTGTTTAGAAATCTGGCTACCCATCATTCCTCTTCCTAACATCTTGATTTTCATGGAGTGAAACCCCAGAGCAATGTTTGGGAGAGCGCCACATCATGTTCCCAGGATGTCTCCCTGGGCTGCATGAGTGGAGAGCTGGGACTGAGAGGCATCTAAAGGGCATTTTTCCCTCATTGCTGATTATCAGCTCTAGTCCTGGTTCTTTAAATGTTCAACAGGGATTAAAACTTGGTTTGTGAAAATGCTGATGAAAGATAGAAAAGAAAAATCCTTACTACCCTAACTTATTTTTCTCAAGACTCTGCCTTCTCAAACACCTCTTCATGGTGTTTGCTGTATTTCTCATTTTAATAACTGACTCTTCTTCCAGGACTCTATTTTATAAGAACATTCTAGTGATTCCTAGAGCTTCCCACTGACCAGTCCTTCCAGCCAGATATCCTTTCATATCATACTTTTTCGATGTTCATGTGGAATTCAATTAAGTTTTACAATGTGTTTTTAAAAAGATTTTAAAGGCATGGTATAAGGAACCATACTGTTTTGCTAAAACACTAATTGCAGCCTACCTAGTGCTTTCTCCTTTGATTGTTAACTATTTATGTCTGAAGAATTCCTGTTTGTCCCAGTTTGTAAATCCATGTTGTGCATTCTTCTAATGTATTAATCACTACATACTTTTTAGATTTTTCACTTTACATTTATTCCACTTTTTTTTTCCAAAGTATTAATTTAATTTTGATTTCCTGAGATGTATTGAATGTAATTGCTGTTCTCTTTTTTGAAAATTGTTGCCTGTCTATTGCAGTATGCACAACAAAAAGCCCTGATGGAAAATGAGCTTTCTGTAGGTGTTAAAACCTACTAGAAATTAGCATTCTTCCCTTGTGACTTCCTCCTCCCACTATTTTAACTTGCTTTTTTTTTCATGCAGAATATTCTGGTTTCCAGTATTCACTAGGATTAGTGGTTGGAAATTTTTAATGAATATGAATTAAATTTAACTCTGTGAACATTTTGAATTTATTGCCCTCTCTGCTCATTTTTGGAGATTTTCTTGTTAGAAGTATTAAGTTCTATTTTTGATAGGTTCTGCTTTCTGCATATTTCTTTTCATGTTCTGTGATGGGATGGATCACATTCAATATATTTCCTGTAGCCACAGTTCTTTCCAGACTAACAAGCTTAACTATTGTTTCTAGGAAGAGGAAGTTTCTCCACAGTTGTTTACTTTCCATGAAGCTGTGTCACAAATGGTAGAAATGGAAGAGCAAGTAGTAGAAGACCACAGGGCTGTCTTCCAGGTAAAAGATGGAGCTCTACTTTGTTTTATCCTAATCCAAGAATTTAGGTTTTCTCAATGAAAGTGCATACTCTTGAAGATGTAGGATATCATCTAGTCATTTTGCTGCTGTCAGAGATTTCTAAATTGTTTTATTACGCTAAGCCCATTGTAGCAAACAAGTAGGAACAGATGTTTAGATCCCATAACCATTAATCTTTGTCCCCATGATGAGAGAAGCATATTTTTCTAGAAATTTCCCAGAAATTTAGTAAAATTTTACTTTTCTTCTCAACAAATAGACTGTTCATTGTAAGAAAAATTGCTATTTTCTTTTTACTGTTTTAACTATTTACTATATTTTCTGTGTTAATCCTTTTACAGCATTAGTGACTTTTTTCTAGTTGCAGGGAGCTTACTCGGATTGGTCTTGAAATTTTCAATTTCACTATCTAATCTATGCCAATATTCCTATGACAAAGCTGGCAATTAATAGTAATGTCTCTATATAATTATGTCTCTATCAGCGCCATTTCTGTTTGGTCATCTTCCTCTAAGATACTGTGATACTCCGCTCAAGTATCTCCTCTAAATATCCTTCTGTGACATCTGAGATACTGATATCCAGAAGAAACAAATATATTTCTAACTGCCTGTTTGCTTCCTTTTTACAGATACATAAAGATTTTCACTTGCTATTAGTCAGGGTCTTTGGAAGGAATACTGACCACACATTGCAATGCTGAAACAGCACCACAGAGCCTTTTACATTCACAAAATAAATTGTAATAATAAGTATGAGTTACTAGTTTTCAGAAGGAAATATGAGTTGCTTCTGTTCATAACCTTAGAGTCTTTAGGCAGGCTAACTTAGTGGAACATTAATGTGTGTTCATGTAATACAGTAGGATGCTAAATAACACATTTTACAACAGATGTAGAGATTTAGTTGTTATGAAACATTAGCCCTGAAGGAAAACATGCAGAAGTGTGAAAGTCTTATGCCATAGCTGTGTCCTGATGCTTGTGACTTCTGGAGAGACAAGCTGCATTAAAGATGTTACTGCCTCTGTGTGTCCATCTGGCCTTATGCTGGAGATTACTGCTCCTTACAGCAGTCATTAGAAGGAAATGTGTCCAAGCCTCAGCTCCCTTTGTTCGCAGCATGGCTTGTTAGTTTATGCCATGGGTGGAGATGGGCTGCACCAATACAAAATCTACAAGCTGTAACATGCAGAAGTTGTCTTCTGTCAGCTTTCTCCTGGAAGCTGTTGATTCTGGGATACAAAACATCCTATCCTAACAAAAATGTCTAAAATAGATCAACTGAGGAATCATGCTCTAGAGGTGTTGGTCTTCCTTTGTTTCTTGGATATATGAGTTTACATTAGATGAGATGAATCCTATCCCAATGTGAGCTCCATCTGTCCTGAAAGCCAACAAAACATACATGGGGTTTGGACTATGCTTTCAATATTATTTGGACTACTGAGCACAGAGGAAAAGATTTAATTTTAGTATTTCAGGCACAGCATGCCTAGAACTGTCAGCTGCTTGCTTTTTTTTTTTTTTAAATGAAAGCATTTTCAATGGGATCAGTTCTCCTGATCACAGCTTTGCATGGTTCTGTAAGCTTTAAGCTCCTGGTTGCATTCTTCTTTGCTGCAAGACTTTTTTCTAACCCCTCCCCCTTTTTTTTGGTAATATTTGGAGTGCAAAGATGCCCAAGAGCTGCTTTAACCAACTTTTACAGTACTCTTGTCTGTCTGGGGAGTTAGCTCATGCAATAGAGGGCTTAAAATAACTCTTCTTTTATACAGCTTCTCTCAAAACTGGTTTTGAGTATGGACAAAATTATCTTGGCTCCTTGACTGTAGTAATGGCACTGTGATTATAGTCAGTGCCAACCAGCCCATACTTAAAATTGAAGCCTGGCTTCAAAGTTTGATACCTGCCTAAGGGGACATAATGAGTTTCTTAGCTTTACAACCACCTAATGTTCTGAATTTGAAGAAAACTGGGGTTGCTTGGGTTTATCTGTTGCTGGTATGACCATTGGAGTTAAGAAACTATGTCAAAAACACACAATTTTGCTGAATTTGGAATAAGGATTCATTTTAGGATTGAAATCTGTTATAGTGAGGTGACTAGACAGTAGAAGTGTGGTCATCTTGAGAAAAGGAGCAATTCAGCTCTTTGTCTTGAAACTTTGCTAATGTATTTAATTGTTGGGGTTTTTTTAACTTTTATCTAGGAATCTATTAGATGGCTGGAAGATGAAAAAGCTCTTCTTGAGATGACAGAAGAAGTAGACTATGATGTGGATTCTTACGCTACCCAACTTGAAGCAATTCTAGAGCAAAAAATTGATATTCTGACTGAACTTAGAGGTAGATTGCTTTTAATCTCTTTTGTGTGCATTTTCATATGCCATGGAGACTTGCAGTAATAATGAGGAGAAAAAAAAATGTGTGGTTATGTTTAGGGTCTTTTTTCACCTTATGCTGTCCTGTAATGTTCTGTGGAAGGAACATTTATTCTGTTGCCTAAGAATGAGATAACATCTGTGTTTAGCTCATCCTAATTTAAAGGAAGAGTCTCTGCTTTACCTCCAGGAGGTATAAATTTCATCCTGCAACTTTGTTCATTTTTTTTTAATTTGTTCCAAAACAATAAAGGAAGGAAAAAGAAAATCCAAAAGAACTGTACGAAAAAATAAGGTAATGCAATGAGGAAAAAGTAGTAGGAACTCCCAGTTCCTGCTCTATTGCACTCTGTAGCGTAGCAGGGAGCCTTGTGTTGTTTTTCAGTCTGTGCTTAAGAGTAGCATCAAGCTCTGAGTAGCTTGGCTGTTAGCCTACTTTTTTCCTCAGTGGCCTTTCTGTTGGAATTCTGTCAGCCTCTCTTTGTTGAAAAACAAACTGCAGATAATTCTTAGTTCCCAAAATTGACTCTTCCACTTGTCTTCTAAAATCAGCATGTCAGCTTGGTATTCAATATATATATTGAATATATATATATATTCATTCAATATATATATTGAATGAAAAATTCATGGAGATTAATTTTTCATTTCAGTTTCTGTATCTATTTGGATTCCAGCAGACATGCTATACTGGTAAAAATTCAAAGGTGGTTTGTTTTTTTTTTAATCTGTGTTATAAAACTCCTTATAAGATAAAATCTTACTTTTTACTCAGTCTGAGTATCTGCTGTAAGTTAGAAGAATACATCAAGCAAATCGGATATGGCCTGCTTGCCTTGTAAGCATGTATTGGCACCAGTATACTTTTGCAAAGAATTAGATGTACATTCCTTTGCTTCTTATGGATGATGGCTTCCTCTTCAGAAAAAGACAATTTGACACACCAGCAGTGAAAAAACAGTTTCGGTGACTCCCCGTTCTTCCAAAACTTATTAGATACTGCTTTTGAAACAAGATACTGGAGGTAAAGGATATCTAAGAGATCCTTGCATCTTTACAGGCAGAATGATACATATATAGCTTTACAGGAGGGAAGAACTGTTAAGTCAAAGATTCTTTCTCCCAGTAACTTCTGTGTTATGCTCATGACACATAATGGTCACTGAATATTTCAGCTTTTATTCCTGTCACTTTAGGACTGACATTTTTATGCTGTCATTTTGGTTTCCTTCTTCCCATTCTTGTGCATATTACTGGGGAATGGGGAGGAGGGGGAAGGAATAGAAATATGAAAGGACGCCATACTTCCTTTCTCAGGTTTCTCTCATTCTTGTGCTAGTTATGATGAAACAAATGGATGATGCATTTAGCTATATACTTACAAAATTTAATCACAAAGACTTTTCATATTCATAGAAAAGTTGTCCTGCACAACATCCTTGCCTCTAAAATGGAGAGACATGGATTTGTCGGGTGGACCTCTCAGTGGATAAAGAATAGGGTCGATGGTCACACTCAGAGAGTTGCGGTCAACAGCTCAATGTCCAGGTGGAGACCAGTGACGAGTGGTGCCCCTCAGGGGTCCATATTGGGACCAGTATTATTTAACATCTTTGTCGGGGACATGGACAGTGGGATTGAGGGCACCCTCAGCAATTTTGCGGATAAAACCAAGCTGAGTGGTGTGGTTGATACTCTAGAGGGAAGGAACATCATCCAGAGGGACCTTGACAGGCTAGAGAGAAGTTCATGAAGTTCAACAAGGCCAAGTGCAAGGTCCTGCACCTGGGTTGGGGCAATCCCATACATGGGGATACAGGCTGCTGGGCGATGAGTGGTTGAGAGCAGTCCTGCAGAGAAAGACTTGGGGGTATTGGTGGATGAAAAACTGAATATGAGACAGCAATGTGCGCTCGCAGCCCAGAAAGCCAACCGCATCCTGGGCTGCATCAAAAGAAGCGTGGCCAGCAGGTCGAGGGAGGTGATTCTGCCCCTCTACTCCACTCTCATGAGACCCCACCTGGAGTACTGCGTCCAGCTCTGGGGCACCCAGCATAAGAAGGACATGGACCTGTTGGAGTGGGTCCAGAGGAGGGCCACAAAAATGATCAGAGGGCTGGAGCACCTCTCCTATGAGGACAGGCTGAGAGAGTTGGGATTGTTCAGCCTGGAGAAGAGAAGGCTCCGGGGAGACCTTGTAGCACCCTTCCAGTACCTGAAGGGGGCCTATAGGAGAGATGGGGAGGGACTCTTTATCATGGAGTGTAGTGATAGGATGAGGGGTAACAGTTTTAAACTGAAAGAGGGGAGATTTAGATTCGATATTAGGAAGACATTCTTTACTGTGAGGGTGGTGAGACACTCGAACAGGTTTCACAGAGAAGTTGCATATGCCTCTTCCATGGAAGTGTTCAAGACCAGGCTGGATGGGGCGTTGAGCAGCCTGGTCTAGTGGGAGGTGTCCCTGCCTATGGCAGGGGAGTTGGAACTAGATGATCTTTAATGTCCCTTCCAACCCAAACCATTCTATGATTCTACGAAAAATTGGGGGGGGAGTAGAATTTACTCTGCTGGATTTTAGAATGTACAAAAGTGACTGAGGCAGCTTCCCAGACAGAGCTCTAGTGGGAGCACACTGCTGCCCAGGTGTCGGGCTGCAGGGTGTGCCCTACCCTTATGCCAGTATCAGATGGCAGCAGTGAGCATGTCTGTAGGAGGTGTGCGCAGGTAGAGGAACTCCTCTGCCTAGTGACAGAGCTCCGGGAGGAGGTAAGTAGATTGAGAACCATCAGGAGACTATCAGAGAGTCTTCTGGAGTCGCAGTCTATCTCCCCTGAACCAGGCCCAACAGGCAGAAAGGCCACATGATACAGAGGATTCCCTGTCCTCTCTCTGCCTAACCAAACAAGGTAACTTAGAGGATAGGGGGCAATGGGGACATGTTCCTGCCCAGCGAAGCAGGCATCTCCCCAGTAACTCCCCCACCTTCCCAGGTACCCTTAAAAAATAGGTATGAGGCTCTGCAAGGGGAACCTAATCATGACAAGGAAGATAATTCAGTGTCCATGGAGGTGTTGCCAGGGTTAAGTCAAACTACACCACACATCAAAATATCTTCAGTTAAGAAAAAAAGATGGGTCATTGTCGTAGGTGACTCCATCCTGAAGGGAGTGGAAGGCCCAATATGGAGACCGGACCCACTTCTCAGGGAAGTCTGCTGCCTCCCTGGGGCCCGGGTTAAAGGCATAAAAAGAAAACTTCCCTCCCTGGTAAGCCCCTCAGATTATTACCCACTACTATTTTTTCAGACAGGCAGAGATGATCTGTTAAAAAGAAACCCAAGGGCAATCAAGAGAGATTTACAGGCCTCGGGATGACTGGTTAAGGCGTCAGGAGCACAAGTAGTGTTCTCCTCTGTCATTCCAGTCACAGGGAAGGATGAGGAAAGCAACAAGAAGAGCCAGCAGATCAATACCTGGCTCTGAGCCTGCTTTCAGCGGCAGGACTTTGGTTTTTTTGATCACAGGATGGTTTACACGACACCAGGCCTACTGGAGACAGATGGGGTACACCTGTCTCAAAAGGGGAAAAGGAGTTGCTGGGCTCATCAAACTGTCTTTAAACTAGATTTGAAGGGGGAAGGGGATGAATCCAGCAGCAGAGATGCAAGGGTCGTTGACGGGTTAGAAACTATGGCTGCACCTGGGAATGGTCAGGTAGAAGTTAAGCCTTCTTCCAGCAAAAAGGTGGCAGGACCAGCATTCCATCTGAAGTGCTTCTACACTAATGCACGCAGCATGGGCAACAAACAGGAGGAGCTGGAAGCCATTGTGCAGCAGGAAAACTATGATGTAGTCGCCATCATGGAAATGTGGTGGGATGACTCGCACGACTGGAGTGCTGCATTAGCTGGCTACAAACTCTTCAGAAGGGACAGGCAAGGAAGGAGAGGAGGTGGGGTGGCTCTGTATGTTAGGGAGCATTATGAATGTCAAGAACTTAATGATGGTGACAATAGAGTTGAGTGTTTATGGGTAAGAATCAGGGGGAGGGCCAACAAGGCAGATCTCATGGTGGGAGTCTGTTATAGACTGCCCAACCAGGATGTAGAGGCAGATGAAATATTCTACAAGCAGCTGGGAGAAGTCTCAAGAGCACTAGCCCTTGTCCTCATGGGAGACTTCAACCTACCAGATATCAGCTGTGAATATAATACAGCTGAGAGGGAACAGTCTAGGAGGTTCCTGGAGTGTGTTGGGGATAACTTCCTGACACAGATGGTGAGGGAGCCAACTAGGGAAGGAGCCCTGCTGGACCTGCTGTTTGTAAACAGAGAAGGACTTGTGGGGGATGTGACAGTTGGAGGCTATCTTGGGCATAGTGATCATGAAAGGATAGAGTTCTCGATTCTTGGAGAAGCAAGGAAGGGGGTCAGCAGAACTGCCACCATGGTCTTCTGGAGGGCAGACTTTGGTCTTTTCAGGAGCCTGGTTGACAAAGTCCCTTGGGAGGCAGTCCTGAAGGGCAAAGGAGTCCAGGAAGGCTGGACGTTTTTCAAGAAGGAAGTCTTAAAGGCACAGGAGCAGGCTGTCCCTGTGTGCCGCAAAATGAGCCGTTGGGGGAGAAGACTGGCCTAGCTGAAGAGAGACATATGGATACAACTCAGGGAAAACAGGAGAGTTTATGGCCTTTAGAAGAAGGGGCAGGCCACTCAGGAAGGCTACAAAGATGTTGTAAGGCTATGTATGGAGAAAATTAGAAAGGCCAAAGCCCAACTAGAACTTAACCTGGCTTTGGATGTTAAGAACAATAAGAAAAATTTCTATAAATACATTAGTAACAAAAGGAGGGTTAAGGAGAATGTCCATCCTTTATCAGATGAAGGCGGTAACATAGTGGTGAAGGATGAGGAGAAGGCTGAGGTACTTAATGCCTTCTTTGCCTCAGTCTTTAGTAGTAGAGTCGGTTGTTCCCTGAGTACCCAGACCCCTGAGCTAGCAGATAGGGGCAGGGAGCAGAATGAAGCCCCTGTAATCCAAAGGGAGATGGTGAGAGACCTTCTCCAACACCTGGATGTACACAAGTCTATGGGGCTGGATGGGACCCACCTGAGGGTACTGAGGGAGCTGTCGGAAGTGCTCACTGAGCCACTTTCCATCATTTACCAGCAGTCCTGGCAAACCGGGGAGGTCCCAGTTGACTGGCATCTAGCAAATGTGACACCCATCCACAAGAAGGGCCGGAAGGAGGATCCAGGGAACTACAGGCCTGTCAGCCTGACCTCGGTGCCTGGGAAGGTCATGGAACAGATCATCCTGAGTGCCACTATGCGGCACATGAAGGACAACCAGGCGATCAGGCCCAGTCAGCACGGGTTCATGAAAGGCTTGACAAACCTGAACTTCTTCTATGACAGTGACCCGCTTGGTGGATGAGGGAAAGGATGTGGATGTTGTTTACCTGGACTTGAGTAAAGCCTTTGGTAGAGTTTCCCACAGCATCCTCCTGGAGAAACTGGCTGCCCATGGCTTGGATGGGAGTACACCACACTGGGTTAAAAACCGGCTGGAGGGCCAGGCCCAGAGAGTGGTGGTGAATGGAGTTAAATCCAGTTGGTGGCCGGTCACAAGTGGTGTTCCCCAGGGCTCGGTATTTGGGCCAGTTTTATTCAATATCTTTATCAATGATCTGGATGAGGGGATCGAGTGCACCCTCAGTAAGCTTGCAGATGACACCAAGTTAGGTGGGAGTGTTGACCTGCTTGAGGGTAGAAAGGCTTTGCAGAGGGATCTGGACAGGCTGGATCAGTGGGCCAAGTCCAATGGTATGAGGTTCAACAAGGCCAAGTGCTGGGTCCTGCACTTGGGTCACAACAACCCCATGCAGCGTTACAAGCTTGGGGAGGAGTGGCTGGAGAGCTGCCTGGCAGAAAAGGACCTGGGGGTGTTGGTCGACAGCCAGCTGAATATGAGCCAGCAGTGTGCCCAGGTGGCCAAGGCAGCCAACAGCATCCTGGCCTGTATCAGGAACAGTGTGGTGAGTAGGACTAGGGAAGTGATCGTCCCCCTGTACTTGGCACTGGTGAGGCCCCACCTCGAGTACTGTATCCAGCTTTGGGGCCCTCACTACAAGAAAGACATTGAGGTGCTGGAGCGGGTCCAGAGAAGGGCAACAAAGCTGGTGAGGGGTCTGGAGAATAAGTCTTATGAGGAGCAGTTGAGGGAGCTGGGGTTGTTTAGTCTGGAGAAAAGGAGGCTGAGGGGAGACCTTATCGCTCTACCTGAAAGGAGGTTGTAGAGAGGTGGGGGTCAGTTTCTTCTCCCAGGTAACAGGTGATAGGGCAAGAGGAAATGGGCTTAAGTTGCACCAGGGGAGGTTTAGATTGGATATAAGGAAACTTTTTTACACTGAAAGGGTTATTAAGCATTGGAACAGGCTGCCCAGGGAAGTGTTTGAGTCACCATCCCTGGAGGTATTTAAAAGACGGGGAGACATAGTGCTTAGAGATAGGGTTTAGTGATGGTTTTTGTCAGAGTTAGGTTGATAGTTGGACTAGATGTTCTGAAAGGTCCCTTCCAACCTAGGCAATTCTATGATTCTACACTAAATACAATTTTGTATGCATCTAAGGATGGTTTGGAAGCTGCTGGGAAGGAAAAGGAAGTATGCAGTGTGTGTCTCCCTATATTATCATAGAATCATAGAATGGTTTGGGATGGAAGGGACCTTAAAGATCATCTAGTTCCAACATCCCAGCCATGAGCAGGGACACCTCCCACTAGACCAGGCTGCTCAAAGCCTCATCCAGCCTGGTCTTGTACACTTCTAGGGATGGGGCATCCACAACTTCCCTGGGCAACCTGTTCCAGTGCCTCACCACCCTCACAGTAAAGAATTTCTTCCTAATATCTAATCTAAATTTCCCCTATTTCAGTTTAAAACCATTACCCCTCGTCCCATCATTACACTCCCTGATAAAGAGTCCCTCCCCATCCTTCCTGTAAGCCCCCTTTAGGTACTGGAAGGCTGCTATAAGGTCTCCCCGGAGCCTTCTCTTCTCCAGGCTGAACAACCCCAAATTTCTCAGCCTGTCTTCATAGGAGAGGTGCTCCAGCCCTCTGATCACCTTCGTGGCCCTATATTCTGTAAGGTAGAAGCAGAATTTAAGTGTGAACAGGTTACATGCTGGGAACAGAATAGAATAGAATAGAATAGAATAGAATAGAATAGAATAGAATAGAATAGAATAGAATAGAATAGAAGAATAGAATAGAAAAGTTGCAGTTGGAAGGGACCTACAGTGATTATCTAGTCCAACTGCCTGACCAATTCAGGGCTGACCACAAGTTAAAGCATGTTAAGGGCATTATCCAAATGCCTCTTAAACACTGACAGCCTTGGGGCATCAACCACCTCTCCAGGAAGCCTGTTCCAGTGTTTGACCACCTTCTCAGTAAATAAATGCTTCCTAATGTCCAGTCTAAACCTCCCCTGGCACCACTTTGGACCATTACCATGCATCCTGCCACTGGATACCAGGGAGAAGAGATCAGCACCTCCCTCTCCACTTCCCCTCTTCAGGAAGCTGTAGAGAGCAATGAGGTTGCCCCCTCAGCCTCCTTTTCTCCAAACTAGAGAAGCCCGAAGTCCTTAGCTGCTCCTCATATGACATGCTTTCCAGCCCTTTCACCAGCTTTGTTGCCCTCCTCTGGATGCATTCAAGGACCTTCATAAATTGTGGGGCCAAGAACTGCACGCAGTACTCAAGTTGAGGCCGCACCAGTGCTGAATACAGTGGGACAATAAGCTCTTTTGACCGGCTGGTTATACTATGTTTGATGCACCCCAGGATGTGGTTTACTCTCTTGGCTGCCAGCACACACTGCTGACTCATATTGAGCCTACTGTCAACCAGCACCCCCAGATCCCTTTCTGCAGGGCTGCTTTCCAGCCACTCCTCTCCCAATCTATACTTATGCCCGGCATTGCTCCATCCCAGGTGCAGAATCCGGCATTTCGACTTGTTAAATTCCATCCCATTAATCATAGCCCAATGCTCCAGTCTATCTAGATCCCTCTTCAAGGCCTCTTGTTCCTCAAGAGAATCAACAGCACCTCACAGTTGGATATCATCAGCAAACTTGCTAATGGTGCATTCAACTCCTGTATCCAGATCATTGATAAAATTATTGAACAGAACTGGCCCTAGGATTGAGCCCTGAGGAACACCACTGGTGACCAGTTACCAGCCAGATGTAGCCCTATTCACTACAACCCTTTGAGCCCTGCCATTCAGCCAGTTATTTACCCAGCACACCGTGTACCTGCTCATCATCCCTCAGTGGTGGGGAAGGTTATGGAGCAGATCATCTTGAGTGCCATCACACAGCACATACAGGACAACCAGGAGATCAGGCCCAGTCAGCATGGGTTTATGAAAGGCAGGTCCTGCTTGACTGACCTGTTATCCTTCTACGACAAGGTGACCCACTTAGTGGATGAGGGAAGGGCTGTGGATGTTGTTTACCTGGACTTGAGTAAAGCCTTTGACACCATTTCGCACAGCATTCTCCTGGAGAAACTGGCTGCCCATGGCTTGGACGGGAGTACTCTTCACTGGGTAAAAGCTGCCTGGATGTCCAGGCCCAAAGAGTTAAATCCATTTGGTGGCTGGTCACAAGTGGTGTTCCCCAAGGCTCAGTATTGGGGCCAGTTCTGTTTCATATCGTTATCAACGATCTGTACGAGGGGATCGAGTGCACCCTCAGGAAGTTTGCAGATGACACCGAGTTAGGTGGGAGTGTTGACCTGCTTGAGGGTAGAAAGGCTTTATAGAGGGATCTGGACAGGCTGGATCAGTGGGCCAAGTCCAATGGTATGAGGTTCAACAAGGCCAAGTGCTGGGTCCTGCACTTGGGTCACAACAACCCCATGCAGCGTTACAAGCTTGGGGAAGAGTGGCTAGACAGCTGCCTGGCAATAAAAGAACCTGGTCGATAGCCAGCTGAATATGAGCCAGCAGTGTGCCCAGGTGGCCAAGGCAGCCAACAGCATCCTGGCCTGTATCAGGAACAGTGTGGTGAGTAGGACTAGGGAAGTGATTGCCCCCCTGTACTTGGCACTGGTGAGGCCCCACCTCGAGTACTGTATCCAGCTTTGGGGCCCTCACTACAAGAAAGACATTGAGGTGCTGGAGCATGTCCAGAGAAGGGCAACAAAGATGGTGAGGGGGCTAGAGAAAAAGTCTTATGAGGAGCAGTTGAGGGAACTGGGGTTGTTTAGTCTGGAGAAAAGGAGGCTGAGGGGAGACCTTATCGCTCTCTACAGCTACCTGAAAGGAGGTTGTAGAGAGGTGGGGGTCGCTCTTTTCCCAAGTATGACATGATAGGAAAAGAGGAAATGGCCTCAAGTTGTGCCAGGGGAGGTTTAGATTGGATATCAGGAAAAAATTGTTCACCGAAAGGGTTATCAAGCATTGGAACAGGCTGCCCAGGGAAGTGGTTGAGTCACCATCCCTGGAAGTATTTAAAAGAAGTGTAGGCATGGCACTTAGGGACATGGTTTAGTGGTGGCTTTGGCAGTGTTAGGTTAATGGTTGGACTTGATCTTAAATGTCTTTTCCAACCTTAATGATTCTATGATTCTGTTCTGTGATCTCACAGTTGGACAACTTGTCCAGAAGGATGCCGTGAGGGACAGTATCTTACTAAAATCCAGAAAAAACTACATCCACCATCTTCCCTTCATCGACTAGGTGGGTGACCTTATCAGAGAAGGATATCAAATTCATTAAAAAGGACTTTCCCTTTGTGAACCCGTTGACTGTGCCTGATGATTGCATTATTCTTTAAATGCCTTTCAACAGTACCCAGTATAATATTCTCCACAATTTTTCCAGGAACTGAGGTTAGACTAACAGGTCTGTAGTTTCCTGGGTCTTTCCTCACGCCCTTCTTGTAAATTGGAATAACGTTGGCTAGCTTCCAGTCAGCAGCCACCTCCCCAGACTCCCAAGACCTTTGGTAGATGATCGAGAGGGGTCCTGCCATAACATCTGGTAGCTCCTTCAGTACTCTGGGATTAATCCCATCAGGCCCCATGGATTTGTGAACATTCATCTGATACAGCTGGTCCCTTACAATTTCACTGTCCAGAAATAGAAAGTCACTGTTCCCACACCCATGGTCTTCTGGCTCAGGGGACTGGGCAGCCCAAGGTCCGTCAGTATTATTAAAGACTGAGCCGAAAACCGCATTGAATGCCTCTACTTTTTCTTCATCCCTATTAGTCAGATCACCATCTTCAACAAGCATCGGTCTAGTGTTTTCCTTAGACCTCCTCTTGCTAATAACGTACTTAAAAAAGCCCTTCTTGTTGCCTGACACAACACTGGCCAGTTTCAACTCTAACTAAGCTTTGGTCTTTCATGTCTTCTCCCTGCATATATGAACCACAGCTCTGTAATCTTCCTGCGAAGCTTGACCTCACCTCCAGAGATCATACAATTTCTTTTTCCTCTTGAGCTGCACAATGCAATTGTGCAGTTTCCTAACCTATCCTGCCTAGAGACAGGGGTAGCATCTAAGAAGAGACTAAGTTGCTAAGCAACTTGTTCGTATGGTGAGTATTGAATTTAAGCTTATCTCAATCCTTTTGTAGTTTGTAGCATCAGCTATTTTTGTGGAGGAATGTTCTTTGTTGTGTATTAGGGCCAGGATGTGGATCATCAGGGATTAGTTTCAAGATCTGTGTTGAGCACAGGCATATCAGTACTCATTCTCTCTTTTTCATTAAAGATAAAGTGAAATCTTTCCGGGCAGCTCTACAAGAGGAGGAACAAGCCAGTAAACAGATCAACCCGAAAAGACCACGTGCCCTTTGAAATGGGCCTCTGCTGCTAAAGGAATCCATGTATCCATACTGCCGTAGCACATATTTGTTACAAAACCCAGTGGCCGTAAGAACTCAACTACTTGAAAGTGTAAAAACATTAGAAATGTCTGTGGAAATGTCCTGTTTCTTATTCACCTGAATGACATTTTCAGTTTTGTGTGAAATGCTCCTATGATGTCTACTAAATGCTTCTAGACCAGACAGCACAACCATGCAGGGTTCAGATCTGTGAAGCACTTTGTTTAAAATATTTCATTTATTCAAATTGTGAATGTTATGTTTGGAAATATTTGCCATGTTTTAAATAATTAAGTAAAACTATTGCCATTAAAAAGTCACAGTGTTTCCTTTTAACTATGTTCAGTTTTGTTACAAAGACCAGCTGTGCAGTTTTAAATTGTGTTTGCATGCATGCATACCTCACTAGTGGTTTTACATAACTTATCTTCTACAGACAGCTGTGCTTACCTCTTCTCATTCTGTGCCTTGATGAAGGCTACTTAACCCTAAACATCCTCTTTCTGAAGCACAGCCTTAATAAACAACATTCCTTATTTGTCAATATAAATTACTTTTAGTGTGTGTACATTTTTAATGCATTTTGAGACTTTGGGTTTTTTGGTGGCTAGTGTATTTCACAGCATATGCCATATCCTTTGAACAGGAACTGCAAGAGCTGTTAGAGTGGACAAACAGCTGGACATTCCATCCTCCTTGTAAAAAATCTGGAATCTAGGTTTATTTGAATACCATAAAGAATAGTTATATAATTCTATCACTTTCTCTGTAATAAAAAAACCACAACAAAACCCCCAAAAATATAAAGTAGTTGATGTATAATAAAGGGTAATGTTTAAGTACTGAGGAGAGTTGTATCTTAGGATAATGCAGATATACAGTATGTGGTACAGTGTCAGAATAAAGGTACGATCCAACCTCTGCATATGGATAGGCTAACTGTCAAAATTCAGGGATCCGGTTAAAGAAATACATATTGGTCTTTCACATATTGTTAAAATTTGGCTTTTGATGCATCACAAGCTTACATGTACATTAACTGTACTTTGCAGATAGTTTAAATAACTCTGATGCTTTCAAAAAAGTAGCTAATACCTATTTTTCCCTTTGTATAGTGCCAGCAGCTGAAGTGAGGTAAAATTGCATCATTTGAGGATTTGCACAATACCTCTACCTAGCGCTAATAGAAATCCCACAAGTACCTGAATTCTCACAGATGGCACCATGTATATCAGCATTTTTTAGGTGGTGGCACTGAAGTTATTTTTGCAAGTTGGTATCCAAAAAAGATTGACCTTTCATTCAAGAACTTCTTGTCAAATGAAGAATTGTAGACCTCTCTAGGAGTTCTCCCTGTTTCCAGGAGTTCATATCAGCAGCCTTTCCCTTGGAACTGTTTTAAAATTACTTTTGTAATACAAGCCTGTTTGTTTGTGCCAGGCCTGGAGGGAAATAAAGGGAAGGCAATGAAAAGAGAGTTAAATGAGCCAGGAATTCTCGTAGTGTTTAATATTTGTATCTCCCATAGGAAGGTAGGCTATGGGAAGCTCTTGTCACATCATGGTTAAAAAATAAAAAAATCCTCCTGTGTGTAAACATGAAAACTGAAACAATAATGTAGATTTTACATACTGTGTTTAATAAATTAAGCTATTAAATGAATTACAGATGAGAATTTACTTCTATGAAAGGTCTGTTCTGCTTTGGGATGGGTTTCATTTTGTAAACACTTCTGAGTTACACTTTTCAAAAGGTCTCTGATTTCAGAATGAATATTTACTTCTGGAACTGACTATTCTGTACAAATTTGTCATATAGGAAGAAGTTCCCTAAAGGACTGTCCTGACAAGTTTTGCAACAGGTCTTAAAAGAAACATCACACGTCTTTCTGAATATTTAAGAATGTCTTCAATCACAGTTAAAAGAAAAAAAAGACCAATGAAATAGAAGGCAGCAGCTTTTTTTAGTAGGCAATAGTACAGGTTATTGTATAATACCAGAGGGTTTCTTTGAAGTTGCTCTACAGAAATCTTACTTTCTAAAAAGCCTCTGAAGACTGAGACATCCTACATGAAAAACAGTGGCTTCCCTACTATTTCTCCATGCAAGCCTAGAGCCACAAGCAGGATGGGGTTTATAGGGGTACCAAACAGGACAGGAAAGACAGAGGCACATTTCAGCACCTTTTAATAAGCCTTGTAAATTACATGTCCTGTCAGGTAGCAGATGCAAGTTGAAATTTCATCAACTGTGTGTGTGAGAGAGAATGTTAAGAAACAGCCTTGGCAATAGAGCCTGCTGTAAAGATCAGATCTACACTGACACTGAATCAGTGAGAATCGAGATTAAAAAAACTGATACAGCTGGTTACAGCACTTGAGTTCCTGTAACCCATTGCTACGATGGACTGGAATTACTTGAATAGGACTCAGACAAGCTTATCTTGATTCCTGTTCTGTAAAACAAAAGCATTTAAGATGTGTGATACAAATCTCCAACTCTTGTTCCTTCAGTATTGTTCTGTGCATATTGCTGCAGCTACTTATGCTCACTCATAAATTGGTTCTATATGCAGTGAAGCAGCCCTAGAATCATTAAATTTTAAAATAAATGAGCAATTCAGTTTTCCAAGACAATCTCTCAGGATGCCTGCAAATTCAAGTACGTTTCTGTACATTTTTTGGGTTTTTTTCCAATGACTTTTCAAATATTGACATTGGACATGTATAAAATTAAGTTATATCTTAGAGGAGTTTTTACTAATTTGCCTCTTCTTCACTTACTGTGGTCTGATGGAAAGAGGTATGCTATACATGAAAAAATTACTTATGGTAGTTAATACATAGAGTCAGGCCTTCCTTCACCCCTACACTATGCTACAGAGTTAACAGTTACTGTTTTCCTGAATCATAAGACAGACCAAAGTGGATTTTTCTTTTGACAGCTGCTATGCAGAGTTAATGCAAACTTGAGAAAAAACTCTGCCTTGTCCTTAATAACAAATATATATAATCCAAACTATATTAAGACACTTCAGTAAGTTTTTTGTTCTGGTTTCAGCTGGGATAGAATTACTTTTCTTCCTCTGCTCTTCTTCTGCTGTGTTTTGGATTTAGTATGAGAATAATGTTGATAACACATATTGTTTTAGTTGTTGCTAAGTAATGCTTATCTTAAGTCAAGGACTTTTTCAGCTTCCCATAGAAGCTGAGAGGGAGCGTAGACAGGACAAGCTGGCCAAAGGAATATTCCATACCATAGACATCATGCTCAGTATATAAATGAGGTTTGTCCAGGGGGCAGGAATCCATGATCGCTGCTTGGGAGAGGCTGGGCAACCGATCATCGGGTGGTGAGCAATTGTATTGCATCACTTTTTATGTATATTCTTTTACTGTTATTACTATTTTCTCTTGTTTATTTATTTTCTTATTTATTATTTTCTCTTGCCTATTGTTGTCCCAAAGCAGGGTCATTTACCTGGTGTGCAAGATGCCAATATACACACAGAGTAGAGGTATTATTTAATTAAATCGTTTCTGCAGAGATGGGTGCTAGGTGGTAATCCACAAAGCTAGCACACCGGCCTACAAACTCTTCAGAATATTTATACGGTTCAAAACCAGAAATACACACCCTTAATTATAATTATTGGTTAGTACCTTATCTTAACAATTTCTATTGGTTAGTACAGTCTCTTACTTTCATTTAAAGTTACAAGGTCCTTTAATTGATGTGTGCATGCTCCAGTACCATGGGGGGGTAGTCCTGTTTAGTCTCTAATTGAGTTGGTGGTCGCAATCTCCCACTACCGCCTTTACCTTTCCCCCAATTACTGCAAATCTTTGTTGACTTTATACTTTACCCATCAGCTGTCTGCAGGCACCTCCTGCAGAGGGATGTTCCCTTGTTATCAGCCTTCTATTCCTCAAGGGTATATTCATTAGCAAGGCATTTATTGTTTATACAGGGTATCTAGTTTCACAAGGCCTTGTAACCTTTCTACAGCTCTCTGCTCTTGCTCAGTGAGAGATTCTACCTTCTAAAATACATTCTACCTTTTTAAAGTACATCATTAGTGTTCTGTTAAACTGTCTGTATCTCAAACCATGAGGGTGGTTTTAATTTTTTTTCTTTTTCTCCCTATCCTACTGGGGGGGGGGGGGGGGAAGTGAGCAAACAGCTGTATGGTCATAATTGCCGTCTGGGGTTAAATGACGCCATCTTTATGTCAGGACACAGGCATGAATTGCTCTAAGACTCACTGAAAGCTTTGATCTATGCTAAAACTCCTTGTTGCCTGGAAGGGCAAAGTAGTTTTCTTATAAAAATAGCTTCCTGAATTTACAGTTGGCAAAAAACAAAGCTCCCCAAAAAACCACCACCAACAAAAAACGTGTTTAAATATACTTTAAAATACACAAAGAAAAAAACCACCCCAAACAAATGGAATGACTACACATCTGGTTTTGTTGCCCAGACCAGACTTATGGGTTGTACTGTTGAGTATTATGCAAGAATATACTGAGATGAAGTCCACGATCAGAGAATACAGATTTCAATTATGGCAGCATCAATCCATATGTCATTTGGTATTTTTAAAAATATGCTGTCATATGAAGTCCAGCACCTCACTTCAGTCCCCAAAAAAATTAATGCTTTTAAAATACAGAGCAGCAGCTTCTTACCTATTATCTGTGATAAAATTGCTTGTTCTCCATAAGAACCAGAGTGCGTACGCTGTATTCCATTCATTGCTTTTGTGAGAAGAGCTTGTCCCATTGCAGTCACCCTGGCTTAGGTAGGACTTAGGTGACAAAATACAGAACAACTTTCATTCTTCCAGTAGAGTCTATGAGAAATGGATGCCTTCTGAATTGAAGCCACGCACCAGTCTGAAAAAGTGAAATATTCATGTTACAATTTCTACTAATTTATATTTCAGATTAAGTAATTTCCAAGACATGCTGGCTGTCAAAGAACATATGAAAATAGCATGAAAGCAGCCATCGTTGTTCAACTGCCATAAAGAACTGTTACAAATTTTACACTAGAAGTTATTAGCAAATTTGCTGGTATAGAGACGCAGGTATATTTCCAGTGCAGTTATTTATATTGCATCCAACGAGGTTTACTACATTTCTTTAAAGAGCAGTAGCTGTGTTAATTGTTACTCTGAGAAGCAGCTAGGAAATTTTATCTTAAATTAGGAGAGGATTCCTCTTGCCACTTAAATTAACCAACCAGAAGAGCAGAATATAGAAGTTAATTACTAAAATTTCCAAATTATGCTATAGATTAAGGCCTAATCCTCAAGACAGACAGACAGGGAAGGGCTGTGTAAGTCTCCAGGGAAATTATAATATCCAATTATGTTATTAGAGCCATTTTTAGAGGAGACATAGAAAGATCTAGTACACAAATACCAGAAGTAGGGATCTTTAGCTAGTTGCCCAGGGAAGTGGTAGAATCATCATCCCTGGAGACATTTAAAAGACGGGTAGACATAGCACTTAGCGATATGGTTTAGTGATGGTTTTTGTCAGTGTTAGGTCGATGGTTGGACTCAATCTGAAAGGTCCCTTCCAACCTAGACAATTCTACGATTCTCAATACTGTAAGCAGCAGTTAAAATATATATAGGGTTTAAGCATTTCATCACGTTCATGACTGGAAGCATGGAGTGTCTGGTACTGAAAGGAAAACAGGGTTAGTACCATTCCTACGTAACCCAATGCTAATCTGTGCTACATAGGTACAGATGCAGATAGAATTTGAAGAAGCTCAAAAGGAAGGCATAAAGAGAAAAAAAATACCTAATAAAATAATTTATATCCATTGAACGGGCATGTTTTTCCAAGTAACCTGTATTTTTTAGGACTGTCTGTATATTGTCTGCAATTTTGAAGTTTTCAGGTATCTCATGTCAATGGAAAATAGGATAAAAATTTGCTTTCTATTCATAGCACAGAAAAAAGGTTCATTTAAATAATATATTCTTTTCCTGCTTTTAGAATGATTCTTGTTTCAAGTGATGTAAGCAAGTTGTATTTTTTTCTTGTATGGATTATTGTATTCTTGTGTCTGAATTTTTATACCTCAGCTCATTCACTAGAAATGAATCACCAACAGTATTGCTAAGCAGACACAAAAAGTTTTCTTACTAGATTTTGGTAAAAGCCAGTCCTTGAGACATGTACAGCCAGTATATTAACAATATATTCAGTTTTCATTTTTTTCACTGTAATTTAGTGACCCTTTTGTATTTTTCTTTAAGAAAAGAGTTCAGTTCCTCCTCCCTCAAACTCTCTTGGAAAAACTTTGACATGTTAGGCTTTTTAATGCTAATTTCTTACTCTTATAAACGTTAGTATTTAGGTCACAGTACACAGAAGAAGAATTTAATATATTAAAAAGGAACTTACTGTATTATGTAAGGAACAGTGAATTCGGTAATTATGATCCAGCAACTGCTCTACAGCACTTGACCCAAAGAAAAAAAAAGTTTAGAATGAAAATTGAGCTTTAACTAGTTTTAGTTTTGTTTTGTTTATTTTACTCAAGTGGCTGTTAATCTTTACTAAAAAAAACAAACAACACCCCCCCCCCCCCAGCCTGTAATGACTACACAGAGCCGTTCTTTTTAAACAGCTGCCTAGTTTTCTTCTACAAAGTTTCACTTCAGAAGAGCTTGTGACCTCAGCATCAATTCTCCATCATGGTTTATCCCAGACTGTGCTGGCATGCATATAACACTGCTATGCATTTGCACAAAAGAAATGGTTAACTGGATGGACTTTCAAACTTTGAAAATATTTCCTCCTATAGAAGTTAGTTACTTAAATGCTGCAGAGTGTGTTGTTTTTCCTAACAAAGGCTATCCTTACCAGACCATCCCACTCCTGAAATTAAAAATTGTACAGTATTTACAGAGAGGAACATACAGCTACTACAAACAAGAACAAATACTATTGTCAATTTCACAACAATACTGACCACACACAAAAAAAAAATCTTTCAGAAAAATGTCTTTCTAAACAATATAAAACCAGTCCTGTCTTGGACAAAGTAATACAAACAGAGGAGAAAATACTTCACCCACAAAAACGTTTGAATTGTTCTTTTTTGTGCCCAGACACTATTGGACAGATCTTATGTACTGAGAAGGCAGATACTTGAAGAAAATCCAGCTAACCTTGGGCAAGGCTGAAATGGTCTTGAAGATCAAAGCATTTTAAAAAATAACTTTAAGAATCCTATCCCATAACATGTGTCTTCTGAGATTATACACACTCATCTGAAGATAAGAGTTCTCATAGATACTCCTTTGATCATAAGCATCAAAGTGATCAGACAGAAAGGTCTCTGGGAGATATGAAGTACTGTGAAAGGGACATTATTACTAGCAAATCTCCAACTGGAATGGAGATGGTACTTCAGTCTTGTCAGAAATACTGTAAACAAAGCAGCACCCAAATTGATGGTAGCACGTTCAGGTAGTGTCCTAATGCAACCCTGATCAATAGAGGAATATGCATTTTTGGAATTCTGTAAATGCCAATGAATAGCTGGTACTTAGTAGTGAAAACAGCATATATAACTGAGTAACAAGTGAAAAGAAAAATGAAATTAAGTATTATGACTAGTATGTTTCATTGTTATTAGAGCATAGGACGCTCACCTGGAAGTTGATAGGTGGTGGTGGTGGTTTCTTTGGCTCTATTCTGACAACACTGGATTCAACTGGATGCAACCATAATGGCAATAGTAAACGCAACCCAAGCAAAAGACTGTTGGGTATGCACAGCATTACCAAAAGGAAACAGGAGACTACCCTTTTTTGGGGTGGCCTCAACTCGTTGGAATTATGATAACAACGATTGGCCTGAGTGCTGGAAACTGTCAGATGGTGGTTACTGCCAATATGACAATACGAGCAGGGAAGAAGGTCCGAAATTTGATTTGCAATTGCTAAAAGATTAAAATACTCAGTTTCTAGTGAACAACAATAATTGCAGTTGGAAACAAAGATCCCAGAACTGCCTATGCCCACCCCCTCCTTTTAACATATACAACTGTACTTGTAATGATGGGTAGAACAATTTTTGGATAAATAAGACTACCATAAACGTAGGTGAATGGAACCTTACGGGTTTAAATATAACATACATTGATTTTTGCAACACCACCCAGCTTTGGACCTATGAACCCGAAGGTTTAGATCCAGCTAGAAACAACTCCCCTTATGGGTGGCACAGTGTAGGGAGTTTCTATGGAGCCAACATGACAGCGACATACGGGCCCTGGAAATTGCCTCATGGATATTGGTGGCTGTGTGGAGATGGTATTAGTAGAAAGCAGCTTCCTGCAGGATGGAAGGGAATGTGCACCATAGGGTACTTAACTTCACAAAATAAATTGTATAATCAGTCACAAATTCCCCAAGGAATACTGAGATCCCTGCTATGAAAAATAAAAACGAAAAGGGAAGAAAGTCCCCTTGTTATCCGCAATACTCAATATCATAGTTTTATATGGTGGTTCATACCTTCGCTTGGGGTCTCAGAATTAGAAAAGGCAATAGTCAACATGTCAGCAACTATCAATAGAATCGTCAACTCTACTGCAGATGCAAATAATTTTGTAACAAATAATTTTGAATAATTCTATGATGAGTCCTTCAAACCCAAATTCTCTAGCTCCAAAAATTGACCAGTAATGTCACCAACATTCGTGCTTCGGTGAGAGGAATCAAAAACCACTGACATATTGAATGACACACAGAAGTAACTAAGGCAGTTATATTTTTAGGCCAGACAACAGGAAATGGCTTGGCTTCAATCCTACCCTTACCACTCTTCCTTCCTAAGTCAGAAAGGCATTTGAAATGTTACAATGCCCTGCTTATCTTTGGAATAACAATTAGCTATTATACTACTGCAAACAGGTGCAACTCCTGTTTTTATCAGCTGGACAATCACTGATGCCAAAACTAAATTTTCTCCTTATGCTTAATACATGGACATAAACTAATTTCCAGGCACTGGCAGTTTTCATATTATAGAAAAATGATCCACCAAACCTGATATTTTAAGAACTAAAAAAAAAGTATTTGGGAATACTTTTTAAACTATATTTTTTCTATCAGGTAATCTGAGGAAAAGAATAATAACGTTAGTATAACTTCTGGGAAATTATCATTTAAAAAATAAATAAATTTTAACATCATGTTTAGCCCATACCTGGTAAGGCAAGTTAGCTACACATGCATCAAAGAATGGTAAGTCTGTTTTCAAGATATCTCCAACCTTGATTTCAAGTTTGTTTGCCAGACACCTAGGAGAAAACACGCTTCAGAGAAGCTTTGGCAAAGACTTCAGCAACATGCAACTCCACTGCTTTAAGTGCTTGCTATTTCCACAGTTGATACTTATGTGCCCTGGACTCTCTTCTGAAGTTCACCAACAAGTCAAGGGTCAATTTCACAAGCAATAACCTGAAAACAAAGTATATATTTGCAACTTTATATAACTCCTCCTAACTGGGATTAATATTCAAATTGTAAAAAAAACCTGTAACTATTGCTAAAGTATTAAATAATTCTTAAATATTTCCTATTATGCTATGCACCTTCCCCCCCCAACATGCAAGACATCACATAAATGGATAACAGCAATATAGTTTGATAAAACCATACAAGATTTACATGAGCAGCTAAAAACTCATTGGAATTATGCAAATATTAAGAAAAATATCCATAGAGTAATTTTACTTATTTGAATCAGATAGCTGAAGATCCTTATGTTTGCCATAGTCTAAGCCATAATGTAGTTTGAGCTTGGAGGGGGGAAATTCACACTTACTTTTTAAGCTTTCCCTAACATCTTTACTGCCAGGTTCCTAGGCCTACTTCCTACATCTGTACATCGTAAGGCAGCTTAAGAACAAAAGGCATTTCAGTATTTTTCTAGAACTGATTTCAAGCAATCATTTAATTTTAAAATTAAAGGTAGGTACATGCAGCTCAATAAAAAGCTGAAATCAGCTAGCTAACAGAGGAGTGTGAATGTCATTTAGAAAGGGATGGGAGAGAAATGGTGAAAACTAATTTATAAGATCCTTGGTCGAGTATAGAAAAGTAAGCAAGCACTCAGCTCAACCCCAAGAGCAGCTCTGGTCAATCTGGTCAATACGCCAAAAACAATACCCCTTGAGATTAGAAGATCATAAAGGAATAGAAGGTCCAATTAATAATTTTTTACAACATGGGCTACTGGTGGAATGTGAATCAGAATATAACACTCTCATTCTACCAGTAAAGAAACCAGATGGGACTTATCGAGTAGTGCGAGATCTGAGGGCAGTAAATAAAATGATTAAAGATTTTCACCCTGTAGTCGCCAATCCATACACCTTACTTACCAAGTTGAAAAACAGTCAGGTATGGTTTACTGTACTAGACCTGAAGGATGCGTTCTTTTGTCTGCCTTTAGCCAAAGAAAGTCAAAAGTTATTTGCATTTGAGTGGGAAAGCCCCACCACTGGCAGAAAAACACAGCTTACCTGGACAGTGTTACTCCAAGGTTTCAAGAACAGTCCAACAATTTTTGGAAATCAATTAGCACAAGAACTTGAGGCCTGGAGGCCTCCCTCCAAAAATGGAACCCTTTTACAATACGTGGATGACTTATTAATAGCAACCGAGACAAAACCTGAATGTATCCAATGGACTGGGAGTTTGTTAAATTTTCTTGGACTAAATGGATATCGAGTCTCTCAACAGAAAGCTCAGATGGTACAACAGCAAGTTGACCTACATGGGATACAAGCTGTCTGGAGGACAACGAGAGTTGGGAACCGAATGGAAGGAAGCCATCTGCAGAACTCCCCTCCCTCAGACGGTAAAAGAACTCAGGACCTTTTTAGGAATGACAGGTTGGTGTCGATTATGGATTTACAATTATGGAATCATAGTAAAACCATTATATGAGCTCCTGAAGAATAATCCCACTCAATTGACCTGGTCCAAGGAAGCTCAAAAGGCATTTGAAACACTTAAAAAGGAACTAATGAAAGCCCCAGCCTCGAGCCTACCTGATGTCACTAAACCCTTCTGGTGGTTTTCCCATGAAAGACAAGGCATAGCTCTAGGAGTCCTAGCTCAGCGGCTAGGACCCTACAAAAGAGCAGTAGCCTATTTCTCTAAGCAGCTTGACGAAGTGAGCAAAGGATGGCCAGGATGCTTACGAGCTGTGGCAGCTGTGGTCTTGAACATTCAGGAAGCCCGGAAATTTACCTTAGGCCAAAAGATCACAGTGCTAGTCTCACACACAGTATCAGCTGCACTTGAATAGAAAGGAAATCACTGGCTTTCCCCATCCCGGTATGGCAATACCAAGCCATTCTGATTGAACCTGATGTGAATATTGAAGTGACTAACGTTACAAATCCAGCTTCTTTCCTCAGTGGGGTGACATCTGAACTGCTGACACATGATTGCCTAGAAACCATAGAGACCGTGTACTCCAGCAGACCAGATCTGAAAGAAGAACCCCTAGAAGATGCACAGGACTCCTGGTTCACGGATGGAAGCAGCTTCGTCCGACGAGGTATCCGAAATGCTGGGTATGCGGTGACAACAGCAAATAAGGTAATTGAATCCCAGCCCTTACCTGCTGGAACATCAGCTCAAAAGGCTGAAATTATTGCCCTGACTAGGGCTCTAGAACTGGCGAAAGGGAAGAAGATAAACATATGGACAGATTCCAAATACGCCTTTGGCGTTGTCCATGCTCGAGTCTTTGGTCGCGTTCAGTGAGAAACCGAAACGACTAGCTACTTAAACAGTGCAGTTTATTTAAACAACAGATATATAGGTTCTTAGGATTGCCGGTGATAAATACACTGTCTGCAAAGCACGTGCAAATAAAGATATTGTTAAGTATACAAAACGCGTGACACAAACAATACAGCCTGGCTATAAATGTAGGATAGAGGTTCTCTAGAGAAATTTCTAAGTTCCCCGAGGAAACACTCGGTATAATCTAAGTCTTACCCAAAGGCGTCCCTATGGGGGGGAAGAAAGGCTCAGCCCATCGACTGGTCCCGGAAGTCAGTGATGGAATTCTCCTCGACTTGTTCACGATGGTGTCTTCCCTGATATCCCCCCTCTCTCGGGCTATTTTTATACTATTTTTTTATCTTCAAAGTGGAGTTTGAGTGACTTTAGTCATAAATACTTTTATTATGATTGGCGTACTCAAGGAGGAGTGGTTGCACCTTGGGGGCGGGTAGCCTCCGGGATGGAGGTGTGTTTTGGTACATTGTAATGAGCAAAGTTCGCACAAAGGACAGCATCTCATCAACATTTGATGAAATGTTGGCTCAGGTAGCGAGTAGGGCCGCTTATCTGTTTCATAGTAAGCAAGTAGGCCGCTTATCTATTCCGTAGTACCATCTCATTCCCATATCTGCTCTTCGTCACAAGGGAAGGCCACAGAACAATCGCGTTCTGTTCCATCCCTCGTGTAGTTTCGCAAACAACCTTGTACAGGGAATCGCAGATGTTGCACTCTTCGCGTGCCAGCTGTGGCTGTATTCTACCTCAGAAGCCTCTGGATTTTATACTTTTCCTTAATGTGTGAACAATGCTGTACTTTTGTATTCTTGGCCAATTTAGTAATTATTCCACACCAGCTCAACCCCAAGAGTAGCTCTGGTCAATCACCTCCTTCACCTGGTTCCCTAATAGCATATTCAAAAAAACCTCCCCAGGCCTAGGGGCAGCAGCTGTTGGGCACCACAGGCATGGAGGGCGCAAGCTTTTCCCCATCCATAGGGAACCCACATTAGCCTGTCTGAACACCTCAGCACTGTTTTCTAAGCTCAAAGTGAAGTAGGGTTTGATATATTAAAGCTGTAAACTAATTGAAGTAGGTGCTTAATATATTAGAACTGTAAATTAGAGTAGGAGCTTAATTTAAGAGACTGGGTGCCTTAAGGCTGTACTAAGAGCAGATGCAACAGTTGTAGTACTAAATGTCAGAACTTAGCTCCTATTTTTTAAGAAAGAATGCTTTAGGACAATATAACCTTGTAGTAGAAGCTTATCTCTCAAAACAAGGGGCCCAGGATTACTGAGGAATGTAGAGACTAGTCAAAGCTAACACTTTTGATGCACCAGCAAGAATAAAGAAGTAGAGCAGAGGCCTGCAGTTCACCCAGAAGTCAAATGATGAAGAAGAGTGGAGGAAGTAAATAACCACCAGATGTCTCTGAAGACCACTGAGAGACTCTAGTGCGCATGTGGGAGTGGGCAGTAACCTGTAATAATGAGTTAATGAATAGGTAATCATTTCTTGGAAAACTAGTGAATATGCATACATAGTATGTATTTAAACTGTACATCTAAATCAGTCAGCGCACACATTAGGTGGAGCAATCCCCTACGCGCCCAGCGCTGCAATAAAGAATACCTGCTTAATAGTCACCAAGGCTATTGAGTCTTCGGCATCTCATGGCATCAAGTCTGCTATCAGACAACACAGACTGAAAAGACTAACTGTTTGGGTTCTTCAGCACAAATGCTGGACACTTTACTATAAACCCGCCTAGCAAGTTGTCCTGGTTCCGGCGGGGACAGGGTTAAGCATTCCATGCCATGTGAGCCATGCACACCCTGAGCTGCCGGGGGAGGGGGCAGGAAGTCGCCGCTTGGAGCGGGCTGGGGCGTCCCGGGTCCGGTCGGTGAGCGGCGGTTCCGTAATCGTGTTTGTATATTCCTCTATCCGTGTTATTGTTGCTGTTTTTTTCTTGTTCCCTCTGCTGTTTTGTTAAATTGCCTTTGTCTCAGCCCAAGAGTTTTGCCTTTTTCTTCTGATCCTTCCCGTATTGGGAAGGCCCGAGCAAGCGGCACGTGGTTCTTTGTTGCCATCTGAGGCCAAACCACGACACAAGTATATGAAATGAGCTGTTCCTAAAGCTTTAAGTCACAGTTGAGACCACAGAGGAGTGTTTACTCTAAAACCGAAGTACAGAACCATCCTGCTCTGTGGCCACAGTCCATTGGGCAACCATCACCCACCTTCTCGATGATACTATTGACAACGAGTTTTTTCAAGATGTATTAGCTAGCTCCAGTGTTGAACAGGATGCCTACAGTACAGTGCAGCCAGAGCAACAAAGTTACTCAAAATGAAAACGTATCCCGTAGAAACACGACAAAAAACCTTTACCTAAGAAGGTCTTTATCTGCAGCAGGCATACACACTTCTTTCAGATCAAACCACATTCCCTGCCGAGAGCACCCCTCCACTGAGCCTCCTACAGGGCCGCTTCCAGCACCGAGGCGCCTCCTGACCAAGGGTGGCGGCGGGAGGAGGGGGAAGAGTGCAGACCACGCCCGGGCAGTAGGCCCCGGCCCCGGCCGCGTCACTGCTCAGCCCAGCCCACGCCCACCGGTAGTGTAGCTCTCCCTGCGCTCCTGCCACAGCCGCTTCCCCACCCGCACCTTGAGCGTGGTGGCGCCCGGCACAGCTTAGCGCCGCGCGGAGACTATAAGTAACGCCGAGTACCGCGGCTGTGCTGGTGCGCGTCACGGAAGGCGGGTGGGCGCCGCGGGGAACATCGCCTGCCCGGTCCGGCGGGGTGTCGGGGCTGCCTCCGCCGCTCCTCGCTGCGGTTAAGTTCTCCCCCCACAGGGCAAGTCGCTCAGGGCGAGACCGCGCGGCAGCTGCGCCGGGCTCTCTCGCTGCTGCTTCGGGTTCTGCTGGTAGATTTAGCTTAAGAATCGCTGTTTTTACGAGCAGAGCATGATCTTCCCTACAAAAGCAAGGCCTCTGCGCCCAAAAGAAGCTTCTGCTGAAGCTGCAAGTGTGCTTTGCAGCAGTGTTACCCCGTTCAGTTAAAAAAAAAGCTCAGCTGCAGGGCTACAAACATAGCACATAGCATGAGATCTCTTTTATTCTAAGTTGTCTGGAGAATAGACTCTTTAGGAGTTACTAGGAAGAGCACCTAAACGCGGAAATATACGCAGCCCTAATGTCATAAAGAATGACAGTATATTTTCCTAGCTAAATACACATTATTTAATAAACAGTAAGTGGGAAGTCAATTGCATTGGCTATTTAGGCTTCATTTTATTGACATGTCATGAGAGGTGATACTGAGAGAGGTAAGTAACCCAGAATAATACCTGTTCCAGGTAACCGTGGATGAGTAGAAGGCAGGAAAAACCTGAGGAAGAACAGATAAAAAGGGGAAAGAGAAAAGTGTTTTTTAAATTTCTCTGGGTCATAATATTCAGTGTTATGCTATTGTATATAAACAGTTAGAATTATTTCTTATTTCATCAGTCCTGGAGGGATCTCCCTTGTTCCAGTACCTACTATCTAATGCAAACCTTATGTTTCAACCTTGAAAAAAATTATTTAAAAGGTGATTCTGGCAATTTTTGGTGATAAAGCAACAAGATGCTTTAACTCACTAACTCCACATGACATAAATGGTCTATCAGTTTATAACCTGAAACCGTGGTTTATAATTAAAAAAATCCTCTATTGTTGGTACATAGTATGGGTGGGCACTTCTTTGTTGCTGTTACGGAGTCCAAGTGCTGTTACACAGGAGGAAACAGACTAAGTTGGGGAGGCTACACTTGCACATAGTAACTCTTTATCCAGTTATTCAGAGATATCTGAGAGTCCAGCCAATGGATTTCATCAGGTACTTTTTCAATATTTGGTATTCCCCAAATTAAACAAACAAAAAACAAGTTACTTAACATTAAACACATGAATCAGTGTAAAATTATATGTGAATGTAAATACTGTCCACTACAGCCCCTTCACACTGTTCTTCCCCATCATTCAGAATAATCATAAAATACATAACTAAAACTGTCAACATTTTAATTTTTCTTCAATTATTTTCAATCATTTACACACCAAACTCACCAGGAGAAAGCCATTATCCTGACTGATGAAGTAGTGAATGGTTGTGAGGGAAGCCCAGTACTCCTATTATTTTAAAACAGGGAATTGCAATTAATTCAACCACGGTTTCACGAGCCGCGCCGCACCAAAGTGGTGCGGCAGTAACCCAGGTTTGCAAGCCATTTCCCCACGAGAAGGCCGCACACCAGTAACATCCCCTAGCGGACCTGAGACGAGCGGTACTGGCGTACCCCATGGGCCGTTATTCGGCGGCTGTGAACTCCAGCCCACTGTACCACAGGTTTAAGCTCGCTCCTCCGGGACGGCTCAATAGCAGAGACGACCCCGGCGGACATAAAGAGACACCAGGTGCAAATAAAGAGATACCAGGGGCGGTAACGCCTCCACCACTCCTTATGAAGAATCCCTCCCCCACCTTTCCACCTGTCGAAGCCACTGACGTTAGGGGGCGCCGCGCGCAAGGCACCCCACTCACACCACCTCGAGCGTCCGTCTCCAGCAGCGAGAAGCGCACACCAGAAGATACATCATTCCCCCCACCCCCGCCGTCTGATGGCGTCCACAGGCACTGTGGGGAGAACCGTCCGCGTGTCGCTAGACGATGACGTTAGCAGCGGCGCGCTGGGGGAGGTAGGGTGTTGCAGCAGCAGTAGCAGCAGCTGGCGGTGGTGCGAGCTTCGGAACAGACGGGGCCGCGCGCTAGTCCTGCTCCGCGTGCAGCGCCGCCAGCCGCTACGGTGAGCCGTGCTCGCGGGGCTGCTGCCGCCCGGTGTCTTCCCTACCATCGCGGGACGCCCTTTTAGGTCTGAGGGGGTGGCGGCGGTACAGGTCCAGGACTGGGCGGCTACGAGTTGCCGCCCTGGCGTGGCGGGCGGGCGGGCGAGCGATCTCTCGTGTCCCTTGGCATAGCGGGCGGCGGCGCGACGCGGAGCCGGTCGGTGCTGGGTTCGGGCGGGCGCCGCGCCGTGTAGGCGGGCAGTAGGCCGGGGAGAAGGAAAGGGAGGGAAAAATGGGTTTGGCTTAGAGCAAGGCACAGCTCAGAGGAAGGAGCCCTAAAGTTGTAGCACGCCGAGCGATGCTCTTCCCGGCTGCTCTTCACCTGTATATATAGGCTGTTTGTTTACATCTTCTGTATTTTTATTTGAGCTACCAGTTACTGTTCTGTGCTAGTGCAGCATTGCTTTTATGTTGTGTGTCATTTTCTATGCTGACTTCTGTTGACTGCCAAGGATAAGAATAATTGTCACCTAATTCCAGGGAGCTATTTCCTGTTCTAAATTGAAACAGTTTTTAGTCTGGGTAGAATCAATGAATGGGAAGGCATCAGAAGAATATGAAGCATTAAGCTGTGTGGTTTGTTGACAGAAGTTGGGTTTTTTTTGTAGGAAAGGGCAAGTATTGGTCTTTCATTAAAGATGGTTATTTTCTTCCTACAGGTTTTTGAAGAACAGCAGTTGAAGTCTTACTGGAAAACAGATTATTCTCGAAATCAAAGGTAGGGTCAATGTAGTAGCGGTGAGTTATTTCTCCAGTTTCTGTTACCTTAGAAGACAATGTGTGTAAAAAAAAAAAAAAAAAAAAAAAAAAAAAAAAAAAAAAGTAAGAATGTAGCCCTGCATCCAGTACTGATATTGCTTCCAACTTCTGCTACTACGTGCCTTGCTTCCCTTGTCTCATAGGTCAAGTGGTGTCTGTAATGTGTTTGCTGTGGCTTTCAAATTGGCATTGTCACCCAACACTAAGGGGACAAACAGGTTTCTTTTAGGGATCCTTGGCAGAATGATGATGGCGCTAAATTGCAGTTACAATTAAAACTTTATTTTTTTAACAGGATATTATGATTAGTATGTGGTGTATTAGGGCACGGACTCCGGCTGTGGTGAGCACAAAATCGTTTATTGCTTCTCAGGCCTCGGCTTTTATACCCGAGCTCTAAAACTTTCCATGCACCTGCTAGGCAAGTAAACACATATTTCAGGTCACTAACCCAGTCGCCTTGTTCAGTTCCCACCAAGATAAGCACGCGAAGCTGTTTTCTTGTTCCATGTTTATATTGAACCAGTTCCTCTTCGTTCCATCCATATTGATATCTGTGTTCCTGTTTCTGTGTGCTCTGCTCACTGTGTCCTTGGCCATATGCAGGCCTCTGCTCATAGATCTGCCACATCAGTATAGCTCAGAATTTATGATTAGAATGGCACAGGATTTCTACAAGCAGAATCAATATAGTACAATTTATAAGTAGCATAATACATAACTTATAATACAACTTAATTCATGATTTCTAATCACCTGGACCCTCTGCAGATCAGGTCAAATCTTAATACGTGTTTTTCTGTATTGATATAACAATCATATAAAAGAATATGAGTCACTCCCTCAGTCTTCGGAGGAAGCAGATGATGGTGGAGGCATCCCTGGCCATGGGGAGGGGGTCATGGGTCTTGCTGTCCAGCAGCAGCTCCGGTCCAACTTCCCTACTTAGGATTTGTAACTGCTTGATTTTATAGACAGTGCTCTGTGTGCTGTTACACTTCCCTGTTCTGTGACAGGGTCATCAAAAACACCTGAGTATCTGGGTGCCTGGGACCTTCAAGGCTGGTAGGAAAGGGAGTAATCAGCCTGGCACCCAGGAATCTTGAGGCTGGTAGGGAGGGGAAGAAGAAATCTGTTTGGTTTGTCTACTTGGTTCACAGGACCTTCAGAGCCTGATAATGAGGGAAAGGGAACAAATACGTGACCTGCTCGGTCCCAGAGAATGGCTGCTTGCCTCATAAAATAGTGTTAGTTACACTAATCATATTACCGAGGGTTGGGAGCAGGGAGTATTGGTCACAAGCGTTTATAATATGGGAGAACTACCTCAGTCTTTGAAAATAGCATGGACCTTAGGATTTTGACTTCTTGAAAATCCATTTTAACACTAGGCTTTTTCATCGCTGTCTGCTTTTCTTCTCTCATTCTTTCATTGTACCATTTTGCAGAAGGGCATTTAGTACCATATATATAAGTGACATAATAGAGGTTTTCGTTGCACAAGCTTTACATATAAAACTTTAAAACTGTATCATCAGAAAGAGGTTTTAACTGTGGTAAAACTAAAATGGTTTAAAGCAGTTTCAGAGCACGAGGACAGACTGAAACTTGAATTTCTATTTCAGCTATTGCACAATAATTTGTTATGAAGTGTTCTGTCCTATCTTCACAGAATCATGGAATCGTAGGGGTTGGAAGGGACCTTCAGAGATCATCTAATCCAACCCCCCTGCCAAAGCAGGTTCACCTAGAGCAGGTTGTACAGGAATGCATCCCAGGCGGGTTTTGAATATCTCCAGAGAAGGAGACTCCACAACCTCTCTGGGCAGCCTCTTCCCGTGCTCTGTCACCCTCAAAGTAAAGAAGTTTTTCCTCATGTTCAGATGGAACTTCCTGTGTTCCAGTTTGTGCCCGTTGCCCCTTGTCCTGTTGCTGGGCACCACTGAAAAGAGTCTGACTCCATCCTCTTGACATCCACCCTTTAGATATTTATAAGCATTGATGAGATCCCCTCTCACTCCTCTCTTCTCCAGGCTAAACAGACCCAGGTCTCTCAGCCTTTCCTCACGAGAGAGATGCTCCATTCCCTTGATCATCTTTGTAGCCCTCCACTGGACTCTCTCCAGCAGTTCCCTGTCTTTCTTGAACCGGGGAGCCCAGAACTGGACACAGTACTCCAGATGTGGCCTCACCAAGGCAGAGGAGAGGGAGAGGATGACCTCCCTCGACCTGCTGGCCATATTCTTCTTGATGCACCCCAGGATGCCATTGGCCTTCTTGGCCACAAGGGCACATTGCTGGCTCATGGTCATCCTGTTGTCCACCAGGACTCCCAGGTCCCTCTCTGCAGAGCTGCTTTCCGGCAGGTCAGCCCCTAACCTGTACTGGTGCATGGGGGGTTATTCCTCCCCAGGTGCAGCACCCTACACTTGCCCTTACTGAATTTCATAAAGTTTCTCTCTGCCCAACTCTCTAGCCTGTCCAGGTCTCACTGAATGGTGGCACAGCCTTCTGGTGTGTCAGCCACTCCTCCCAGTTTTGGGTCATCAGCAAACATGCTGAGGGTGCACTCTGTCCCCTCATCCAGGTCACTGATGAATATATTGAGCAAGACTGGGCCCAGTACAGACCCCTGGGGATCACTGCTAGTTACAGGCCTCCAATTAGACTCTGCGCCGCTGATCACAACCCTCTGAGCTCTGCCATTCATCCAGTTCTCAATCCACCTCGCTGTCTACTCATCTAACCACCACTTCCTAAGCTTACCTATGAGGATGTTATGGGAGACAGTGTCAAAAGCCTTGCTGAAGTCGAGGTAGACAACGTCCACTGCTCTCCCCTCATCCACCCAGCCAGTCGTTCCATCATAGAAGGCTATCAGATTGGTCAAGCACGATTTCCCCTCCACATGCTTAGAGATGACATCCAGGATGAGCTGTTCCATCACCTTTCCAGGGATGGAGGTGTGGCTGACTGGCCTGTAGTTTCCTGGGTCCTCCTTCTTCTCTCCAGCATCCTCCTGGAGAAACTGGCTGCCCATGGCTTGCATGGGAGTACTCCACACTGGGTTAAGAACTTGCTGGAGGGCCAGGCCCAGAGAGTGGTGGTGAATGGAGTTAAATCCAGTTGGTGGCCAGTCACAAGTGGTGTTCTCCAGGGCTCAGTATTGGGGCCGGTGCTCTTTAATATCTTTATCAATGATCTGGATGAGGGGATCGAGTGCACCCTCAGTAAGTTTGCAGATGACATCAAGTTAGGTGGGAGTGTTGACCTGCTTGAGGGTAGAAAGGCTTTGCAGAGGGATCTGGACAGGCTGGATCAGTGGGCCAAGTCCAATGGTATGAGGTTCAACAAGGCCAAGTGCTGGGTCCTGCACTTGGGTCACAACAACCCCATGCAGCGTTACAAGCTTGGGGAGGAGTGGCTGGAGAGCTGCCTGGCAGAAAAGGACCTGGGGGTGTTGGTCGACAGCCAGCTGAATATGAGCCAGCAGTGTGCCCAGGTGGCCAAGGCAGCCAACAGCATCCTGGCCTGTATCAGGAACAGTGTGGTGAGTAGGACTTAGGGAATTGATCGTCCCCCTGTACTTGCACTGGTGAGGCCCCACCTTGAATACTGTGTCCAGTTTTGGGCCCCTGTAACTGGTTCTTTTTTAAAGATTCCAACGTACATACCGGAGCCCACACAAAGGAAAAAAAAAAAAAAAAGGGTTAACTCTGCTTTATTGTGAAGCCTTGCTACAGAGAAAAAAAAAGCAGTGAATTCAGCTTTATTGCGAAACCTTGCTAAGCAGTTCCCAAATGTCCCAAAAGTTACTTCAGAGAGTCTTACCACCCCATAGATCGTAGTAGTACTGCTGAGCAGCAGGATAACAAGGAACAGCATCGGTACGGCAGAGGGAAGGCAGGCACAGTGCTTGTTCAGGGCGTCCCCTGTATCTTCAAAGTGCGCTCATGTCTCTCTCTCTCCCGCTCCAGCCCGAGACAGCCCCCTTATATCCTGTACCGGATTGAGTGGAAAAGTACAGGATAGAGTCGCTGCATGCGTGGCCAGCGCATGCAGCGAGCCCCACCAGACTCATGGATCCAGCTTCGCTAACAGCGGCTGTCTGATACCTGACTACATTGTTGTACTCCCTTCTTGTTATCTTCTTCTTCGAAGGTCAGGTTCTCATGGATACACACATAGTTTTTGCAGCAACAGTGCTGAGGTCCTTTTTCTCGGCACGTATACTGGGTTTGGTTCAACTAGTAATTTTCCGTCGTGTCTCACTCAGACCATCCTCTATTATCCCTAACACAGCCCCTCACTAAAAAAAGACATTGATATTCTGGAGTGAGTCCAGAGAAGGACAACGAAGCTGGTGAGGGGTCTGGAGAATAAGTCTTATGAGGAGCAGTTGAGGGAACTGGGGTTGTTTAGTCTGGAGAAAAGAAGGCTGAGGGGAGACCTTATCGCTGTCTAGAACTACCTGAAAGGAGGTTGTAGAGAGGTGGGGGTTGGTCTCTTCTCCCAAATAACAGGTGATAGGACAAGAAGAAATGGCCTCAAGTTGTGCCAGGGGAGGTTTAGACTGGATATTAGGAAACTTTTTTTTACACTGAAAGGGTTATTAAGCATTGGAACAGGCTGCCCAGGGAAGTGGTTGAGTCACCATCCCTGGAGGTATTTAAAAGACGGGGAGACATAGTGCTTAGAGATATGGTTTAGTGATGGTTTTTGTCAGAGTTAGGTTGATGTTTGTGAATAGATGATCTGAAAGGTCCCTTCCAACCTAGACAATTCTATGGTTCTTGCCCTTTTTGAGGACTGGAGTGACATTAGCTTTTATTTTTTTATTTGGTGTAATCGAGTGCCGAAGAGAAATAACTTATTGAATGATATGCATTTTTCGTAACTTTTGATCTGGCTATAACTCTTATATGCAGTTGTGGGCCTTGGAATGTATTAAAGGAGGATAAAGATACTGTTGTCTGTGATTATGAATTCTGGAGTGGATAAGCATGTAGCTGAGGATTTGGTGTCCGGCAGATGTCACTGTTGTTTTATCTAAATAGTAAATTTCTCCATCTTCTGGTGAATGGTTAGAGATTCTTCAATACATGTCACATAAATGCAGTATACCACTTCCATCCTCATTAATGCTTTAAATTTTCTTTCTCATTATTCTTTGCTAACTTTGTTTATCATCACAGAATGGTAGGGGTTGGAAGGGACCTTCAGAGATCATCTAATCCAACCCCCCTGCCAAAGCAGGTTCACCTAGAGCAGGTTGGACAGGAATGCATCCCAGGCGGGTTTTGAATATCTCCAGAGAAGGAGACTCCACAACCTCTCTGGGCAGCCTCTTCCCGTGCTCTGTCACCCTCAAAGTAAAGAAGTTTTTCCTCATGTTGAGATGGAATTTCCTGTGTTCCAGTTTGTGCCCGTTGCCCCTTGTCCTGTCACTGGGCACCACTGAAAAGAGTCTTGACATCTGCCCTTTAGATATTTATAAGCATTGATGAGGTCTCCTCTCAGTCTTCTCTTCTCCAGGCTAAACCTGGGTCTGTTACCCAGGTGTCTCAGCCTTTCCCAGGTCCCTCTCTGCAGAGCTGCTTTCCAGTAGGTCAGCCCCTAACCTGTACTGGTGCATGGGGGGTTATTCCTCCCTAGGTGCAGGACCCTACACTTGCCCTTGTTGAACTTCATTAGATTCCTCTCCGCCCAACTCTCTAGCCTGTCCAGGTCTCACTGAATGGCGGCACAGCCTTCTGGTGTGTACGCCACTCTTCCCAGTTTTGGGTCATCAGCAAACATGCTGAGGGTGCACTCTGTCCCCTCATCCAGGTCACTGATGAATATATTGAGCAAGACTGGGCCCAGTACAGACCCCTGGGGATCACTGCTAGTTACAGGCCTCCAACTAGACTCTGTGCCGCTGATCACAACCCTCTGAGCTCTGCCATTCATCCAGTTCTCAATCCACCTCGCTGTCTACTCATCTAACCACCACTTCCTAAGCTTACCTATGAGGATGTTATGGGAGACAGTGTCAAAAGCCTTGCTGAAGTCGAGGTAGACAACGTCCACTGCTCTCCCCTCATCCACCCAGCCAGTCGTTCCATCATAGAAGGCTATCAGATTGGTCAAGCATGATTTCCCCTTGGTGAATCCATGTTGACCACTCCCGATAACCTTCTTTTCCTCCACATGCTTAGAGATGACATCCAGAATGAGCTGTTCCATCACCTTTCCAGGGATGGAGGTGAGGCTGACTGGGCTGCAGTTTTCCTGGGTCCTTCTTCTTGCCCTTTTTGAAGACTGGAGTGACATTGGCTTTCCTCCAGTCCTCAGGCACCTCTCCTGTTCTCCATGACCTTTCAGAGATGATGGAGAGCAGCTTCTCAATAACATCTGCCAGTTCCCTCAGCACTCGCGAGTGCATCCCATCAGGGCCCATGGATTTGGGAGCGTCGAGTTTGCCTAAATGATCTCTAACCCAATCCCCTTCAATAAAGGGAGAGTCTTCCCTACTCCAGGCGCTCTCTCTCTTACCTCCAGGGTCTGGGATTCCTGAGGGCCGGCCTTAGCAGTAAAGACTGAAGCAAAGAAGGCATTCAGTACCTCCGCCTTCTCTACATCCTCCATCACCAGGGCACCTACCTCATTCAGCAGTGGGCCCACATTTTCCCTAGTCTTCCTTTTGCTACTGATGTACTTGAAGAAGCCCTTCTCATTGTCCTTGACATCCCTTGCCAGGTTTAATTCCAAGTGGGCCCTAGCCTTCCTCGTTGCATCCCTGCATACTCTGAAAGTGCTCCTATACTCCTCCCAAGCGGCCAGTCCCTTTTTCCACATTCTGTAAACTTCCTTCTTCCTTCTGAGTTTTCCCAGAAGCTCCTTGCTCATCCATGCAGGTTTCCTGCCTCCTTTGCCTGATTTCTTACTCCTAGGGATGCAGCGATCTTGAGCTTGGAGGAAGTGGTGCTTGAATATTAACCAGCTCTCTTGGACTCCCCTTCCCTCGAGAGCCTTAGCCCATGGGATTCCTCCAAGTAGGTCCTTGAAGAGGCCAAAGTCAGCTCTCTTGAAGTCCAGGGTTGTAATTCTGCTTTTTGTCCTGCTTCTTCCACGCAGGATCCTGCACTCCACCATCTCGTGGTCACTGCAAGTGAGATTGCCCCCAACCTTCAAATCCCCAAATACTCCTTCTTTGTTTGTCAGCACAAGGTCCAGCAGTGCACCTCTCCTGTCCTGGTTCCTATGGGGATAGGGTTAATTCTCCCCAGGACACAGGTATTCCATGCCATGTGAGCCATGCCCACCCTGAGCTGCTAGGGGAGGGGGCAGGAAGTCACGGCTTGGGGCAGGTGGGGGGGCGTCCTGGGTCTGGTAGCAAGCGACGGTTCCGTACTCGTGTTTGTATATTTCTCTATCCGTGTTATTGTTGCTGGTTTTTTCTTGTTCCCTCTGCTGTTCTGTTAAACTGCCTTTGTCTCAACCCAAGAGTTTTGCCTTTTTCTTCTGATTCTTCCCGTATTGGGAAGGCCCGAGCGAGCGGCACGTGGTTCTTTGTTGCTGTCTGAGGCCAAACCACAATAGTCCTTTTTGGCGCCCAACGTGGGGCTCAAAGGGTTGAGATAACGACAGAATCCAACTAGAGCTTGAAAAAAGGAATTTGTTGTATGCATTTATTGTATTAGGTAAATAGTCGCTGGTCACTATGTTGCTTGGTTTGTTCTCATGGCTGTGTTATGTAAATTCCTATATGGCTTATGCACTCCCTGCGATGATGTTTGTTACTTCTCGGAGAGGGATGAGGATTATCATTTTACTGTCCTGTGCGATATCGGCTTATGATATGATAACATCACTTGTGAGACAGTTACTTTGGGGCGTTCATGTGGTATTGCTGTCCTGTCCGTACATTGGGCACCACCTCTCAGAATTTATTAATAATTACACCCAGTCTATGGGGGAAACAGGGGGGGACACTTTCCCCAGATCTTTTGCCTCCCTTTTTTCCTTCGGGTCAGGTATGACAGCTTTTGAGAATTTTGAATGTCCTTGGGATGCTCAAACCAGCCTGGTCCTATTGTTATGTCTCCTGAATGTGTTCCAGGTCTCGTTTAGGGTTATCAACTATTTAAGACTGCCACCCAGAGATCTGCTCCGAGGCTGGACAGTCAGGGGTGGCATGGCATGTGGGAGAACATGGGCAGGTACCTAGAGAACTTCTCGCCTCCAATGGTCTGGGACTTCACCCCTGAACAATTACAGGACCCTGATAGAGTAGTAGAATATCTGAAGGAAAAATGCTGTGGCTATTCTAGAGAGGCACAACTCACCGCACTGTGCTGGGCCCTGGCCAGTATCTACCAGGCACTGCTCAGTGTTACGCAGCACCCTCAGTGGAAAGAGATGGAGACCAGACAGACAGGCACTGCGGCTACTGCAGCCCCTGCGACAGGGACTGCAGCTACTCCAACCGCGGTGGCAGCCACTGCAGCTACTCCAACCCCGGTGGCAGCCACTGCAGCTGAACCAGGGAACCAACCCGTGCCAGTATCTGTTGCCCCCATACAGAAGAAGAAGTACACAAAGAAATGAGTTCGCTTAGTAAGAGATGATGATGAACCAGGGCCATCACAAGGACAGGAGGAAGAGGCAGAACCAGAGATAATTACCCGATCCCTATCCCTGAGTGAGCTGCGGGATATGCGAAAAGATTTCAGCTGACTTTCAGGTGAGCACATTGTCACCTGGTTGCTTCAGTGTTGGGATAATGGGGCCAGTAGCCTGGAATTAGAGGGTAGGGAAGCCAGGCAGTTGGGATCCCTGTCTAGGGAAGGCGGCATTGACAAGGCAATTGGGAAGAAGACCCATGCCCTCAGGCTCTGGAAACGACTCCTGTCAGGCGTGAGGGAGAGGTACCCCTTCAGTGAAGATGTTGCATGTCAACCAAGCAAGTGGACCACCATGGAAAGAGGTATCCAGTACCTGAGAGAATTAGCAATGATGATTATGATCTTAGACAATTATGACTTTTAGACAATTTATGACTTTAAGACAATTATTAGATTATGACTTGGACAATGCAGGCTTACCCACAGACCCTGATGAGTTCCAATGCACAAGGCCCATGTGGCGGAAGTCATATGCCGACTCACTGGCAGTAATGGAATGGAAGGCGAAGAGGGACCAAAGGTGGATGAGGTGGCTGGCCAGTTCCGGCGATATGAAGAAAGTCTCTCTTCCCGCCTTGGCTCAGCTGTGGAGAAACTGTCCCGGAAGGTCCAGCAACTTGAAGAGAATATGTCCTACTCCCCACCTGTACGGGCCAGCATCTCAGCTATTAGGAGCAGGCATTTCCCCACTCAAGAGAGAGAGTACAGAGGGTACACACCACGAGGCACCCTGTGGTTCTACCTGCGTGACCACGGGGAGGACATGAGGAAGTGGAATGGACAACCTACTTGGATCCTGTGGACATGGGTACAGGAGTTGCAAGGAAGGACAACCACAAAAGGGGATCCCTCCAGGAAAAGTGCCGCCCCAGTTTCCAGCGGGCATTTCCCCAGACAGAGCATAAGGCCTGATCTTGCTTCTGATCCTCTTGAAGGAACTTCCAACTCATCACTGCAAGAAGTGAGTACCGGATAGTATCACCAGGATTAGAGGGGCCCTGCCTCCAGCCAGGTGGAGGAAAGGGACAACCGGGTTTATTGGACAATATGGGTATGATGGCCTGGCACATCAGACCCACAGGAGTATAAGGCTCTAGTGGACACAGGAGCACAGTGCACCCTAATACCATCAAGCTACAGAGGGGCAGAACCCATTTGTATTTCTGGGGTCACAGGGGGATCCCAAGAGTTGACTGTATTGGAGGCTGAAGTGAGCCTAACTGGGAATGAGTGGCAAAAGCATCCCATTGTGACTGGCCCAGATGCTCCATGCATCCTTGGTATAGATTACCTCAGGAGAGGGTATTTTAAGGACCCAAAGGGGTACCGGTGGGCCTTTGGCATAGCTGCCTTGGAGATGGAGGAAGTTAAACAGCTGTCTACCTTGCCTGGTCTCTCGGAGGACTCTTCTGTTGTGGGGTTGTTGAGGGTCGAAGAACAGCAGGTGCCGATTGCTACCACAACGGTGCATCAGTGGCAATATCGCACTAACTGAGACTCTCTGATTCCCATCCATAAGCTGATTCGTCAACTAGAGGTTCAAGGAGTGATCAGCAAGACTCGCTCACCCTTTAATAGTTCCATATGGCCAGGGAGAAAATCTAATGGAGAGTGGAGGCTAACTGTAGACTATCGTGGCCTGAATAAAGTCACACCACCGCTGAGCGCTGCTGTGCCGGACATGCTAGAACTCCAGTACGAACTGGAGTCCAAGGCAGCCAAATGGTATGCCACGATTGATATAGCGAATGCATTCTTCTCAACCCCTTTGGCAGCAGAGTGCAGGCCACAGTTTGCTTTCACTTGGAGGGGCATCCAGTACACCTGGAATCGACTGCCCCAGGGGTGGAAACACAGCCCCACCATTTGCCATGGAGTGATCCAGACTGCACTGGAACAGGGTGAAGCTCCAGAACATCTGCAGTACATTGATGACATCATTGTATGGGGCAACACAGCAGAAGGAGTTTTTGAGAAAGGGGATAAAATAGTCTGAATCCTTCTGAAAGCTGGTTTTGCCATAAAACAAAGTAAGGTCAAGGGACCTGCACAGGAGATCCAGTTCTTAGGAATAAAATGGCAAGATGGACGCAGTCAGATCCCAATGGACGTGATCAACAAAAGAGCAGCTATGTCTCCACTAACAAGCAAAAAGGAAACACAAGCTTTCTTAGGCATTGTGGGTTTTTGGAGGATGCATATCCCAGATTACAGTCTAATTGTAAGCCCTCTGTATCAAGTGACCCAGAAGAAGAATGATTTTAAATGGGGTCCTGAGCAACGACAAGCTTTTGAACAAATCAAACAGGAAATAGTCCATGCAGTGGCCCTGGGGCCAGTCCGGGCAGGACAAGATGTGAAAAATGTGCTCTACACCGCAGCCGGGGAGAATGGCCCTACCTGGAGCCTCTGGCAGAAAGCACCAGGGGAGACTCGAGGTCGACCCCCCTAGGGTTTTGGAGTTGGGGATACAGAGGATCCGAAGCCCGCTACGCACCAACAGAAGAAGAGATATTGGCAGCATATGAAGGGGTTTGAGCTGCTTCGGAAGTGGTTGGTACAGAAGCACAGCTCCTCTTAGCACCTCAACTGACGGTTCTGGGTTTGATGTTCAAAGAAAGGGTCCCCACCACACACCATGCAACTGATGCTACATGGAGTAAGTGGATTGCACTGATCACACAGCGAACTCGAATGGGAAACCCCAGTCACCCAGGAATTCTGGAAGTGATCATGGACTGGCCAGAAGGCAAGGATTTCAGAATGTCACCAGAGGAGGAGGTGACGCGTGCGGAAGAGGCCCCACCATATAATAAACTGCCAGAAAATGAGAAGAAACATGCCCTGTTCACTGATGGGTCCTGCCGGATTGTGGGAAAGCATCGAAAGTGGAAGGCTCCTGTGTCGAATCCTACACGACAAGTTGCAGAAGCCAGTGAAGGACAAGGTGAATTGAGCCAGTTTGCAGAGGGGAAAGCCATTCAGCTGGCTTTGAACATTGCCGAGCGAGAACAATGGCCAGTACTTTATCTCTACACTGACTCATGGATGGTGGCAAATGCTCTGTGGGGGTGGTTCCAGCAGTGGAAGCAGGGCAACTGGCAGCGCAGAGGCAAACCCATCTGGGCTGCTGAACTATGGCAAGATATTGCTGCCCGGATAGAGAATCTGGTTGTGAAAGTACGCCACGTAGATGCCCATGTACCGAAGAATCGGGCCACAGAGGAACATCAGAACAACCAGCAGGTGGATCGGGCTGCTAGGATTGAAGTGGCTCAGGTGGATCTGGACTGGCAACATAGGGGTGAATTATTCATAGCTCGGTGGGCCCGTGACACCTCAGGCCATCAAGGAAGAGATGCGACATATAGATGGGCTCGTGACCGAGGGGTGGACTTGACCGTGGACACTATTGCACAGGTCATCCATGAATGTGAGACATGTGCTGCAATCAAGCAAGCCAAGCGTTTGAAGCCTCTTTGGTATGGAGGATGATGGCTGAAATATAAATATGGGGAGGCCTGGCAGATTGATTATATCACACTGCCACAAACCCATCTAGGGAAGCGCCATGTGCTCACAATGATGGAAGCAACCACTGGATGGCTGGAAACATACCCTGTGTGCCATGCCACTGCCCGGAATACTATCCTGGTCCTTGAAAAGCAAGTCCTGTGGAGACATGGCACACCAGGGAGAATTGAGTCGGACAACGGGACTCATTTCCGAAATAGCCTCATAGACACCTGGGCCAAAGAGCATGGTATTGAGTGGGTATATCACATCCCCTATCACGCACCAGCCTCTGGGAAGATAGAATGATACAATGGACTGTTAAAAGCTACACTGAGAGCAATGGGTGGTGGGACCTTAAAACATTGGGATGCACATTTAGCAAAGGCTACCTGGCTAGTTAACACCAGGGAATCTACCAATCGGGCTGGCCCTGCCCAATCAAAACTTCCACGTACTGTAGAAGGGTGTAGAAGTCCCTGTAGTGCACATGAGGAATATGTTAGGGAAGACAGTCTGGGTTAGTCCTGCCTCAGGCAAAGGCAAACCCATCCGTGGGATTGCTTTTGCCCAAGGACCTGGGTGTACTTGGTGGGTGATGCGGAAGGATGGGGAAGTCCGATGTGTACCTCATGGGGATCTGATTTTGGGTGAGAATAGCCAATGAACCAAATTGCATGATGTTAACTGCTAAGTAACCCTGTCACTGTATGTCCTCATTACTCTAATTGCTATCAGCTCTACTACAGTATGAATCACCCAAATTTAGGACAGATGGACTTTGATGAAAAATTGAGTAAAGCACAGCAGTGATGGGATCAGAACTGACCTCAGCAGCTGGCTCCCTTCAACTTCATTGAGATTTACATCTTCAGTCTATGCATCGTGGGCATGAAGCAGCTGCAAGCTCCGAAAATACAGCATGCAACAGTCCAGCACCACACACCATCTCACCTGCCCTGAGAGACTGTTCTAACAGATGGAGCCCAAACCCATGGATTAAATGAACTCAACAGACGTTTCAGAGGGATGGCCCATAGACTAAGGGCATTATATCTGTATGAATTTACATGAAAATATATATATATTTTATGTAAGACAGGAGAAAGTGGTGGCAATTAATTGGGACCTGTAAGATCTGGGAATGGCAAAAATGGTATGGAATAAGGGGTGGATAATGTCCTGGTTCTGGCGGGGATAGGGTTAATTTTCCGCAGGCTCTGGCAGGGACACAGGTATTCCATGCCATGTGATCCATGCCCACCCTGAGCTGCCGGGGGACGGGGCAGGAAGTTCCCAGGTCCGGTCGGTTAGCGGAGGTGAGTGGTGGTTCCATAATCATGTTTGTATATTTCCCTATCCGTGTTATTATTGTTGTTCCCTTGTTCCTTTTGCTGTTCTGTTAAATTTCCTTTGTCTCAATCCATGAGTTTTGCCTTTTTCTTCTGATTCTTTCCCATATTGGGAAAGCTCGAGCGAGCGGCACATGGTTCTTTGTTGACGTCTGAGGCCAAACCACGACAGGTCACAACAACCCCATGTAGCGCTACAGGATTGTGGAAGAGTGCCTGGAATGCTGCCTGGCAGAAAAGGACCTGGGGGTGTTGGTTGACAGTCAGTTGAATATGAGCCAGCAGTGTGCTCAGGTGTCCAAGAAGACCAACGGCATCCTCGCCTGTATCAGGAACATTGTGGTGAGCAGGACTAGGGAAGTGGTTGTCCTGCTGTATTCAGCACTTGTGAGGCCTCACCTCAAGTACTGTATCCGGTTTTGGGCCCCTCACTACAAGACAGACATTGAGGTGTTGGAGTGGGTCCAGAGAAGGGTGTCCTGGTTCCGGCAGGGACAGGGTTAAGTATTCCATGCCATGTGAGCCACGCCCACCCTGAGATTAAGAGGAGGGGAGGGGGCAGGAAGTCCAGTTTGGAGCGGGCTGGCGCGTCCCGGGTCCGGTTGGTGAGCGGCGGTTCCGTAATCACGTTTGTATATTTCTCTGTCCGTGTTATTGTTGTTGTTTTCTTGTTCCCTTTGCTGTTTTGTTAAACTGCCTTTGTCTCAAGCCAAGAGTTTTGCCTTTTTCTTTTGATTCGTCCTGTATTGAGAAGACCCGAGCGAGCGACACGTGGTTCTTTGTTGCCGTCTGAGGCCAAACCATGACAAAGGGCAATGAAGCTGGTGAGGGGTCTAGAACACAAGTCTTATGAGGAGCAGCTGAGGGAACTGGGGTTATTTAATCTAGAGAAAAGGAGGCTGAGGGGAGACCTTATCGCTCTCTACAGCTACCTGAAAGGAGGTTGTAGACAGGTGGAGGTTAGTCTCTTCTCCCAAGTAACAGGTGATAGGACAAGAGGAAATGGCCTCAAGTTGTGCCGGGGGAGGTTTAGATTGGGTATTAGGAAAAATTTCTTCACCGAAAGGATTATCAAGCATTGGAACAGGCTGCCCAGGAAGTGGTTGAGTCACCATCCCTGGAAGTATTTAAATGACATGTAGGCATGGCACTTAGGGACATGGTTTAGTGGTGGCTTTGGCAGTGTTAGGTTGATAGTTGGACTCGATGATCTTAAAGGTCCCTTCCAGCCTTGACGATTCTATGATTTTATGAAAATCAAATCCCCATGAGGTACCCATCAGATTTCCCATCCTCTTGTATCACCCACCAAGTGCAACCAGGTCCTTGAGGAAAAGCAGTCCCACGGATGGGTTTGCATTTGCCCATGGCAGGACTAACCCAGACTGTTTTCCCTAACATATTCTTCATGTGCACTACGGGGACCTTATCCCCTTCTACAGTACGTGGAAGTTCTTATTGTGCAGGGCCAGCTCGATTGGTAGATCCTGTAGTCTTAAATGATCAGGTGGCTTTTGCTAAATGTGTATCCCAGTGTTTGAAGGTCCCACCACCCATTGCTCTCAGTGTAGTTTTTAACAGTACATTGAATTGTTCCATCTTCCTGGAAGCTGGTGCATGATAGGGTATGTCATATATCCAGTCAATGCCATGCTCTTTGGCCCAAGTGTCTACGAGGTCGTTTCAGAAATGAGTCCCGTTGTCTGACTCTCTTCTTTCTGGGATGTCATGTCACCATAAGACTTGCTTTTCAAGGACCAGGATAGTGTTCTGGGTGGTGGCATGGGGCACAGGGTATGTATCCAAGCCATGTGCTTGGGTTGGCGGGTTTGAGGGAGTGGAATGTAATCAATCTGCTAGGCCTCCCCATATTTATTTCAGCCATCGTCTACTATACCAGAGAAGTTTTAACTGCTTGGCCTCCTTAATTGCAGTGCATGTTTCACATTCATGGATAACCGGTGTGATAGTGTCCATGATCAAGTCCACCCTTTGTTTATGAGCCATCTATATGTTGCATCTCTTCCTTGATGGCGTTAGATGTCATGGGCCCACCGAGCTATGAATACTTCACCCTTATGTTGCCAGTCATATAACCATAGAATGTATTGGGTTGGAAAGGACCTTTAAAGGTCATCTAGTCCAGCCCCCCTACAGTAAGCAGAGACATCTTCAACTAGATCAGATTGCTCACATCCTTATCAAGCCTGGCCTTGAATTTTTTCAGGGATGGGGCCTCCACCACCTCTCTGATCCTCGTCTTATCACTACATGCCCTTGCAAACAGCCCCTCCCCAGCTTTCTTGTAGGCCCCCTTCAGGTACTGGAAGGTCACTATAAGGTCTCCCCAGAGCCTTCTCTTCTCCAGGCTGAACAACCCCAACTCTCTCAGCCTGTCTTCATAGGAGAGGTGCTCCAGCCCTCTCATCATCTTCATGGCCCTCCTCTGGACCCATTCCAACAGGTGCATGTCCTTCTTGTGCTGAGGGTTCCAGAGCTGGACGCAGTACTCCAGGTGGGGTCTCATGAGAGCAGAGTAGAGGAGGAGAATCACCTCTCTGGATCTGCTGGCCATAGTTCCTTTGATGCAGCCCAGGATGCGATTGGCCTTCTGGGCTGCAAGCGCACATTGTTGGCTCATGTCCAGCTTTTCTTCCACCAGTACCCCCAAGTCCTTTTCCGCAGGACTGCTTTCAACCCCTTCATCCCCCAGCCTGTATTGATAACGAGGATTGTCCTGACCCAAGTGTAGGACCCTGTACTTGGCCTTGTTGAACTTCATGAGGTTTGCATGGGCCCACCTCTCTAGCTGGTCCAGGTCCCTCTGGATGACATCCCATCACTCTGGCATGTCGACTGCACCACTCAGCTTGGTGTTGTCTGCAAACTTGCTGAGGGTGCACTTGGTCCCACTGTCTATATGATTGATGAAGATATTAAACAGCACCGGTCTCAGTACGGATCCCTGAGGGACATCACTTGTGACCCCTCTCCATCTGGGCATCAAGCCATTGACCACCACCCTCTGGATGCAACCATCCAGCCAGTTCCTTATCCACCGAACAGTCCACCCGTCAAATCCGTATCTCTCCAACTTAGAGAGAAGGATGTTGTGGGGGACCATGTCAAAGGCCTTGCAGAAGTCCAGATAGATGATATCTGTAGCTCTCCCCTTGTCTCCTGATGCAGTCACTCCATTGTAGAAAGCCACTAGGTTGGTCAGACAGGACTTGCCCCTGGTGAAGCCATGCTGGCTGTCTCGAATCAACCTCCCTGTCCTCCATGTGCCTTAGCATAGCTTCTAGGAGGATCTGTTCCATGATCTTCCCAGGCACAGGGGTGAGGCTGACAGGCTGGTAGTTCCCAGGGTCCTCCTTTCTCCCCTTTTTAAAAATGGGTGCGATGTTTCCCTTTTTCCAGTTACTGGGGGCTTCACCTGACTGTCATGACTTTTCAAATATCATGGAGAGTGGCTTGGCAACTACATCAGCCAATTCCCTCAGGACTCTGGGGTGCATCTCATCAGGTCCCATAGACTTGTATGTGTTCAGGTTCCTCAGGTGGTCACGAACCTTGTCTTCACTTACAGTGGGAGGGACTTTGTCCCCCAGGTCCCCATCTTGCGGTCCTTCAACCCAGGAGGCGTAAGGAGAGAGGCTGGCAGTGAAGACTGAAGCAAAAGAGTTGTTGAGAACCTCAGCCTTCTCCTTGTCTGTTGTTACCAGTTTGCTATTCTTGGTCATCAGGGAGGGTACGCTTTCCTTGACCTTCCTTTTCTGGTTGACATACCTGTAGAAGCCTTTCTTGTTATTCTTAGCATCCCTTGCCAAGTTCAGCTCCTGACGCGCCTTGGCCTTCCTGACCTTATCCCTACATAACTGGGCAGCGTCCCTATACTCTTCCCAGGACACCTGATGCTGCTTGAACTGCCTGTGCAGTTCCTTCTTGCCTTTTAGTTTGACCAACAGGTCCCAGCTCAGCCATGCTGGTCTCCTCCCTTTCTTGCTTGATTTCTTACACCTGGGGATTGAGAGATCTTGTGCTCTATGGAAAGCATCCTTGAAGATCTGCCAGCTCTGTTCTGCCCCCTTGTCCCTGAGGGCAGTTTCCCAGGGGGTCCTGTTGACTAACTCCTTGAAGAGCTGGAGGTTTGCTTTCCTAAAATTCAGGGTCCTGACTACACCCCTTGTCTGACACATCCCTCAGGACTGTGAACTCCACCAGTGCGTGGTCACTGCAGCCCAGGCTGCCTCCAATCTTGACATTCCCGATGAGCTCACTCGCATTGGTGACTATCAGGTCCAGTATGGCATCCACTCAGGTAGCACTCCAGGAACCTCCTGGATTGTCTACAGCTCGCCATGTTACTTTTCCAGCAGATGTCGGGGTGGTTGAAATCCCCCAGCAGGATGAGAGCCTTTGAGTGCAATGCCTCCTGTAGCTGGAGGAAGAAGGCTTCATCAGTAGGTTCCCCTTGATCAGGCGGCCTGTAGTAGACACCAACCACAAGGTTCCCCTTGTTGCCTCGGTCTCTAATTCCTACCCATAAGCTTTTGACTTCCTCTTGGCTATTCTTTAGGGACGTCTCTTCACACTCTATCCCTTCCTTAACATAGAGGGCAACACCTCTGCCCCTCCTTCCTCGCCTGTCCCTTCTGAACAGCCTGTAGCCATCGATAGCCACGTTCCAGTGATAGGATTCGTCCCACCAAGTTTTAGTAATGGCCACTATGTCCTAGCTTTCCAGCAGCATGGTAGCTTCCAGCTCCTCCTGTTTGTTTCCCATGCTGTGTGCATTCATGTAGAGGCACTTCAGCCAGGCTGTTGGCTGTGTCACCTTCTTAGAGGAGCACGCCTTGGGGTGTTTCACAGGTGTTTCCCTGTTGACTCCGACCAGATCAGGAGCCCCTGGCTCATCTCCATAACACTTTGACTGTGATGCAGCATCCCCAGCATGTCTCGGGGCAACAGGTCAAAGGCCCTTACTAGCGCCCCATCCCTCTAACCCCGATGCGTTATCCCACAGCTTGTCACAGACAAGCCTGATATTATTATCCCCTTCCCCCTTCACATCTAGTTTAAAGCCCTGTTGATCAGCCCCGCAATCTCTTGGGCAAAGACCCTCTTCCCCCTTTGAGAATGGTGTCTCCCATTTGATGCCAGCAAGCCTGGTCCCGTGTAGGCCATCCCATTGTCAAAAAAACTGAAATTGTGGTGGTGACACCAGCCACGGAGCCATGTGTTTATAGACTGTATCCGTCTGTTCCTTCCAGTGTCACTGCCTGCAACTGGAAGGAGTGAGGAAAAAATAACCTGTCCCCCAGACTCCCTCACTGACCTTCCCAAGGCCCTGAAGTCCCCTTTGGTTGCTCTTGGACTACGAGTCACAGCTTCCTCTCCACCTACGTGGAAGATCAATAATTGGGTAATAGTCTGAGGACTGTATCAAGCTAGGAAGTTTCCTGGTGATGTCCTTAACCCAGGCTCCAGGAAGACAGCAGACTTCCCTATGAGGAGGGTCTACCTGGCATATTGGGCCCTCTGTTCCCCTCAGGAGGGAGTCACCAACAACTATAACCCTTCTTTTCTTCCTTATGGATGTGGTCGTGATATGGGCAGTACACCTTTCTGACTGCGGCGATGTCTGTGGTGTAGATTGCCCATCATCCACATCCTCATTTGACTGGCCTTCCTCAACCAGAACCTCATATCTATTGTTCAGAGGTACTGGGCGGGGGGGGCGAGGTGGGCAAGGAGGGAGTTCGCCCGCTGCCCTGACCACGAAATTGTCTCCATTCACTGTTTATATTTAGGCTTCTCCCTGACAGGGGCAGGATACAGGGGTCCCTTGATCCCGGTTACTTTCTGATAGGTGCTCCCGTTTCTGTTTCAAGGAGGGCAGAGTCTGGCTCCACCAGTCTATTTCTTCTTCAGCCTCCCCAATGCTCCTTAACCTTTTGACTTCCTCTCGCAGCTCTGCCGCCAGGCTGAGCAGATCATTCACCTGTTCACAACGCATACAGAAGTTCTCATAGCTGCCCCCCATTACCAGTGACAGGCTCTGGCACTCCCTGCAGCCCATGACCTGGACAGCTGTATGTTCCTGTGGGAGCTCTGTCTGGGTTCCTACATACGTTCTGGCTAAGGTTGAGAGCACGACCTTCTGCCGGGTGGAGACCATAGCTAAGCTCCTTCCAAGAGGGTGATAACCGCCCTTGTTGTGGTGCTCCCAGGTGATGCCCTGACTGATGCCCACTTGCTGCTTGCTTAGTGCACAGTAACCAGCGTGCCTTAAAGGCTTCTTTTATGAGGAGGGGAGTGGTCCCAGCACAGCTGGTTTAGATCTGCTGCCAGTCATGCTGGCTCTGCCCACGCCTCCTCAAGCTGGCTTCGCTCCCCCCGGAGCTGCTGGGTACTGGCCCTGACTAGCTGTTTTCCTGGCTTCTAAAAGCCCCAAAACGAGCCCCTTGCCAGCCCTTTTTGCCGAGATTCCCTTCCCCAGTGCGGACTTACAGGCACTGGAGCTGATCTCCTTGGTGAGATCCAGATCTCAGTCCAGATCCACCTGAGCCACTTCAATCTTAGCAGCCTGATCCACCTGCTGGTTGTTCTGATGTTCCTCAGTGGCCCGACTCATTGGTAAGTTGAAATCTACGTGATGTACTTTCACAACCAGATTCTCTATCCGGGCAGCAATATCTTGCCACAATTCAGCAGCCCAGATGGGTTTGCCTCTGTGCTGCCAGCTGCTCTGCTTCCATTCTTGTAACCACCCCCACAGACATTTGCCACCATCCATGAGTCAGTATAGAGATAAAGTACTGGCCATTTTTCTCACTAGTCAATGTTTAAGGCCAGCTGGATGGCTTTCCCCTCTGCAAACTGGCTTGATTTACCTTGTCCTTCAGCAGCTTCTGCAATTTGTCGTGTAGGACTCCACACAGGAGCCTTCCACTTCTGATGCTTTCCCACAATCCGGCAGGACCCATCAGTGAACAGGGCATATTGCTTGTCATTATCTGAGAGTTCATTATACGGTGTGGCCTCTTCTGCACGCATAACCTCCTCCTCTGGCGATATTCTGATATCTTTGCCTTCTGGCCAGTCCATGATCACTTCCAGAATTCCTGGGCGACTGGGCTTTCCCATTCGAGTTCACTGTGTGATCAGTGCAATCCACTTACTCCATGTAGCATCAGTTGCATGGTGTGTGGTGGGGACCCTTTCTTTGAACATCCAACCCAGAACCGGCAGTCGAGGTGCTAAGAGGAGCTGTGCTTCTGTACCAACCACTTCCGAAGCAGCTCGAACCCTGCTGCCAATATCTCTTCTTCTGTTGCAGTGTAGCAAGCTTCAGATCCTCTGTATCCCCAACTCCAAAACCCTAGGGGTTGACCTCCAGCCTCCCCCTGGTGCTTTCTGCCAGAGGCTCCAGGTGGGACTGTTCTCCCCGGCTGCGGTGTAGAGCACATTTTTAACACCTTGTCCTGCCCGGACTGGCCCCAGGGCCACTGCATGGACTATTTCCTGTTTGATTTGTTCAAAAGCTTGTCGTTGCTCAGGACCCCATTTAAAATCATTCTTCTTCTGGGTCACTTGATACAGAGGACCTACAATGAGACTGTAATTTGGAATATGCATCCTCCAAAAACCCACAATGCCCAAGAAAGCTTGTTTCCTTTTTACTGGTTGGAGATGTAGCTGCTATTTTGTTGATCACATCCATTGGGATCTCACGGCGTCCATCTTGCCATTGTATTCCTAAAAACTGGATCTCCTGTGCAGGTCCCTTGACCTTACTTCGTTTTATGGCAAAACTGTCTCTTAGAAGAATTTGGATTATTTTATTCCCTTTCTGAAAAAGTACTTCTGCTGTGTTGCCCCGTACGATGATGTCATCAATGTATTGCAGATGTTCTGGAGCTTCACCCTTTTCCAGTGCAGTCTGGATCAGTCCATGGCAAATGGTGGGGCTATGTTTCCACCCCTGGTGCAGTCGATTCCAGGTGGACTGGACGCCCCTCCAAGTGAAAGCAAACTGTGGCCTGCACTCTGCTGCCAAAGGGGTTGAGAAGAATGCATTCGCTATATCAATCGTGGCATACCACTTGGCTGCCTTGGACTCCAGTTCGTACTGGAGTTCTAGCATGTCCGGCACAGCAGCGCTCAGCGGTGGTGTGACTTCATTCAGGCCACGATAGTCTACAGTTAGCCTCCACTCTCCATTAGACTTTTGCACTGGCAATATGGGACTGTTAAAGGGTGAGGCTCTCCAGCTGACTAATTAGGTTCTGGATGGGAATCAGAGAGTCTCGGTTAGTGCGATATTGCCGCCGATGCACCGTTGTGGTAGCAGTCAGCACCTGTTGTTCTTCGACTCTCATCAACCCCACAGTAGAAGGGTCTTCTGAGAGACCAGGCAAGGTAGACAACTGTTTAACTTCCTCCGTCTCCAAGGCAGCTATGCCAAAGGCCCACCGGTACCCTTTTGGGTCCTTGAAATACTCTCTCTTGAGGTAATCATAGAATCATAGAATGGTTTGGTTGGAAGGGACCTTAAAGATCATCTAGTTCCAACCCCCCTGCCATGGGCAGGGACACCTTCCACTTAGAGCAGGTTATTCAAAGCCCCGTCCAACCTGACCTTGAACACTTCCAGGGATGGGGCATCCACAACCTCTCTGGGCAACCTGTTCCAATGTCTCACCACCCTCAGAGTAGATAATTTCTTCCTGATATCTAATCTGAATATCTAATCTATGCCAACAATGCACAGAGCCTCTGGGCCGGTCACAGCGGGGTGCTTTTACCACTCATCCCATTCCTGGTTAGCCTCACTTTAGCTTCCGATACAGTTAACTGTTGGGACTGCCCTGTTACTCCAGAAATACAGATGGGTTCTGCCCCTTTATAGCTTGATGGCATTACGATACACTGTGCACCAGTGTCCACTAGAACCTCATACTCCTGTGGGTCTGATGTGCCAGGCCATCGAATCCACACAGTCCAGTAAACCTGGTTCTTGCTTTCCTCCGCCTGGCTGGAGGCAGGGCCCCTCTAGTTCTGATCGTTGTATCCAGCATCAATGAATGGATTTGTGTGGCTCGCATGGGTTCAAATCCCATCCTTGTTATTCACTTCATTGAAATACAAATCAGGAGTTTCTCCCAGAGGATCAGAAACCCTTCTGTCTTTTGTGGGGAACTGCCCACTGGCAACTAGAGCAGTAATTTTCTAGGAAGAGCTTCCAGTCATGGTTGTTTTTCCTTGCAAATCATGTACCCGTGCCTGTAGGTTTGAGGTACATTTTCCATCCCACTTCCTCATGTCCTCTCTGTGGTTGCGGAAGTAAAACCTCTATATCCTCTTTCTTGAGCAGGAAAACACTTCTAATAGCTGAGATACTGCTCCGTATGGGTGGAGAGTAGGACCTATCCTCTTTGAGTTGATGGAACTCTCGGAACATTTTTTCAAACAGGCCTTTATTTTCCTTGGACAGTCTTTCCACAGCCAAGATGCAGGCCCGTAGGGAAGTAGAAAGACTTTCTTCATATTGCCAGAGTTGGCCAGCTATTGCATCCACCATGGGTGCCTCTTCATCTCCCCAGCACATTGTTGCCAGTGCACAGGCATACAATGATGGTGCGCTCTGTAGAATCTTCTGCCATATGGGTTGGGTTCATCAGACTTCATCTGGATCTGTGGTTGACTGCAGGTCGTCCAGGTAATGATAAATCAGCTCCCACAAAGCTAATTCCCGCAGGTACTGGATACCTCTTTCCATGGTGGTCCACTTGCCTGGGTGGACATATAATACATTTCTTGAAGGGATACCTTTTTGGCTAACAGAAGTTGTCACGTCCCACTCTCAGGAAAGAGGGGGGGTAAGTAACTCAGATTCGTAAATCCCCAATGGCATGGATTAAGGTGAGATAAATCTCAAGGTCCATATAGAAACCTTTATTAGATTATTAGCTATTATTAGAAGATTTATTAGCTTCCCAAAATGATTAGTATAGGTCTTAACAAGTCCACGATAATTGGTTAGGTATATAACAAATTATGGCAAATGGTGAGGTATGCATTGTGTTACTTAACAACAGGTATACAACAACTTATGGCAAGCAGTACTTAAGGTCATACTTAAGGTTGTTACTTAACAACTCTCTAACTGTTACTTAACAACTCTAAGAGAAAAGAGAAACCGAGGGAGAGAGAAAGGAAAAGACAGAGAAAAAGACAGAGTTAGAGAGATCACTGGTCCTGGTTCCAGTGTCTTTTTCAGGGAATCTTCCCAGGCATAATCTTCTTCTTTCTTGGGAAAAATCTTCACAGGCACCTTCTTATTGGGAAAAGTCTTCCCAGGCATGATTTTCTTTTGTTTCTCTTTGTTCCTTCCTTTAGGGGCACTTATTTTCCCCTTTTATGTTTGCTGAATTAGCACGGTCCACCCCCAAGGACAGCCTCATCTCAGGTTTCTCCCTTCTCCCAGGTGATGTGTAGCATGATTTGGGTGGAGACACGAGTGCCAGTCATACGTATTTAGCATGATCTCTATAATCTTTATTAGCGTATGCAGGGGTGTGCGCTTTCATATGCATTTTGCGGATAATGAAGCAAAGGTCACTTATCGGACACAATGGCCTTGAGAATAGAGAACTAGCAAGCTCACCACACGAGTGGCAGAACTATCCTGTCCTTCACAAGGCAGTTCTCCCACGCTTTCAGGCACCAGAAGTGTTAGCCTTATCAGTTCTTTGAAAGCCAGGCCTGCATTGTTTATTTCCTTGCGAGTGTTTGAGGCATTCCATTGAGGGCTTGGAAGGCCTTCTGCCCTTCGTCAGGGAATTTACAGTCCGTCTCTTACACCATCCTGTGGCTCAAACACTCCAAGATTTTCTTTGACCGTTGTGATCTGAACATAGTGTATAGGTGCAGAGGAGAGAGAAGACAGAAAGAGAGAGAGATCATACATATAGCTGCTGTAAGGCCTAGCATTGAATCACACAATATCATACGGGTGATATTTACAAGGCATTTTCCCCACCCCGTCACTCCTAAGGATTCCAAGATGGAACATGTCCACAAGAGCAGACGGTAGGAGAAAAGAGAACAAACAGGTAGTCAAACCCCCAATGAGGGTTTGTGTTCTTTTTCCAATTGCCTTGTCAATACCCTCTTCCCTAGACAGAGATCCCAGCTGCTTGGCTTCCCTACCCTCTAATTCCAAGCTACTGTCCCCATTATCCCAGCATTGGAGCTGCCAGGTGGTAATTTGCTCACCTGGATGACAACTAGAATCTTTTTGTATATCTCGCAGCTCACTCAGGGATAAGGATCAGGTGATTATCTCTGTTTCTTCCTCCTGTTCTCATGATGACCTTGGTTCATCTTCATCCTTTGCTAAGCGAACTGGGGTTTTTTTGTATCACTTCTTCTGTATAGGGGCGACTGATACCGGCATGGGTTGGTTCTCTGGTTCAGTAGCTGCAGCGCTCATCGAGGGGGTTGGAGTAGTGTGCCTGCATATGCACTGATGATACGCACCCTTAGCAAGACCTGAAACACATTCAGAAGACCTAGCAATAGGAGCATGCTGGTTTGAGCATCCCAAGGATATTCAAAATTCTCAAATGCTGTTGTAATTAGCCTGGAGAAGAAGGGAAAGGTGAAGGAAGGTGTCCCCCCCCAGATTGGTTCTCCAAGGAGAAAAGGTAAAAAGTGTAATTACTAAAAATTTCTGCTAGGTTCCTGAAGTACGGAGATGAAACCGCTGCTGCCGTTTTGCTTTGTTTAGCAACAACTAAAACCAGTACGTATTATTGACATTCCTTTCACAGCAATCACTAGAAAGAAAATTACTCTTTCACAGCTGAAACCAGGACAGGGTGATTGTTTTATTTTATGCCAGCAGCCTGCTCCTAAATGGTTGCCCAAACAATTGTTGAGATATTGAAGTGTGTTTACAGAGACTTTATTGATGCTCATTTAAAGTCTGTGGCATGATTTATGAACCACAAATGAGCAGCGCAAAATCTTACGCCATTGTGGTGGGTTGACCCTGTCTGGATGCCAGGTGCCCACCAAGCCACTCTATCACTCCTCCTCAGCTGGACAGGGGGAGAAAAATACAACGAAAGACTCGTGGGTCAAGGTAAGGATAGGGACATCACTCAGCAATTATCGTCATGGGAAAACAGACTCAACTCAGGGAAATTAGTTTAATTTATTACCAATCAAATCAGAGTAGGGTAATGAGAAATAAAACCAAATCTTAAAACACCTTCCCCCCACCCCTCCCTTCTTCCTGGGCTTGACTTCACTCCTACATTCTCTACCTCCTCCCCACCCCAAGCAGCATAGGGGGATGGGGAATGGGGATTGTGGTCAGTTTGTCACACATTGTCTCTGCTGCTCCTTCCTCCTCACACTCTTCTCCTGCTCTAGCATGGGATCCCTCCCACGGGAGATGGTTCTCCACGAAATTCTCCAACATGGATCCTTCCCACGGGCTGCAGTTATTCACGAACTGCTCCAGAATGGGTACTTTCCACAGGCTGCAGTCCTTCAGAAATGGACTGCTACAGTGTGGGTCACCCATGGGGTCACAAGTCCTGCCAGCAAACCTGCTCCAGAGTGGGCTCCTCTCTCTCCCCGGGTCCACAGGTCCTGCCAGGAGCCTGCTTGAGTGCAGACTTCCCATGGGGTCACAGTCTCCTTCGGGTGCATCCACCTGCTCTGGCATGGGGTCCTCCATGGGCTGTGGGTGGATATCTGTTCCACTGTGGATCTCCATGGGCTGCAGGGGGACAGCCTGCCTTACCATGGTCTTCCATCGCGGCTTGCAGGGGAATCTCTGCTCCAGCCCCTGGAGCATCTCCTCCCTCTCCTTCTTCACTGACCTTGGTGTCTGCAGGGTTGTTTCTCTCACATATTCTCACTCCTCTGTTCTGGCTGCAGTTGTGCAGCAGGTTTTTTCCCCTTCTTAAATATGTTATCACAGAGGCACTACCACCTTTGCTGATTGGCTCGGCCTTGGCCAGCAGCGGGTCCATCTTGGAGCCATCTGTCATTGGCTCTATTGGACATGGGGGTAGCTTCTGGCATCTTCTCACAGAAGCCACCCCTGTAGACCCCCCACTACCAAAACCTTGCCACTAACCCAATACAGACATGTATCCTGCACTTTGTTTGCTGTCATGCTTTGGAGGTAAGGTTCTTTGGGCACTAACAGCTGGCAACTGCAGAAAGGTATTTCAGTCCATCTCTCCTTCTTTCTCCCCTGTTCCCCAATCTGTGTTATAGGTATCTTGATGTTTCATTTCAGAGGCACCTTTCATTTAGTCCCCAGTCTCCTTGATATACGTGGTTTGATATCTTGTGTTCCTGATAAGCGTTCTTTTCCAGTTGCAGATACTTCATAATATAGTTGCTATCTGCTTGTTGTTTCTGCATCATTGAAGGCAGAAAAATTATGACCCTTGTATATATAAAAAGAAAAAAGCAACCCAAAAATATAGGAATTTGACATGATATTGTGATGTGATGATTTGAGCTGATTTCTAGGAAGGGGGAGAAGAAAAACAGAACATACCATATGTTGGGAGCATAATTTCCATGGCCTCTGAAGGTATTTACCATATGTAGAGAACAGAGAGGAACACAATAGTCCTTGAAATATATAACAACAGATTTTTTTTTTTTTTTTTTTTTCCACTTAAAAAGCCAGTCCTCAAGAAAAGCAATCTTGGGATCCCTGTAGAGGTTGCTTCTTGTATTACATATGAAAAAGATTTTATTTGGTCAGGCTTCACATGAAACAACTAATGAAGCAGTAAAGGAGGGTATGGTTATTCCTCTTATGCCCATAGATTGTTTGGATTCCCTTTTATATCATCATAAGGTAATTTCTTCCCTAGGATTGAAGTGTAGTGTTTGTTGTAAGGGTATATGTGGAAGGTGAGAGCATCTGTTTCACTAAGGTTATCCATCAAGGACCTTTTCAATGTGAACAGTTGAATATTTGAGGTGGGGTTATGTGGGACTATACAAAATTTATTAAGGAATGTTTAGAAGGGAGTCGGGGAGGAGCAAAGTGGGGGAATAAACAGAAAGAGGTATAAAAAAGGATCAGTCATGTAAACCATTGCTGGTCAGTACCCATGTCTGAACAAACCCTGCTCCTGATCACCACAGTCTGTCCTATCTTCTGGTTAAATCCCTTAAATATCTGTCCTGGTTCCGGCAGGGACAGGGTTAAGTATTCCATGCCATGTGAGCCACGCCCACCCTGAGATTAAAAGGAGGGAGGGGGCAGGTAGTCGGGTTTTTTGGAGCGGGCTGGCACGGCCTGGGTCCGGACCGGCGGGGAGCGGTGGTTCCGTAATCGTTTGTATATTTCTCTGTCGGTGTTATTGTTTTCTTGTTCCCTTTGCTGTTCTGTTAAACTGCCTTTGTCTCAACCCAAGAGTTTTGCCTTTTTCTTCTGATCCTTCCCGTACTGGGAAGTGCTGAGCAAGCGACATGTGGTTCTTTGTTGCCGTCTGAGGCCAAACCACGACAATATCTTTCTGTGTAATCTCACTCTGTTTGGTGTGCGTGCTGCGAGGACTAGGTGTCAGCTGCTGGCAAGACTGGCGGGAGTGGGATTTGGTGCCAGCCAGCAACTGAAGTCAAACGGGTGGGGGAGGGGGGTGGTGTACATGTCCCTGGCCTGTAGTGTGTGGATCTGGAGCAAGTGAGTCTTGGCTTCAGCCACTGGGATGGGACAGCAGCTCCCAGGCCAATGTGCTTGGAGGGAAGGAATGTCTCTGTCTAAAAGCTCAAACTCAGTTATAGCAGAAATAAGGGTGATATATATTTGGCAGTCTATATTTTTTTTGTAGAAAGCAATAGAAAATATCACTAAGTAAAAAATGGTTCTTCATTTATTGGATTTCTAGAACAAATAACTTTAGTGGTCTTCATGTAAAATTTAAACAAAGTAGCTAACAGCATTTTATATAAATATTTACTATAATCATAAAATGGAAGAAATAAATTTTTTTCTCCACTTTTATTTGCATTCAACAAACTTTAAAATAGTTAAAGAAAAAAACCACGCAAAACACTATCAATCCATACTATTTTTTTCGATTCAGGTTTTATTTGGCTGTTAATTTCTGCAGTGTACATTTCCTAAATGATCTTTGACTTTGTGTTACCTGTGTTTTTGTTTTGCTTTTTTGCAGATAGCAACTCAGATCTCTATACTGATTGCTAAAGTTGCCAGAGTGGACTGCCCAAGGCAATGGCCAGAACTTATACCCACTCTTCTAGAATCTGTGAAAGTCCAGGACAATCTTCGACAAGACAGAGCATTACTTACCTTTTATCGTGTTGCAAAGACCCTGGCATCCGAACGACTTGCTGCAGATAGGAAACTTTTCTATGATGTAAGTAATGCAGTATTGTAGAGCATGCAAACAACTTATTTTATATGCTTGCCACTGCCCATGGTTAGCTGGCAGTGAATTAAAGGTAGGTATGTTGACCTTACTGCCTGCCTTTGAAACAGAAATGCTCTTACTTTGGTGGTTATATGTACAATATGAAATAATTAGAAGTCAGTTTCTAGGTAAAATGTTTGAGATCTTTATTAATTTTGCATGCAAATTGAGTGTTATTTTAATAACGTGTTAAGAAGCAGAGCTTCATCTACAGCACAATATATGCATAACAGCCTTATGCTATCATGCTGTACAGCAGATTGTATTATATATGAAATTGCGGTAGTTTTGGAAGAGTGCTCTGTATTCATAATTCAATATAATCTCTAAAAAACACTGCTTTTTGGACTTCCATACCACAGTATTTTGGCTTTTATCATCAGTGGAAATGTGTTTATGATTGGAGTTTTTCCAGTTCAACTTCTTTCATCATGTTAATTAATAGGTAAGATTGCAAACGCCAAATATTGTTTCATGCAGCTTATATTCTCCATTCTAAGAATCTATTGATTAGAACACAGATGTACCTTTGGCTGTAGGCTGATGCATCTCCAATCCAATTTTACAGTTTTTAATTTTACAGTTAGCTGAATTTAGTGAGTTAAACACCTTTTCCAAACATGTTACATTTGAATTTTCAAAACTTCATTTTATTCCTCCATTTTAAAGAAAAGTTTATAGTGCAGATAATGAAGTATATTTCTGAAGGTTTACCTATTCATATATGTAGAAAAAAATTTCTGGCAGTGAAATCATTAAGGTGAAATTTTAGTCGTTAGGAGTCTGAGGAACTGAAGGTTGGCTCCTGTAATAGGACAGGACTGAGATGATGATATGTTGCTATGAGATGTGTGTGTAGGAACAGTTTTTTCTCTCTCTGCCATAAATAGGTATGGATGAATATAATCTCTGTATAGGAAATATTTGTATTTATATTTTGAAATTTATTAGGCTATTATACATGATCTCTGACTATTTGTACAATACAGGTTTTGGTATATTCACAGGTATTTATTCCAAAGAAATAAAGAAAGAGCAAGTTAATGACTTGTTTTCTAGTGCTCTCCTAAATCAAGATGTTGCTTTTTCAGCCTGGATATGCAGCTGTAAATACTGTTAATGCTCAAAGATATATAAAAAAAAAATTAAAAAAAATCAAAACCCAACTCCAAAGCCCCACCTTCATAAAATAGCTAAATCCATACCATCTCAGTACAGGGGCAGAAAGGAATTTATAGGTCATAAGGTACAGTATTTGTTGTTAAAGTCATCATGTCGTCCAACAGTACCTTTGCTGTATTTCCACCATCTTACCAGGCACAAAAAGAGCTCAGTTATCTTCAGTCATTTTTGTGTTTCCAAGAAACTCATTAAGTTTGTATGAACCTTTTTCCTTATGGAATGCAATTTGTTTTGGTATTTTCTTTGTATATTCTTTTGTTTGGAAAGTGAGATGACTTCAGATGTGAAGAAAAGACTTATAACAATTTTTTTTAAGATTTGTAAGGCAGTTCTTGTCAAAAATACCATTGAAATTTCATTCTAATAAGCATACTCTTTAGGCAGTCTTTTATGCTTAAATGTTTTTTAACTTGTGCATATGTTCAGTATGCAAAGATCCTCTATCATCTGATTTGAAATGAATGACAATTTTTAGTGTATCTAGTTTCACTGTTGTGAACATTGCATATGTTCAGGTTTTTGAACTTTAGGTGGGAAAAGGAAATTTTCTGAGCATCTGGCACTACAGGGTTCACATTTAAGGATATTTTTTTTATTTTTAATAACGACAAAATTGAACAACTTTGACATCTGCTTCTGTCTCCTGGTAAAGGGAATTCACATCTGTTGAGTGGTATGTGACTTCTCTTGGACAGTTGAAAAACCTTTCTCATAGAACGTAGCCATTCGAAGCTAAAAGTTCTAAAAGGTTAAGTTAACAGATTACAAATTTTTTTTTATGCTTTCAAATAAGTAGTTACAGAAGGTATTTCAACATTTTTTAGTTCATCTTTAGAAACAATTGATAAATTTTTCATGTAATATGGTACCTGAAGATTATGAGCTCATGCTTACAGATATGGCATGTTTCTGCTGTCTCACCATTACTCAGTCAAAGGAACTAAATAAGCAGGTAATATGTGCTTTTGATTCTATTGATCTAACGTGTAGCAGACTAAGTGCAATTTCTTCCTTCCACTTTGAAACTGTCAAGTGCTACCATAACCGAATGAGAAATTTTTTATCTTCTGCTTTTACTTCAAATATCTTTATCAGATAAGCACTGTTTGGAAACTGTAATGTGAATTCAATCTAAGATTTGTTCAGTGCTAGCTAATTAGAAACTATTTGTCATTCTGTATTTAAAATAATTTGAGGCAGAAAGTTAGGGTTTGCAGAGATCATCAAAATAAAGTTTTAGTGTAGTTTTCAATACTGTTTTTATTAGATACATGCATGTAACTGCTAACTGTATCCCAGAGTAAACTGATTCAGATGTTGACTGTGCTGTAAGACAAATAGTTTAAATCTTGTGGGAGAGGAGGCAATGAGGAGAAAAGAGAGTTTTTTGAAGCCTGTATTGGGTCTGGCTGGGATGGAGTTAACTTTCCCTATAGCAGCCCTTATAGTGCTGTGCTAGAAAGGTGTTGATAACAGCATCAAGGCTGCCTCTCCAACATCCCCTCACCCCCAAAGGCCAGTAGGCTGGGGGTGGGCAAGAGCTTGGGAGGGGACATAGCCAGGACAGCTGACCCAAGCTGACCAAAGGGATATTCCGTACCATATGATGTCTGCTCAGCAATCAAAGCTAAGAGAAAGGAGGAGGAGGGGGCATTTGTCATTAAGGTGTTTCTCTTCTGGAGCAACCGCTACATGTACTGAGGCCCTACTTCCTAGGAAGTAGTTGGACATCGCCTGCTGATGGGAAGTCGAGAATAAATCTTTTTGTTTGGTTGTTTTCCTTTGCTTCTGCATGCGGCCTTTGCTTTTTCTTTATTAAACTGCCTTTAGCTTGACCCACGATATTCATCTTATTTTCTCCCTCCTGTCCTGCTGAGGAGGGGGAGTGATAGAGCGGCTTGGTGGGCACCTGGTGTCCAGCCAAGATCAACCCACCGCAAAGCTTCATATGCTATTATAGACCTATGGCTGGAGTTAGTGAAAATCAGATAAGAAAGGAGGCCTAAATAATTATCTTTTAAGTGGTAGAGTTGTAGAACAAGTAGTCAGGCAAGCAGGTGACTCTATCATAACATCTTCAAATTAAGACAAGATATTTTTCTGGAAAACATCTTTGTATTAGTACAACTCCATACAACAAAGAAGCAAGTGCAACACTGTGGCCTGTGTTATGCAAGAAGATGGATTCAATAATTTAAGTCTAAACTGGCCTTTAAAATTTAGGAATTTATTATGCTATAGCCAAATTCGGGAAATCAAATATATTGTTGGTCTTTCTTCCTTTTGCAGCTTGCATCAGGTATTTATAGCTTTGCATGTTCCTTGTGGAATCATCATACTGATACGTTCCTACAGCAAGTTTGTACAGGGGATGAAGCTGCAGCCACAAATTCATTAGAAAGAACCTTGTTGGCATTGAAAGGTAATAATATAGAATGATGTTAAATATAAGGAATGAAATAAGTTTCTTCACAGTAAATGATCAAGTCCTCTTTGGTAAAGAGTCTTAACATTCTCTAACAAAGCCATATTCATTGGGAAAACTAGTAATCTTGATTTATTTTAACTATGCCTTTAGCAAGGGAGAAAGCACGGAAGGGGGAGAAGGTACTCTTGTTTCTCAGTATGTACCTTTCCGATAAGCGTGTTGTAAGAAGTCAAAGTCTATGAGGTTGGAAAGTGGAGGGCATAACAGGATGCTTTTTTATGTGTTGTTGTAATTTAGGCTTGTATCTATCTTTAGGCATTTAACTGAGGAAGCTGAGCTATTAATTTTGTTGTGTTAAGTTCACTTTATGGTCAGTGAAGAGGTAGTCTTAGCAATCAGTTTAGATTTTAGGTTGATGCTCAAGTACTTATTAGTGGGATGAATACATATCCTTACTGTATATTGCTGCATTGAAGAATTGAGATATTTGTATGTGGGGCTTGCAATTTAGATGATATCAGTCTTGAATTGTTTCAGAACATGCAGCATGTGGCTTCTCTGGTTTACTGGCAGTGATAAACCTGAGAAAATTTATAAGATGGCTTATGGACCCTAGTTGACTGTACTTGGCCATTTTTCTGTTCCAAACCTTTCAGAGGGTGAATACTTACAGCTTTTGCATAATTCTTGATAATTCAATAGTTCTTGTAGTTCTCTTCATTGTTTTACACATAATATACTGAATTTTAAAGTAATTTCAACAAGATTAGATTCGTTGGATATGGTTGAGGCATCCAAAGGCCCAAAATTAAACATATTTTTTAATTTGGAGAATTGGAAGAAAGGCACATCAACTCTAACTATAATTCTGTTCTGAAATCTGTTGGAACAAGGGCTGAGAAATATCTACATGAGTAACTTTTTTTTTCCCTACTCCTTCGTAAACTGACAGTACATGGGTTTGTAGAACCTCATTGGAGTGTAGAGGTGATGGTAAGTGACATTGTCCTGGTTCCGGCGGGGATGGGGTTAATTCTCCCCAGGACACAAGTATTTCCATGCCATGTGAGCCATGCCCACCCTGAGCTGCTAGGGGAGGGGGCAGGAAGTCGCCACTTGGAGCGGGCTGGGGCATCCTGATCCGGTCGGTGAGTGCAGGGAATGGCAGTTCGATAATCATCTTTCCTCTATCCGTGTTATTGTTGCTGTTTTTCTTGTTCCCTCTGCTGTTCTGTTAAACTGCCTTTGTCTCAACCCAAGAGTTTTGCCTTTTTCTTCTGATTCTTCCCGTATTGGGAAGACCCGAGCGAGCAGCACGTGGTTCTTTGTTGCTGTCTGAGGCCAAACCACAATAGTCCTTTTTGGCGCCCAATGTGGGGCTCAAAGGGTTGAGATAACGACAGAATCCAACTAGAGCTTGAAAAAACGAATTTGTTGTATGCATTTATTGTATTAGGTAAATAGTCGCTGGTCACCATGTTGCTTGGTTTGTTCTCATGGCTGTGTTATGTAAATTCCTATATGGCTTATGCACTCCCTGTGATGATATTTGTTACTTCTGGGAGGGGGATGAGGATTATCATTTTACTGTCCTGTGCAATATCGGCTTATGATATGATAACATCACTTGTTAGACGGTTATTTTGGGGCATTTATGTGGTATTGCTGTCCTGTCCGTACATTGGGCACCACCTCTCAGAATTTATTAATAATTACACCCAGTCTATGGGGGAAACAGGGGGGGACACTTTCCCCAGCTCTTTTGCCTCCCTTTTCTCCTTCGGGTCAGGTATGACAGCTTTTGAGAATTTTGAATATCCTTGGGATGCTCAAACCAGCATGTTCCTAGTGTTGTGTCTGCTGAATGTGTTCCAGGTCTCGTTTAGGGTTAAACGACTATTTAAGACTGCCACCCAGAGATCTGCTCCAAGGCTGGACAGTCAGGGGTGGCATGGCATGTGGGAGAACATGGGGAGGTACTTAGAGAACTTCTCACCTCCAATGGTCTGGGACTTCACCCCTGAACAATTACAGGACCCTGATAGAGTAGTAGAATATCTGAAGGGAAAATACCGTGGCTATTCCAGAGAGGCACAACTCACCACACTGTGCTGGGCCCTGGCCAGTATCTACCAGGCACTGCTCAGTGTTACGCAGCACCCTCAGGGGAAAGAGACAGAGACCAGACAGACAGGCACTGCGGCTACTCCAACCCCTGCGACAGACACTGCGGCTACTGCAGCCCCTGTGACAGGCACTGCAGCCCCTGCGACAGACACTGCAACTACTCCAACCATGGTGGCAGCCACTGCCACTGAACCAGGGAACCAACCCGTGCCAGTATCAGTTGCCCCCATACAGAAGAAGAAGTACACAAAGAAATCAGTTCGCTTAGGAAGAGATGACGATGAACCAGGGCCATCACAAGGACAGGAGGAAGAGGCAGAACCAGAGATAATTACCCAATCCCTATCCTTGAGTGAGCTGCAGGATGTGCGAAAAGATTTCAGCTGACTTTCAGGTGAGCACATTGTAACCTGGCTACTCCGGTGCTGGGATAATGGGGCCAGTAGCCTGGAATTAGAGGGTAGGGAAGCCAGGCAGCTGGGATCCCTGTCTAGGGAAGGCGGCATTGACAAGGCAATTGGGACAAAGACCCATGCCCTCAGCCTCTGCAAACGACTCCTGTCAGGCGTGGGGGAGAGGTCCCCCTTCAGCGAAGATGTTGTATGTCAACCAAGCAAGTGGACCACCATGGAAAGAGGTATCCAGTACCTGAGAGAATTAGCCGTGCAGGAGATGATTTATTATGACTTGGACAATGCAGACTTACCCACAGACCCTGATGAGGTGCACTGCACAAGGCCCATGTGGCGGAAGTTTGTACGGAGCGCACCATCGTCATATGCCAACTCACTGGCAGTAATGGAATGGAAGGCGAAGAGGGACCAAAGGTGGATGAGGTGGCTGGCGGCTCTGGCGATATGAAGAAAGCCTCTCTTCCCGCCTTGGCTCAGCGGTGGAGAAACTGTCCCGGAAGGTCCAGCAACTTGAAGAGAATATGTCCTACTCCCCACCTGTACGGGCCAGCATCTCAGCTATTAGGAGCAGGCATTTCCCCACTCAAGAGAGAGAGTACAGAGGGTACACACCACGAGGCACCCTGTGGTTCTACCTGCGTGACCATGGGGAGGACATGAGGAAGTGGAATGGACAACCTACTTGGATCCTGTGGACATGGGTACAGGAGTTGCAAGGAAGGACAACCACAAAAGGGGATCCCTCCAGGAAAAGTGCCGCCCCCGTTTCCAGCGGGCATTTCCCCAGACAGAGCATAAGGCCTGATCTTGCTTCCGATTCTCTTGAAGGAACCTCCAAGTCATTTCTGCAAGAAGTGAGTAACGGATACTATGACCAGGATTAGAGGGGCCCTGCCTCCAGCCAGGTGGAGGAAAGGGACAACCGGGTTTATTGGACAGTGTGGATTCGATGGCCTGGCACATCAGACCCACAGGAGTATAAGGCTCTAGTGGACACAGGAGCACAGTGCACCCTAATACCATCAAGCTACAGAGGGGCAGAACCCATTTGTATTTCTGGGGTCACAGGGGGATCCCAAGAGTTGACTGTACTGGAGGCTGAAGTGAGCCTAACTGGGAATGAGTGGCAAAAGCATCCCATTGTGACTGGTCCAGAGGCTCCATGCATCCTTGGTATAGATTACCTCAGGAGAGGGTATTTTAAGGACCCAAAGGGGTATCGGTGGGCCTTTGGCATAGCTGCCTTGGAGATGGAGGAAGTTAAACAGCTGTCTACCTTGCCTGGTCTCTCGGAGGACTCTTCTGTTGTGGGGTTGTTGAGGGTCGAAGAACAGCAGGTGCCGATTGCTACCACAACGGTGCATCAGCGGCAATATCGCACTAACCGAGACTCTCTGATTCCCATCCATAAGCTGATTCATCAACTAGAGGTTCAAGGAGTGATCAGCAAGACTCGCTCGCCCTTTAACAGTCCCATATGGCCAGGGAGAAAATCTAATGGAGAGTGGAGGCTAACTGTAGTCTATTGTGGCCTGAATGAAGTCACATCACCGCTGAGCGATGCCGTGCCGGATATGCTAGAACTCCAGTATGAACTGGAGTCCAAGGCAGCCAAGTGGTATGCCACGATTGATATAGCGAATGCATTCTTCTCAAACCCTTTGGCAGCAGAGTGCAGGCCACAGTTTGCTTTCACTTGGAGGGGCATCCAGTACACCTGGAATCGACTGCCCCAGGGGTGGAAACACAGCCCCACCATTTGCCATGGAGTGATCCAGACTGCACTGGAACAGGGTGAAGCTCCAGAACATCTGCAATACATTGATGACATTGTATGGGGCAACACAGCAGAAGTTTTTGAGAAAGGGAATAAAATAGTCTGAATCCTTCTGAAAGCTGGTTTTGCCATAAAGCGAAGTAAGGTCAAGGGACCTGCACAGGAGATCCAGTTGTTAGGAATAAAATGGCAAGATGGACGCAGTCAGATCCCAATGGACGTGATCAACAAAAGAGCAGCTATGTCTCCACCAACTAGTAAAAAGGAAACACAAGCTTTCTTAGGCATTGTGGGTTTTTGGAGGATGCATATCCCAGATTACAGTCTAATTGTAAGCCCTCTGTATCAAGTAACCCAGAAGAAGAATGATTTTAAATGGGGTCCTGAGCAACGACAAGCTTTTGAACAAATCAAACAGGAAATAGTCCATGCAGTGGCCCTGGGGCCAGTCCGGGCAGGACAAGATGTTAAAAATGTGCTCTACACTGCAGCCGGGGAGAATGGCCCTACCTGGAGCCTCTGGCAGAAAGCACCAGGGGAGACTGGAGGTCGACCCCCCTAGGGTTTTGGAGTTGGGGATACAGAGGATCCGAAGCCCGCTACGCACCAACAGAAGAAGAGATATTGTCAGCGTATGAAGGGGTTTGAGCTGCTTCGGAAGTGGTTGGTACAGAAGCGCAGCTCCTCTTAGCACCTCGACTGCCGGTTCTGGGTTGGATGTTCAAAGAAAGGGTCCCCACCACACATCATGCAACTGTTGCTACATGGAGTAAGTGGATTGCACTGATCACACAGCGAACTCGAATGGGAAACCTCAGTCGCCCCGGAATTCTGGAAGTGATCATGGACTGGCCAGAAGGCAAGGATTTTGGAATGTCACCAGAGGAGGAGGTGACGCGTGCGGAAGAGGCCCCACCATATAATAAACTGCCAGAAAATGAGAAGCAATATGCCCTGTTCACTGATGGGTCCTGCCGGATTGTGGGAAAGCATCGAAAGTGGAAGGCTGCTGTGTGGAGTCCTACATGACAAGTTGCAGAGGCCAGTGAAGGACAAGGTGAATGGAGCCAGTTTGCAGAGGTGAAAGCCATTCAGTTGTCTTTGAACATTGCCGAGCGAGAACAATGGCCAGTACTTTATCTCTACACTGACTCATGGATGGTGGCAAATGCTCTGTGGGGGTGGTTCCAGCAGTGGAAGCAGGGCAACTGGCAGCGCAGAGGCAAACCCATCTGGGCTGCCCCATTGTGCTAAGATATTGCTGCCTGGATAGAGAATCTGGTTGTGAAAGTACGCCACGTAGATGCCCACGTACCAAAGAATCGGGCCACGGAGGAACATCAGAACAACCAGCAGGTGGATCGGGCTGCTAGGATTGAAGTGGCTCAAGTGGATCTGGATTGGCAACATAGGGGTGAAGTATTCATCGCTCGGTGGGCCCATGACACCTCAGGCCATCAAGGAAGAGATGCGACATATAGATGGGCTCGTGACCAAGGGGTAGACTTGACCATGGACACTATTGCACAGGTCATCCATGAATGTGAGACATGCGCTGCAATCAAGCAAGCCAAGCATTTGAAGCCTCTTTGGTATGGAGGACGATGGCTGAAATATAAATATGGGGAGGCCTGGCAGATTGATTATATCACACTGCCACGAACCCATCTAGGGAAGCGCCATGTGCTCACAATGATGGAAGCAACCACTGGATGGCTGGAAACATACCCTGTGTGCCATGCCACTGCCCGGAATACTATCCTGGACCTTGAAAAGCAAGTCCTGTGGAGACATGGTACCCCAGAGAGAATTGAGTCGGACAATGGGACTCATTTCCAAAACAGCCTCATAGACACCTGGGCCAAAGAGCATGGTATTGAGTGGGTATATCACATCCCCTATCATGCACCAGCCTCTGGGAAGATAGAACGATACAATGGACTGTTAAAAACTACACTGAGAGCAATGGGTGGTGGGACCTTAAAACATTGGGATGCACATTTAGCAAAGGCTACCTGGCTAGTTAACTGCAGGGGATCTACCAATCGAGCTGGCCCTGCCCAATCAAAACTTCCACGTACCGTAGAAGGGGATAAAGTCCCCGTAGTGCACATGAGGAATATGTTAGGGAAGACAGTCTGGGTTAGTCCTGCCTCAGGCAAAGGCAAACCCATCCGTGGGATTGCTTTTGCCCAAGGACCTGGGTGCACTTGGTGGGTGATGCGGCAGGATGGGGAAGTCCGATGTGTACCTCATGGGGATCTGATTTTGGGTGAGAATAGCCAATGAAGCAAATTGTGTGTTGTTGACTGCTAAGTAACCCTGTCACTGTATGTCCTCGTTACTATAATTGCTATCAGCTGTACTGCAGTAAGAATTACCCAGGTTAAGGACAGATGGACTTTGATGAAGAACTGAGTAAAGCACAGCAGTGATGGGATCAGAACTGACCTCAGCAGCTGGCGCCCAGCAACTTCCTCAAGATCTAAATCTTCAGCCCATGGACTGTGTTCATGAGCTACGCCGGGTACACCAGTCACAAGCTCCAAAAATACAGCATGCAACAATCCAGCACCACACCCCATCTCACCTGCCCTGAGAGACTGTTCTAACAGATGAAGCCCAAAGCCGTGGATTGAATGAACTCGCCAGACACTTTGGAGGGATGGACCATAAACTAAGGGCATTATATATGCATGAATATATATGTGCATATATATATATATATATATATGACAGGGGAAAGTGTTGGCAATTCCTTGGAACCTGTAACATCTGGGCATGGCATAGATGGTATGGAATAAGGGATGGATAATGTCCTGGTTCCGGCAGGGATAGAGTTAATTCTCCCCAGGACACGGGTATTCCATGCCACCCTGAGCTGCTGGCTGGGGCTTGCCGGGTCGGTCGGTGAGCGGCAGGGAGCAGTAGTTCCATAATCGTGTTTGTATATTCCTCTATCCGTGTTATTGTTGTTGTTTTCTTGTTTCCTCTGCTGTTCTGTTAAACTGCCTTTGTCTCAACCCAAGAGTTTTGCCTTTTTCTTCTGATTCTTCCCGTATTGGGAAGACCCCAGCTAGCGGCACGTGGTTCTTTGTTGACGTCTGAGGCCAAACCACGACAGACATATATCTGTTTCTAGTTCTAAATTAGAAATCTTTTGTGATGATTTCAGGTGTTGTTAGAGCTATGTTTAAAGATAGCTCTAGGCACAAAGGCATGCATTTGTGTTATGTAAATGAAGATCAAGCAACACACTGTCATTTGTCTTCTCATCAGTTAAGAACTGTGAGATTCTAGGTAGATCCTAAACACTGATACCAATGGCATGATATTTAAAAATAAGTGCCAATTCCAGTTTACATGTCACATGATAGTGACACCCCTGTTCTCTACTGGAAGATGTCTTATGTGTATTCTCTGCCATCATTTGAAGAGGATGTTTTCATTTAATGATGAATGTAATGGCATATTTGTCCTATCAAACTCTATTGATAGAATTTGTCTGATTATGAGATGAAAGACTGTGGTATGCAGGCCATCTGGGGGGAAAAAAAAAAGAAAGAAGAAAGAAACCCAAACCTCTCCCTTAATCCCAAACACTGCCTGCTTTGCTGGAAGAATTGGGTACCCAAGAGCTACATCTTAAACTAGGAAGTTGAGAACAGGAAAGAACTGGATAAGCAGATTATAAAGCATATGCCTATATTTACATACACATCTTCCTATTAGAGATGCTATGCTGTTTGTGTGGTACTAATAAGGTCAGTTTGGATCATCTATGCAGTCCCCTAGATAGCTAATTTGTTTCATGAGGAAATTGCTTGTGCAAGATAATCAATTAGTTTAGTTAAAAGTGATAAGGTGATGTCTGAGCTGGTAACACGTATGAACTGACTTCAGTTTGACTCAACTTTCTTCTTGTAATACAGTGCAAAATGAGCTTCATCTTTAAGACACGTACTTATATTTTTTTTCAGGGTTTTCTGCATGCAGTGTTTGAACAGCTAAAACAGTTTCTGGAGTGTAGTAAGTATCTGAATCTTTTTTCCTTGTATTGGTTGTTAAATATTAGAAACTGGATGAAGGCATAATACAGTTTAAAAAAAAATACCTTGTACCTAAATGATTTTGATATAAGTACAGAGCTGTTACTTTAAATGCTGCTGAAACTGTACAGGAAAGACTTCAGTAAAAATGTCCTTTTATATTAAAAGACTAAAATCACACCAGAATTATACTTGGTGTGATAATGCCAATTAAAAAAAATAAAAAAATCTTAAGCCATGGAGTGACAAAGTATACATATTAAAATATCTATATGCTACTAAAACACAGATCATCTTGAGTTTTCTTGTTTGGGAGGGTTTTGTTGTTCTTTTTCTTGGAGTTTGCCATGTATTTTGTAAGTGTCAAATGGGAAATAAAGACCATGCTCAGCTATATGTACTTTATACCTGGAAGAGTAGTAGTCTAAGACAGGCAACCACAGGTTAACACAGTCAACAGGAATATAATCATAATTGGGAGGTGCTAGTACTTTTGCAGGGAGGTTACTTGAAGCAAACAAAAAGATGTTCAGCAGTGTTGCATCTGAACTCACTCTTTTCTTGCTTGTGTACTTGTAGTAGGCATGGTACAAGCCATTCATTCATTTAAAGATTATCAGGTCATTCTTTCAGAATTCAACAACACTTGTTCTTAGTATAGATGTCTAAACTGAGTAGAAAGAATTTTTTTGATACAAATGAAGGTACTTGGATCAGGAACCTGTACTTAGGTGAGGGTCTGATTTGGGATCTGAGCCTTGTTTCTAGAAAAGTTGGAAAATGCCACTGTGTTCAATGCCAAAATTAAATACCTTTTTTGCTTTTCTAAAGTGCAGGCTTCTCTGCATGAAAATATTTGCCCCTTCTAATATAGTATAGTCATGCTCTTTCTAGCCCTTCTTTCATTTTTGGCAAGATAGTTGCCTAGCTTTAGTAGATTGAATTGAAGGCCATTCCATCCTGAAGCTTAGTGGTTATCACAGTCCCCTAGAACATAGGCCTGTGGGGTTTGAATGTCCTAAGATAAGAATTGAGCTGAAGCTTCCCATCTCCACTTTTCTAATCAATAAGCTGTTTTGCAAAAGCAGCCACGACTATCTTACAAGATTAGGGTTTACTCTTATGTTGTGGTTTAGCCTCAGATGGCAACAAAGAACCACGTGCCGCTCCCTCGGGCCTTCCCAATATGGGAAGAATGGGAAGAAAAAGGCAAAACTCTTGGGTTGAGATGAAGGCAGTTTAACAGAACAGCAAAGGGAACAAGAAAACAACAACAATAATACGGATAGAGTGCCAGGTCCAAACCGACTCTCAGTCATGCGGGCACAGGGAAAGACGAACGCACCAATATGATGCAAATCAATTCCAACTTTATTCAGCTTAATCGTTACATTTATAGTATTATGCTATCTGTTCACGCGCTCTAACTCCTACTGATTGGCTGCATGCTATTTTCACGAGCTGTCCACGCGCAGGTAGCATCCTGCTGATAGGTTGAAGGTCGATTGCCACGCGCTTCTCAGTGTCTTCTAACTGGTCATCTCTGACTGTTCATGCGGAGCAGCAGCTTTGCTTTTCACATTCCTTTCCTTGCTGATATCTCCTGGCACTTGCTTAACTTTTCTCTCAAGGCGCCTCTCACGGGTACAGCTTTGTCTCATCAAGGCCAAACAGATTCCCTACACTGCTCTCTCTCTCCACAATTCCCCTGTTGACGCGGAAGGTTTGAGCAATAACACGCAGACCAATATGATCAGGTTAATGCCACTTTATTCAACCTAAGTGTTACATTTATAGTATTATGATTTCTGTTCATGTGCTCTATCTCCTACTAATTGGCTGCATGCTATCTTCACGAGCTGTCCATGCGCTTGATTCTTTCTTGTCATTGGTCGACCTTTCTTGACGTATGATGTTTTCAATTCCTTTGTTACACTTCTTTCTGGTCAGCACTTCCTTATCTCATGTCTGACAGTAACCTTTCTTAAACTCATGTCAAGGCAGGCCTACACAGCTGCTACCAACTCCTCAGTGCTTGGAGTGTTCATAGGGTGACCTCGTTGTATTAGAAATCCTTCCACATTCCCCCTTTTTTATTTTTTCTACAACAAAGCTTAATTAATAATTTTTTGCACTATTTTTTGTAAGTAGTCCAAAATACAGCACGTGACAAGCATTGCATGACAAAGATGACATGTTTAGAAAATTTAAAACATAAGTTGCTTTATACAATCGCTCTTGAGGTGTCATACCTACGGGATTCCCCCTTTTTCATTTATCAAGCATGGTTTTTAAGGTATGATGAATACGTTTCAGAATTGCTTGCCCAGTTGGGGAATGAGGAATACCAGTGACATGTTTGATACCCCATGTCTGTAAAGAGGCCTGTATTTTAGCGGACACATAAGCTGGTCTGTTATCAGTTTTTACAGTTTTCGGTACTCCCATGACTGCAAGGCATTGCAACTAATGTCGAATAACATCACGAGCCTTCTCTCCTATATGAGCACTAGCTACAACAAGGTGAGAAAACAAATCAACTGAAACATGTACATAGCGCAAACGTCCAAATTCCATAATGTGCGTAACATCAGATTGCCAAAGTTCATCAGGTGTAAGCCCTCGCAGGGTAATCCCCGCAAATGATGGTAGAGGAGCCGGCTGCTGACAGCGCAAACGACCCTGTGAAATCAATCGTGCTAACATTTCAATCATCGTAGTTACTGTTTTTTGAAAAGTTATGTGGCAAAAATACTCACTCTAATGCAGTCAGGCTCTTTGCGAGTGCATCATCCCACTGTCCTATCAGGGTGTAAGGTTGAAATTTTTGATGTATCATAAACAAATCTACAATGTGCTGTAATGCTTTCTGAGCTGTTGGGGTTAATGAACGTGGAACCTACTGGGGAGAGGAGGGGTGGGCAGACACAGCGCTTCAGGGCGTCCCCTGTATCTTCAAAGTGCGCTCATGTCTGACCCCCTCTCTCCGATCCGAGACAGCCCCCTTATATCCTGTCCCGGATTGAATGGAAAAGTACAGGCTAGGGTCGCTGCATGCGTGGCCAGCGCATGCAGCGAGCCTCACCGGACTCATGATCCAGCTTTGCTAACTGCGGATGTCTGGTACCTGACTACCTTGCACTCCCTCCTTGTTGTCTTCTTCTTTGAAAGTTAGGTTCTCATGGACACACATATAGTTTTTCAGCAACAGTACTGAGTCCCTTTTTCCCAACATGCATACTGGGTTTGGTTCAACTAGTAATTCTCCGTCGTGTCTCACTTGAGCCATCCTCTATTATCCCTTACACATGCCACCCTGTGGCCCATAGTTGGGACACGACGATATTCTACAACTCGTACAAGGGTATGATGCAAAGCAACATCTGCAACTGATCGTATAATGCTTATTAAACATAGCAAACAGCATACTAAACATAACAGACAGATTCCTTCCACACAGATAATGAGTATAATTTCCTTCAATCAACTCCACCCCCAAGTCCATCCAGCAAAGAGATTTCACACAGTGGTCTCCACAAGTTGCTGGCTCGGTCGGTGCAGTTCTTGCAACTGGGCATGGAGCGGTCACTTAGATTCATACAACACAGTCCTTTAAAACCTTGACAACTGTGTCCGTGAGCTAAAAGCAAAAAATCAATAGCAGCTCTGTTTTGCAGCATTGCATGTTGAATACTATCTACATCTAGCAATAACTCAGCAACAGCTGTACTAGTAGCATTACTAAATTTATCCCTGGCAGCGAGAGAGTCCTTGTTATCAAGAATCCTTGGCAGCGAAAGAGTCCTTGTTAGCAAGAGCGCATGCGGACTCCCTGTTCTTGCTGGTACTGTGCTTTGATCTTCTTCCACAACAGGCCAAGATTCTCAGGCAGCTGGATAAGGTGCCCCTGAGTCCATTACAGACTTATGTCATCTAAGTGTTTTTCTTGCAAGCACCCGAGACTGAATAACAATTAGTGTGATATATGTGTTTTCCAGCACCCAGGTGCGAGTCCCTTGAGCGTATTTACAATCCTCCTTGCTGATCTTCCGTTGCTTTCCCATATTCCACCCCCCTGCTCAAGAGACTGCTTCTGCTGGGGTTCATTTAGTCTCGCAGGGTATAACACAGAGTAATTTACAAAGGCGTGCAATAACATATATACATATAGGGAAAAAAAAAACAAAACCAAAACATATCTCTCTAGTACTGCTTGAATCAGATGTCCTATTTCTCTTTTTCTGCCGCTTTCTCGTAGCATGTATGGCATACTTTTGTTCCCTTTGTTTTTTTTTTTCTCTTTTTTTTCTTTTTTCTTTCTTTTTTTTTTCCTTTTCTTTTTTTTCTCTCTCTTTTTTTTTTTTTTCCATCACTTACGGCTGACATAAAAGTCTGCCTTGCAACAAGAGCTCACCCTTAAGTTTCTCATTTTCCTACAGAGCATCCTATAGATTTTAGCTTAACTCCTTTTCCCAATCAACCATGATCTTACAGGCAAACAACAAACAACCAACCATACGCCCTGCATGGGTAAGCCATTCCCGAGAGCATAAGCATGTCGGCTGGCGAAAACTCCCCCAATATTTCAGGACTTCCATCAGTTCTACGGCCCATCATGGTCTATCTACCTGGGGTGCGCTCGCCTTATGTCTAAACATTGTGTATATACAAACTTCTTCGCTTGACTGTGTGTCAGCCCTAGTCACGTACGAGAACAGTACCACACCGGGCAGAACACCTGCTCAAGCGGAGTCACCAAACGACACTGCACACAGCAAACAACAAACAGTAGCACAGATGCTGATCAGCAGATATAAATTGGCGCCCACACACACTTACACAGCAGACATACAAAAACACCACTTCTATCTCAGGGAGATGGCTGGGGCGGGGGGTGGTGAGGCGGGCGGCAGCGGGAGTGAAGCGGCTCCGGCTCCGTCCTTCTCCCCCGACATTCTGACAATACACTGCAATACCCCGATTCCGGCTGCGCGCACACAAGCAAAATTTGATTTTTAAAAAAGGAAAGTAATAAAGTCATCACGTATTTGTTGTCATACCTGTATTGCATTACTGTTCGTTGCAAATGACTTGCAGTCTTCCAATCAAATGGCACCCATTCCCTACGACCCCCCTGTGTTAATACTGGGAAGGCCGAAAGAGATTCCGGTAGCATCTGACCCTCTATCACTGCATGTTCTATAATACCTTTCCACCTTTGTCCTGTATCAAAAGTTGGATCTTTCCGCACCGGTCCCCCTCCGGGGCTAGATCCCCCCACAGCTCCTTTTTGTTCCATACCCTTTTCGACAGTTAACTCTGCCTCACTTGTTGCCCTTTCTTTTGCATTTTCCCATCTCCTTTCCTGCCCTCTTTTCCAAGCCACCCGTTCTTCCTCTCCTACTCCAGTCCTAAATTTCTGAGTCAAATACTCATTCGCATCCTGTAAACCCATCTCCCCATTGTTTAACAGTGTACAAATCCATCACCTCACTTTCTGCTCTTTATCTCCCTTTTCTGATACATTATACTGTTGTGCATTCCCAGACTCATCCGCTGCTGTCTCAGACGGATCACCCGTTCCCGGACTCCCACACACCCTCTCCTCAACTGCCTGCAAACCCTCCTTGATAACCTCATGAGCCTTTTTATAAGCAGCCTGTATCGCGCCCGCTTTCAAACCCTTATCAAGTCTCTGCATTTCCGCGAGCAATTGCTGCATAGTGTTCTGTTGTTCGCAGAGAACGCCACGGAGCTCCGCAGTATCTTTAGGTGGATAGACGGTTTTTGGACGAACGTCCTCGGAGGATGATGATGTTTCCATAGGCTGAGGAGAGTCGGGGGGAACCTGCGTGGATGACTCCGGTAGACCAGGGTACGGTGGAGCGGTCGGTTGCTTAGGCGTGAGAGGTGGCAGCGGTGGCGGCAAAAATGTCCATCTGTCAGACGCCCCCCAGAACTCCTTTTCTGACTGCTTTATTACAGGAAATGCATTGGAGGACGAACTGTTTCCCTCTTCCCCAGCTGCATCTAACACCCTCTGGGCTGTGGCGGCAATAACAGCTGATCCATGCATGCCTGCAATCAGTCCCTTCACCTGTCGATAAGTGCCTGCCAGGTTCCAGGCTTCCTTATTCTCTGACTGCACTGCTTCCCACATTTCCACTCCAATTTGAGTCCATGTTGAAAGGTCAAACAACTGAGTCGGATCTCTGAGCAATCCTCGTCGTCGGCACCAAGATAATAGTTCCAGTAAAGCACCCTTACTGAGGTTTTCCCTGGCACTTTTTGCCAGCTGCAGCAAACTTTCTACCGCTGCCTTTTCCATGGCTGATACAGCCGAACCCATACTACCGTTCCCACTCTAGGTGGCTCCCACTTCCCGTGGGGTTGCGGATCCGCTCCTGCCTCTCTCGGGCAGCCCGGCCTACCTTAGCGCCGGCGGTAGTATCCCCGCGTTTCTTACTCCGGTCTTCGGTCCAACAACGCTCATCACATCGGGGTCACCATTTGCCGGGTCCAAACCGACTCTCAGTCATGCGGGCACAGGGAAAGACGAACGCACCAATATGATGCAAGTCAATTCCAACTTTATTCAGCTTAATCGTTACATTTATAGTATTATGCTATCTGTTCACGCGCTCTAACTCCTACTGATTGGCTGCATGCTATTTTCACGAGCTGTCCACACGCAGGTAGCATCCTGCTGATAGGTTGAAGGTCGATTGCCACGCGCTTCTCAGTGTCTTCTAACTGGTCGTCTCTGACTGTTCATGCGGAGCAGTAGCTTTGCTTTTCACATTCCTTTCCTTGCTGATATCTCCTGGCGCTTGCTTCTCAAGGCGCCTCTCACGGGTACAGCTTTGTCTCATCAAGGCCAAACAGATTCCCTACACTGCTCTCTCTCTCCACAATAGAGGAATATACAAACACAATTACGGAAACCACCACTCACCGACCGGACCCCGGGTAGCCCCCTGAGGAGAATTAACCCTATCCCCACTGTAACCAGGACATCTTATTATATCATTTTTTGCATGTATGCCTTCATTATGGCTCTTTTTGGTTTTCTCTTTTTTTTTAATAAAAGATTTATTTGTTTTTTGTAAATTCAGAATGTTTTCCAGTGTCCATAATGAATTTTTTTATGGTGGGGTTTCAAGAAAAGCACATAGCATTATGTATTAAGGATATGCCATAGTTTTCATATAAGGGCATTTTCAGCTTTTCAATGCTTTTTTACTTCTTGCCTATGCTAGCATTTGATTGCATTACTTTAACTGTCTTTTATCATTGAGGTGTCTGTAATGATGTTCCGGTTGTTTTATTCTGATCAGTTACAGTGAATTTCACTGCAGCTGAGAGAAATGGTTAAAGATTATTTTTTTCCAGTACCCATTACCTTGAATTTATGACTTTGAATTTATTCTGCCAAAGAACTTTTTTCTGGCTGCCATAATCCCTGAACTACAGATAAAACAAGTTGTTCTCCAATGTTAATTTTTTAAAATGTAGTTATCCAGAAAGAAAAGGAAAGTTTGAAAAAAATGATAGTTGTTAAATATCTGATTTACCAGGTAGAAGTATAGGAGCAGAAAACGTATGCAGAGACCATCTAGAAAACACTATAATTCTGTTCACTAAAGTGGTAAGTAAATTTGCCATTTAGTTACTGAATAGTTAACTGTTCTGGAGGTGCAATCCCCGTTCAGATATATATATTCCTTTAATCCAATAGGTTTCGGATCTTTTGAAGAAATGGAAGGTACTACAACTTAAAACTTCTTTGTTATGAAATATATTTTTGATTTTTTTTAAAGAAAAGGGTATCTGTTTACTCACGCTGACATAAGTTGCAGGAGTGAAGAATGCATTTCCTTAGCTCAAACAAAATTAAGTGCATTCCGTAAGTAAATTATTTAGCTAGTATTTTGCTCAAAAAAGAATTCTGGAAGTTTTGCTAAAACTTTGGTATCAGCATTGATGAATAAAGAAGAGATAAACTTTTCATCCTGTCTTTTATAAGCAGTTAGATTGCTATTTCTAAGGCACTGTTAGTTCTATTGAATAACTGGCCACTTTTAGTTTATTGAAAGAAGATTTAAAAAAACACCTCTCACCCTCTGTGACTTTTGTATTATATAATACATTTGTAGTTTTCAACTAATTCTGTGGAACCATTAATTGCATATATTATCAGAAGGTAATTTTGTCACTTGCTCTGTTTTTAATAGATATAAAACTTACAGAATTCCCATTGTTTGCAGACTCTATTTTTGGGCCATAGGTCTTATTTAAATATTCAGCCTAATCATCAGAGGTGGGAGGCATCTGTCAGCTTCATTGAACTGAAGATGCTTTGACCCAGCATTCTTAGTCTTTGTTATAGTACTTCTTACTTTGAACTAACAAGCAAAGTATATGAGGCCGTGTGTATCTTTTTTTCATAGACCTGAAGAGAAAATACACTTTATTCATAGATAATCTACCATCCATAGAAATTCAGATGCAAGAATTTAGGTTTAGACATTTTTGCAGTAGTAGAGGAGATCAAAGGAATTGACTAGTGCATTCTAGACCACTAGTTGGAAAACTAAGCTGAAGAAGCAAGTGCTTGTACTGCAGTGAGTGGAGAAAAAAAATGAAGAATTCTTTCCCTCACGCCTCTTTTACTTACGATAATTCTAATAGGGATGAATTATCTGCTACAATATTCAGGGTTTTAAATGTGGCTGATATGTTTTATATACTGTGTCGTTAGTAAGCTGGTCTAGTTGAAAATGGGTATTGTTCCTTAAACTTAAAAAAAAAAGGTAATTTTGAATATGAATCCAGAATTTCAGGGAGAAATAATGCTTCATTAATCATTGATACTGATCTCTTCCTAATGTCCTGTCCTTGTTCAGTTTTATGTTTTTATATAAATAGGCACTTGTTTTTGAAAACTAGTTTATGAAAGCATTTAATAAAAGACTTGCACAAAAAGTAATTTTATTTCTTTTTCTTGCTCTTCTACTTCCTTATTTTTTAGCTTTTGGACTTCCTGGATCAACATCCCTTTTCATTTACTCCTTTGATTCAGAGGTCATTGGAGTTTGCTGTAAGCTATGTTTTCACAGAGGCTGGTGAAGGAGTTCTATTTGAGCGGTTTATTGTACAGTGCCTGAATCTTATTAAGATGATTGTAAAAAGTTATGCTTCCAAGCCATCCAAAAATATTGAAGGTAATGCTAATATTTACCAAAAACATTTTTTATATCTTGAGTAACATTTTGCTAGTTGTTACCATGAATTAAATTTAAGACATTCTTTTGAAGCACTTAATGCTTCAAGTTAGTAATGTATGCTTCTGTCTATGTTGATAATTCTTATTTGAATGGTTAAATTATTTATATATGTGGCCATTGACTTGCTAAAGTAATTTTAAATCCATGAGGAGTATGAATATCTTTTTGTTGATTGTTTTAGTTTTCACTGAACCAATTTTAAAAGTATTGAGGTATGGAAATTTATTAATTTTCATCAAATAGCTTGATATATATTTCCCTTGAGAAAAGTTTGATAAAATGCTTGGTGTTTGTTGTAATTAACTAATACCAGTACTCTGAAATATAGAAACACAGTGAATTTGAAATGCAGTTGACTATAAAGCAGTTTATATGTTCTTTTTCTGTGTTTCATTCTGAACCTTCATACACTTCTGTATGTATGGATGTGGTGGGCTGACCCTGACTGGATGCCAGGTGCCCACCAAGCTGCTCTATCACTCCCCCTCCTCAGCTGGACAGGGGGAGAAAAATACAACGAAAGGCTAATGGGTCAAGATAAGGACAGGGAGAGATCACTCACCAATTGTTGTCACAGGCAAAATGACTCAAGTTGGGGAAATTAGTTAAATTTATTACCAATAAAATCAGGGTAGAATAATGAGAAATAAAAACCAAATCTTAAAACATCTTCCCCCCACCCCTGTCGTCTTCCCACTCTCAACTTCACTCCTGATTTTTCTCTACCTCCTCCCTCTGTGCAGTGCAGGGGGATGGGGAATAGGGGTTGCAGTCAGTTCATCAGATATTGCCTCTGCTGCTCCTTCCTCCTCACACTCTTCCCCTGCTCCAGCGTGGGGTCCCTCCTGCAGGAGACAGTCCTCTACAAACTTCTCCAACGTGGGTTCTTCCCACAGGCTGCAGTTTTTCACAAACTGTTCCAGTGTGGGTCCCTTCCATGGGGTGCAGTCTGTCAGAAACAGACTGCTCCAGCATGGGTCTCCCATGGGGTCACAAGTCCTGCCAACAAACCTGCTCCAGCCTGAGCTCCTCTCTCTATGGGCCCACAGGTCCTGCCAGGAGCCTGCTCCAGCACAGGCTCTCCACAGGGTCACAGCCTCCTTTGGGTGCATCCACCTGTTCCAGCATGGGGTCCTCCATGGGCTGTGGGTGGATATCTGCTCCCTCGGGGACCTCCATGGGCTGCAGGGGAACAGCCTGCTTCACCACTGTCATCACAGGAATCTCTGCTCTGGTGCCTGGAGCACCTCCTCCCCCTCCTTCTTCACTGACCTTGGTGTCTGCAGGGTTGTTTCTCTCACATATTCTCGCTTCTCTCTTCTGGCTGCAGTTGTGCAGCAGGTTTTCCCCCTTCTTAAATATGTTATCGCAGAGGTGCTACCACCTTCGCTGATTGGCTCAGCCTTGGCCAGTGGCGGGACCATCTTGGTTCACCTTTTCGGTGAAGAAATTTTTCCTAATATCCAATCAAACCTCTCCTGGAGCAACTTGAGGCCATTTCCTCTTGTCCTGTCACATCCACCTCACTACAACCTCCTTTCAGGTAGTTGTAGAGAGCGATACGGTCTCCCCTGAGCCTCCTTTTCTCCAGACTAAAACCTAATTCCCTCATCCACTCCTCATAAAACTTGTTCTCTAGACCTTTCATCATCTTTGTTGCTCTTCTTTGGACGCACAAAGAAGTATAACACTGATGTATTTCAGTGTTATTCCATAATTTTATAATACATTAATGTCATAAATCTACTGATTATTAAGTGAAAATTCTACTTGTAAAAGTTCATACTCATGTCTGAGTTATTGAACTAGATATGTAGTCACTTGAAAAAAGAATATAGCATAGTCTAATAAAAGCACTTGACTTTCTGCAAACTGGGTGATTAAAAAATTAAAATATAGAGAAAAATATTTTTTTTCCTAATTTTTGACTGACATAGAGTGCTTGTGTTGGCTGTATTTTTATGTATTTATACAATTATTTTTTTTATTGCTACTTTCTTTAACCAACGTTAAGTCCTAAAAAAACCCCAAGTTATTTTTAAGATTATATTTGGATACACTTTCTGAATAGGTATAAATGAAACTTTCTTTGAGTACTGTGTGTTTATTAATTACCTTCTTCAGCAATGCTAAATTAGAAACAAAAAGCACAACAGAAGCCACAGCTAAAAGTTTTTCTTTTCATCTACATAGTAGCTGAAAAGCATAATAAGTACTTCATGAAGCCCTAAAAACCCTTCAGTCCAATATTGCTGCTAAAGAACTCTCTTAAATGAAATTAGGCGTTTAGCTTGATTAACAAAAGTACACTTAAAAGCCTGCTATGAAAATGTTTTGGTTTTTTTTCCTCTGAGGATTTCTTATCTATTGATTTCTTTCTAGTTTTGCTAGTCTACTGTTTGATCATTAAGCCTTTTAATTGTAATTTGGATTTTCCTATGTTTTATTTCAGATAGCAGTCCTGAAACTCTTGAAGCACATAAGATAAAGACAGCGTTTTTCACATATTCAACACTAACGGAAATATGTAGGAGATTAATCACTCACTATTTCCTGCTGACAGGGGAAGAATTAATGATGTGGGAAGAAGATCCAGAAGGCTTCAGTAAGAAGTGTGTTGTATGGTTGATTGCAATTTATTTAGATACTGGCATAAGAGGTTTTATATCCACATTGCCTCTACAAATTGCCCATGCAATAGTGGCTGTTCTATTTTCAACTGTTTTGTTACAAGGACAAATATTCCCTCTAGAGATGATTTTCACAACAAGAGATCTCTCAGTAGTCTGTGATATTCACATAACTAAATACTAAACATACTGAAGCATAGTTGACATAATACTTTCTCTTTTCCTTTGTGAAATAATAGCTGTAGAAGAGACAGGAGGAGATTCTTGGAAGTACAGTCTCAGAGTAAGTGTTTCAATTTGAAATAAAACCATTCAATATTTCTGGATGCATTTCCTGATAGTCTTTGTCGTGGTTTGGGCTGGGTTGGCCAATGACAAGATGACACATGCTCTCCCCCAGCTCTCGCTCCAAGGAGAGGAAGGAGAGAGATAAACAGCGTTATGAGTTTTTAAAAAAAAATAAACTACTTCAATGAAATATTAATAACAAAATAAAAAGGAAATAACAGAATAGATAAAATATACATATAAAACCATATCAAGTTCCCAGGAAGATGTCACCAGCAGGCACTGGGTAAGCCCCTGACTGGACTCAGCAACAGAGAGGAACTGGATTCCAGATAACTGACAGGGTCCTCCTCAGACAACAAACATTGAAGAAAGAGAGCCATTGAAGAAGCATCCCAGACCCTTTGATCCCTCAGATTTTATACTGAGCATGGCAGATGGGATGGAATACCCTATTGGTCAGTTTGGGTCACCTGTCCTGTCTGCTCCTCCCCACAGGTGCAACCCCTTCACATGGTAAACAACCAAGTCAGCTGACCCTGGTTGCCACAGCAGCAAGTATAAGCAAGAGCCTCTCCCACTGAACAGAAAGTTGGCTCTGCTCCACCACAAACCAGGACATTGAAAGACTACAACAGAAACAGGACATTCCACCCCTTATTCCATGCCATTTGCATCATGCTCAGATCACTAATACTTCTTATCCATCAAATATATACATATATAGATATACACAGATCACTCATTTATGATTTATCTTTATACACAAAAGTCTGTTAAGTCCATTTAGTTCATAATTGCAGAGTGTCACCTATTACAGCAGAGCCAGCATAGAGTATTCTCACCAAGGGTTAAATTTCCTTGAGGTACACATTGAGCTTCTCCATTCTCCAGCATCACCCACCAAGTACATCCAGGTCCTTGAGTAAAAACAGTCCCACAAATGGGTTTGCCTGAGGAAGGAAAACCCCAGTTTTCCCCAGCATATTCCTTCCATGCACCACAGGGACCTTATCCCCTTCTACTGTATGTAAAAGATCTGATTGAGCAGGACCAGCTTCACTGATGGATCCCCTGGTGTTAACTAACCAGGTAGCTTGTGCTAAATGCTTGGCCCTATTTTTAAAGGTTACACCACCACCCGTTGCTTTCAGGGTAGCTTTAACAAGCCATTGTATTGCTCAGTTTTCCCAGAAGCTGGTGCATGATAGGGGATATGATATACCCACTCAATGCCATATTCTTTTGACAAATTACTTTTAAGATTGTTTTTGAAGTGAGTCCCATTATCTGACTCAATTCTTTCTGGAGTACCATGTCACCACAAGACTTGCCTTTCAAGGCCCAGGATGGTATGCCAGGCAGTGGCATGGGGCACAACATAGGTTTCCAAACATCTGGTGCTTGTTTCCACCATTGTAAGCATGTAACGCTTACCCTGGTGGGTTTTAAGGTGTCTGATGTAGTCAACTTGCAAACCCTCCCCAAATTTATATTTCAACCATCATCCCCCATACCACAAAGGTTTTAACCTTTAGCTTGCTTGATTTTGGCACATTTCACAATTGTGGATAACCTGCGCAATAGCATCCATGGTTAAATCCACCCCTCGGTCACAGGCCCATTTATATGTTGCGTCCCTTCCTTGATGACCTGAAGTGCCATGGGCCCACCGAGCTAAAAAATAGTTCACCTTTATGTTCACAGTCCAAATCTGTCTGGAAAATCTTAGCAGCCTGATCCACTTGCTGATTGTTTTGATGTTCCTCAGTGGCCCGACTCATGGGTACATGGGCATCTACATGGCGAACCTTTACAACTAGTTTCCCTAGCTGGTCAGCAATATCTTGCCACAATTCAGCAGCCCAGATGGGTTTACCTCTGCGCTGCCAGTTGCTCTGCTTCCATTGCTTTAACCATCCCCACAGAGCATTTGCCACCATCCATGAGTCAGTATAGAGAGAGAGTATTGGCCACTCCTCTCCTTCAGCAATGCCTAAGGCCAGCTGTATGGCTTTTTCCTCTGCAAATGGACTCGATTCACCTTCTCCTTCAGCAGCTTCTGCGACTCCTCGTGTAGGACTCCACCCAGCAGTTTTCCACCTTCGATGTTTTTCTACAATACAAGACCCATCAGTGAACAAAGCATACTGTTTCTCATTATCTGAGAGTTCATTATATGGTGGGGCTTCCTCAGCAGGAGTTACCACCTCCTCTGGTGGCCTTCCAGAATCTTTGCCTTCGGGCCAGTTTGTGATCGCTTCTACGATTCCTGGATGATTGGGGTTTCCTATTCGAGCTCACTGTGTGATTAAGGCAACCCACTTACTCCAGGCAGCATCGGTGGCATGATGACTAGAAGAAACTTTACCTTTGAACATTCAGCCCAGTACTGGTAATTGGGGCGCCAGGAGGAGCTGCGCTTCGGTACCAATTACCTCTGAAGCAGCTCTAACTCCTGCATAGGCTGCCAAGATTTCTTCCTCAGTTAGGGTATAGTTGTCCTTGGAGCCTTTATAACCTTGACTCCAGAATCCCAGAGGTCGACCTTGAGTCTCCCCTGGTGCTTTCTGCCAGAGGCTCCAGGTAGGGCCATTGTCCCCAGCTGCAGTGTAGAGCACATTTTTAATGTCGTGTCCAGACTGGTCCAAGGGCTACTGCATGCACAATCTCTTGTTTAATTTGCTCAAAGGCCTGTCGTTGCTCAGGACCCCATGTAAACTCATTTTTCTTTTGAGTCACTTCATAGAGAGGTTTCACAATCTGACTATAACCTGGAATACGCATTCTCCAAAAACCCATAACGCCTAAGAAGGCTTGTGTTTCCTTTTTGTTAGTAGGTGGGGACATGGTGGTTATTTTGTTTATCACATCCATTGGGACCTGGCGACAACAATCTTTCCACTTAATTCCCAAGAACAGGATGTCTCCTGCAGGTCCTTTGACCTTACCTCTTTTTACTGCAAAACCTGCTTTCAAAAGAACCTTGATTATTTTTTTACCTTTCTTGAAAACTTTTTCTGCTGTATTGCCCCACACAATGATGTCATCACTGTATTGCAGGTGTTCTGGAGCTCCACCCTTCTCCAGTGCAGTCTGGATCAGCCCATGGCAAATAGTAGGGCTGGGTTTCCACCCCTGGGGCAGTTGATTCCAGGTGTACTGGATGCCTCTCCAGGTGAAAGCAAACTGTGGCCTGCACTCTGCTGCTAAAGGAATAGAGAAAAAGGCATTAGCAATGTCAGTTGTAGCATACCACTTGGCTGCCTTTGACTCCAGTTCATATTGCAGTTCTAGCATGTCTGGCACAGCAGCACTCAGTGGTGGTGCGACTTCATTCAGGCCACGATAGTCTACTGTTAATCCACAGTCTCCATCAGACTTTAGCACTGGCCATATAGGGCTGTTAAAGGGTGAGCAAGTCTTGCTGATCACTCCTTGGGTCTCTAGCTGACGAATCGGGTTCTGGATGGGAATCAAGGAGTCTCGGTTGGTGCTTTACTGTCGCTGATGCACTGTGACAGTAGCAATTGGCACCTGCTGTTCTTAAACCCTCAGCAATCCCACCACAGAAGGGTCATCTGAAAGGCCAGGTAAGGTAGACAGCTGTGTCATGTCCTCAAGTCTCTCCAGCTGCTATACCAATAGCCCACCAATACCCTTTCAGGTCTTTGAAATACCTTCTCTTAAGGCAGTCTATGCCAAGGATGCACAGAGCATCTGGGCCAGTCACAGTGGGGAATTTCTCCCATTTAGGCTCACTTCAGCCTCCAGTACAGTCAGTTCTTGAGACCCACCTGGCACTCCAGAAACAGTAACAGGTTCTGCTCCTTTAATATTCAATGGCAATAGGGTACAATGTGCACCAGTGTCCACCAGGCCTTCATACTTTTGTGGCTCCAACGTGCCAGGCCATCAAATCCACACAGTCCAATAAACTCGGTTGTCTCTCTCCTCCTCCTGGCTGGAGGCAGGGCCCCTCTAATGTTGAGAGCATCATCTACAATTAGCAGATGAGTTCCTACCCAGACCAGTGAACCGTTTACCGTGGACTGGAACAGCCACCCTCCTGCAAGAATTCTTTCTTCCATCTGTTTTACCTTGCAACTCAAGCACTTGTGCCTGTAGGGCTAACATCAGGTTTTTTATGCCACTTATTCATGTCCTCTCCATAGTTGCAGAGGCAAAGACCACAGGAAATCTTGGAGCCAGTCCTGTTTCCCTTGAATTGGTCTTGTAGGAGGGTGTTTTTTCTTAATGACCGAGATGCGGGTCCATTCAAGGGAAGAACAGGATTCTTTCTCCATCTTGGGCAGTTTTTCAAACAGTTTATCATTCTTCTTAGGTATTTCATTTTTTTGTTGGGCTATTGTCTTGGTGATTTCCTCTATTTTCTCAGTCATTTTTTCCACGGCTGCCACAGTGAAGGGACGAGAGAGACTGTCTTCATACTATTGTACCCTGTTAGCCACTTCATTTACAGTTGGTGCATCAGTATCAGATCCTCCACAAACCATTGTTGACAATGTGTGGGAATACTTTAATAGTGCACTCTGCACAAACTTCCTCAGCAAAGATCATTTGCATGGTATTTCATCAGGGTCTACATTCACTCTCCGGTCACCATAAATCATCTCTTGTGTAGCCAGTTCCCTCAGGTACTTGATACCTATTTCCGTGCTGGTCCATTTACTTGGATGGCATTCAATATCATCCTTAAAGGGATACCTGCCTTCTACAGGTGATAGCAGTCACCTCCAGAGACTGAGTGTGTTTGATTTTCTCCCAATCACTTTATCAATCCCAACTGCCTAGCTTCTCTACCATCTAGGTCTATGGAATCAGCCCCATTGCCCCAGCACTGGAGCAACCAAGAGATAAGTGTCTCCCCCCTTCTTGATGACTAAAGTCCTGTCTTATATTTTGCAAATCTTTCATAGAGAAGCATTTAACAATTATCTCTGCATCCGAGTCCACTTCCTGTATTGACAGTGCCCAAAAAGGATCCTCTCATGTATCTTCATCATTAGGGATAGGGGAACAAGCCAATTTCCTTTTCTGCTTCCTGGTCACCAGGGCAACTTATACTGGTTCTGATGGAATTTAAGTAGCAGGTAGGGGAGTAGCTTGGGGAGTGGTTTGTGCCTGTGCCAGCTGTGAATTGGACCACAGGATACGAGTAGCAGCAGCACATGTCACACAGTACCCACTCCCGCAGTAGTGTTTAACACAAAACCACCCACGCAACACATTCAGGAGAACCAACAACAGAATCACAATCTTTTGAAAGTAACATTCATTTTCTGAACAGTCCAAAATATATCCATCCCCGGCTTTTTAGCAAATCAAGCCCTGCATTAGGCACCAATAAGTCTGTCATGGTTTGGGATAGATTGACCAATGGCAAGATAACAGATGCTTTCCCCCACCTCTCACTCCAAGGAGAGAAACAAAGAGAATTATGAGTTTAGAAAAAAAAAAAAAAAGAACTAAACTACTTCAATGAAGCATTAACAAAAAATTAAAAGAAAATAATGGAAGAAATACAATATATATAAAAAAAACCATATCAAGTTCCCAGGAAGATGTCACCAGCAGGCACTGGGTAAGCCCCTGACTGGACTCAGCAACAGAGAGGAACTGGATTCCAGATAACTGACAGGGTCCTCCTCAGACAACAAACATTGAAGAAAGAGAGCCATTGAAGAAGCATCCCAGACCCTTTGATCCCTCAGATTTTATACTGAGCATGGCAGATGGGCTGAAATACCCTATTGGTCAGTTTGGGTCACCTGTCCTGTCTACTCCTCCCCACAGGTGCAACCCCTTCACAGGGTAAACAACCAAGTCAGCCACAGCAGCAAGTATAAGCAAGAGCCTCTCTCACTGAACAGAAAGTTGCTTCTGTTCCACCCTAAATCATGATAGTGTTCTACCCAAGAGAGGTGATGTTTGTTAGAAAAATAGGCTTGTGCTTTTAAAAAAAAAACAACCTTTGTTAGAGAAATGTCATTAGCATTAATATACATGAAATTTGTTTATTGATCAATGTTCAGATGTTTTGAAATACACTGGAAGCTATGCACTTCATGTTCTAGGAGAGAGGCAAAAGGAGTTTGCTTCAGTGTTTGTATCATGTAGTATCTGATAGTTATTAAAACCAGTACAGCTTTTTCTTTTTTTAAACTGCTGATTGATATTTTTGCTAATGACTTTGTTAGTAGACATGATGAAGTAAGGTTGATGCATTTATATTAGCATTTTAGTTCAAATCAAAAGTATGCTGCTGTAGTGAATCTTCCAATTGTTCTGCTGTGGTTTTCTTTGGAAAGAGATCTAAAAACTTATTTGTTGGGTTACTTTCAGGTTAAAACTAAAAAACCCGGCCCTGGACATAAAATTATAGAATGTGTTGGGTTAGAAGGGACCTTTGAGGGTCATCTAGTCCAACCCCCCTGCAGTAAGCAGGGATGTCTTCAACTAGATCAGAGCCTCATCAAACCTGGCCTTGAATGTCTCCAGGGATGGGGCCTCCACCACCTCTCTGGGCAACCTGTTCCAGTGTTTCACCACCCTCAGTGTAAAGCGCTTCTTCCTAATGTCTAATCTAAACCTACCCTGCTCTAGTTTAAAACCATTGCCCCTCATCCTATTGCTATATGCCCTTGCAAACAGCCCCTCCCCATCCTTCCTGTAGGCCCCCTTCAGGTACTGGAAGGCTGCTATAAGGTCTCCCCAGAGCCTTCTCTTCTCCAGGCTGAACAACCCCAGCTCTCTCAACCTGTCTTCGTAGGAGAGGTGCTCTAGCCCTTTGATCATCTTCGTGGCCCTCCTCTGGACCTGCCACTGACTGAACTAGGGCTAATACAAAAAGAAACTCTGAGATACCTACGTTGTTCTTGTACCACAGAACTTGCTAATGCAGATATAGCCATCAAAATCTTGCTAGACTTAAGTATACTGTATAATATGAAATGGTATTTCATATGGTACTAAGACTAACTTTGCTGCAGTATATTGCATTTTAAATTATGGCCTTTGGTGTGAGGTATGCAGCACTTAAAATTTTAGCATAAAATACATTTCAATTGCCTTTATTTTGATAGAGTCTAAAACAGATTTCTTTAATTTTTTCAGCCATGCACAGAAGTTCTTTTTGTTGATATTTTCCATGAGTATAATTGGACTCTTACCCCCGTGCTTTTAGAAATGGTCCATAGTCTACAAGGTAAGTTGTTTAAAAAATAAAGAAACTGTAAAATGTAGAATTCTGATACTCGCTTTTGTCAACTGTTAAACAATTTTGTCCTGTGATATCTAATTTTATATAGTGTATTCACTCTGCTTTTGAAAGATTGTGTTAATATTTTGAAATTACTTCTAAACCTTTCTTAAGGAGAATGCAATGTGTATATAGGAAGAGGAAATCCTAATGATTCTTTCCCTTTTGTCATAACTGTTTTAGATGACTGACAAAAACTGGGTCAGCTCTACTTTTGTGAGGTTTCAGGGTTTCTTGAGAATGGTTGACAAGCTTAATACATTCTGTAGGTTGTTTTTTTACCAAGAACTTCCTGTTCAAATGTTTCAAGGCACTTTATGGTAATTCTGCCAAGTTTCTGCAAAAATCCTGGGGAAAAAAATCACCACCTTTTAAAGAGAAAGTTCAAGTTATGCTGTCATTTTGGAGAGTCTAGAGGACTTTCCACATCTGAGGAATCTACTTTAAAAGTTTAGTGTTTTTCTGTATGAAGACTGAAGTCTTCATAGACTGAGGAATGATTCAGGTTTTCTTCGCCCCCAAATTGAGTTTTACAGTGATCATGGAAGATAATGACTGGTAGCTGCCACTTTGTTTTCCCTGTCATTTCAGTTTAGGTTGTTTCCACAGGTTGTATCATACCTGACTTATAATATTTTATATCTGTACTTATCAGAATGGATCAGTACATTCTATCAGGTAGAAATAAATATTCATTTTCTGAGGATGGTTTCTGACTTCACATCCAGAATCTCTTCATAAAATACTTTGTGTACATGACTTTCATGTTGTGCTGTGATACTGGGAATGGTAAAAGGTTTCTTTCAAAAGGGTTGACACTTTGTTTTTCAAGAATTATGGAAGGTAATACTTCCACGCTTTTTTTGTTGTTGTTGTTCCTGAAGCCCCAGTAGCCATTTCTGGATGTTTTCAATTTGAGAGTTATTGTTGAAGTACTAGAAGATATTAAGAATTCATTAATTCTTAAGATTTTGAAAAAATTTTACTTATACATTGTAAGTACACATGCACATGTATATAAAGTATATAGGAACTAGGTCTAAGTAGTGACTCTGGAAATAGTACCACGTGGTAGACCGTTTTCGGCAGTTTGTGGGATTTGAGTCTGTTTTTTAAAATACATACTTTTGACTTACTTGCATGTTGCTGTTAAAAATGTTCAGCGCTGAGGAAGTCAGTCAAAAATAGGCTATGAAAGCAGAGATTTGATTTTAGTATATTCACTCAAGAAAGCATCAAAACTGAAATACTGAACTTGTGAATAAAACAAAAATAGTGAAGCAGTCTTAATTCACAGCATAGTTATTTAAAGTGTAAAAGTGCAAAGTTGCTTGTGTTCTTCATTTAGTTATGCTTTTTTTCTTTATTTTAACTTTGTCTTGTAGGATCTACCAACATGGAAGATACCAGTACTATATTGATTAAAGATGCTGGTAAATTAAATTTTACTTTACCTTTGAAGGAACAGAGGCCCTTTTGTTTATGTGCTTGACTTCTTAAAAATTATATGAAGAATTTGCAAGATTTATTTTTAAGACTTTTGAAAAGTAGGACCTAAATCCTATTTTTCCATGCACTTGATGTCAGTCTTAACTTTTAGAAATGCTTATGTAAACATATGGTGCTTTTTTCAGCATTTTTGTGAAACAAACCCTTAGACAATCTCCTTTACTGTCCTGTCCTTTCCCCTCTGTAAATAAATGAACTGCAGTGCTTCAATGGAGATAGTCTGTCCATTTTACAAATAAGGAGATTTTATGGCAAAAGAAAAGAATTGCCTAAGGCCTCTGATGGAACTTTTTTTGATGTTAGAATGAGATCTTAATTTTTTTTTCTTATGGCTTTTAACTATTTTCAAGAGTCTGTATATTTCTTCTGTAATACCTTACTTTTACTAAAATTTCCTGCAGAGTTCCCTTCACCATGATCTGATAATATCTTTCTTCAGAGTATATGCTTTAGTTTTGTTTTCTTTATTATGCTCGGGTTATCTAAAATGTTTTTTGAAACAAATTAGGCTGGTTATTTAGAAATAAAAATTAAATATTCAAGCAAACAATAAGCATAACTCTGTTGTTTTCCCCCAGTGTATACTGCAGTTGGACTGGCTGCTTATGAACTACTTGATAGTGTGGATTTTGATCGGTGGTTTAAAAATCAACTATTAGCAGAACTACAGGTTTCTCATAACAGGTAAACACCTTGGTTTGTTTTGTCTTCATCATTTAAATATGAACTGTTGATACAGATCTGGTAAGATATAACATCTGATCATTGCAGACTTGAAAAATGCTTAATATTTAAACATATCCACTAAATGAGCAGAGGTATGAAATACATATAGATAACCGGCACAGTCACAGAAGTGACAGTGTTCATGACAGTGGCAGTTTCTGTTTATGTTTAAATTACTGTGTGGTGGCTACTTCCAGGGTTCTGTTATATTAGACAGATTATTATTATAGTATAAGTCTGTCCTCTTCCATATATTTGAGTTGATCAAACTTTCCCAGGACAACCACCTTTGCTCATTTGGAGAAAGATACTTAGGCCTTCTGAGTCCCCAGTGCCCTTTAGGCAGCAAAGTCCCACTGAAATATGTGGAAATAATCTCTGTGAAACTGTAGCTTAGCCAAAATAGTGATTTATTCTTTTTTACTAGTTCAAATACAAACCCTCTGTAGCACTCTTCAGTTAATTTTGCTAGCAATAAAGTGGGGAAGTGAGGATTTGGGTTGTGTTGTAAAGTGTGAATGATTACAAGCTGGCTCTACATGAAGAGTATTATATAGCCCATCTGCTGCAGGTTTTCCTTCTCACCAATGTCCTCTTCACTTGGATGGCCTTCACATGAGTATCTCCATTTTGTTTAGCAGATATCATAGGGTAATTTGAAAGATCAGTTTTGGCATCTTGTTGTAGACTGAGCTGTCCATATCTACAATTGACTAGGAAGACAATGTTCCTCCCAGTTCCTCAAACTGTCACCCTTCCCTCAGGAGAAGGACAGTGAATGCTATTGTACATGCTAATCCTAATCAGATAAATTCCAAATCACCCTTTGACTCTGAATAAAGATGTCCTATTTTTCTCATCAAAGTCACTGTCAGTGACCCTAATGGCCTTTGAAAGGTTTTACTATTTTTTTCTTATGCATTTGAAATTAATCTTACCAGACATTATCTGAAATATGAACTAATTTGTTTGCTAATAACCTTAGGAGCTACCATGAATTGTAAATTATTTTCCACAACGAGTTGCTAGCCAGCTTTTTTATTTCCAAATGCCAATTATAAACATATTCTTTACAAATACAGTTCAATTTCATGTAGAGTGGAAGATTCTGCTAAAATTACAAAAATTAAAATGCTTCTTTTCATTACAATATACTTTTTCCCTAATGAATTATCTATTTTTGGATGTGTAACCTTACTTCAAGGGTCACAGAATAATTGCCACAGTTGTTTACCTGGTGTCTCCTAATGTGTTTTTTTCTTTCTCATTAGTCTTTTTTTTTTTTGTTTATATGATCTCAACTTCACCCTACTATCTACCAGTGGTCAAGCACTCTAATGGTTAGGCTAAATGTCAGAAGAACAGGAAAAAATTGGAGATCTCGTATATACGATTGATCTTTTGTTGTTGTTCTGCACCAGCACCAATCTCTGATATAAAGCTGCCATGTTATTTGTAGCACATGCTGGCTTTGGCATTTTTATGCCATCCACCCATACAGTAAGACTGACAAAAGTCTTCTACAGTTGATATAGTTGTATTTACAGTAAGGAAGACACCTGATCTAACCATTTGGTACCATGACTGTAGCAGTAGGAGAAATATGGGATTAATGAAAAGATAAATAAATACTTTTAGAAACATTGCATTGCCGAATTTATCACTTGCCATAATATTTAGTTTTTTGCTAAGGAGAAACTTTTCCATAGTATGAAAATAGTTTACTGAATACAATTTTTTGCAATAATTCAGTCTTAAAACAACTCTTTTCCTGCTAAGAGAGAAAGTATCAATGTGACACAGTACTTTGGTATCAAGTATGATACTTCTGACTGTGAATGTGTAAATGCTGTCCAGAGTGCTCAAAGCTACCATCCTATGGCTATTACGACAGAAGCTGCCTTATTTTGCAATATGGTCACTTTCCCATGTGAACTTTAGGTCCAGCAGGCTCAACCTGCTTATACTTAGTCAGTATGTGCTCTTAGTGTAAAAGCTAATGATGTACTAAAAGGTGAGCTTTTCCCCAGAAGTGATGAATGTAGAAAAGGTAGGACCTCAAAAATGAGGACCTACGAGTAGAAGAATTTCTAGGAACTTAAGTCCTTTAAAAAACAAACCACCACCACCAACAAAAAAACCACACCACACCACCCCCCCAAATGCACGCTATATTTTCTCTACCAGAGAGAGAGAATATACAAAGATGCAGGTAGGGGAGGTATGGATTGTACAACAAATATCACCAGAGCTGAAAATCCTTGCTGTCAGCAGACAGTTATGTACTTATGTCAAGTGTAATTTAGAACTTTTCTTTATGTGACAGTGGTTTGAAAACTATCCAATGCCAACCTCAAGAAAAACTCTTAGGTTTTTTTTTTCAATATTCTGATTTTTACAAGGTTATGTATCAGGCATGAGTATTCTAAGAATAGAAAAAGTTGCATCATCACAGTTTCTCAAATAAATAGAAGGATGTGTTAGTAAGGCAACATCTTGTGAAAGCTATGCTTCAGCAATCATAGAATGGTTTGGGTTGGAAGGGACCTTAAAGATCATCTAGTTCCAACCCCCCTGCCATGGGCAGGGACACCTTCCACTAGACCAGGTTACTCAAAGCCCCATCCAACCTGGCCTTGAACACCTCCAAGGATGGGGCATCCACATCCTATTTTGTAGGAAATGGGTTGTTCATGCTTCACAACACTGGAATGTTATTCCTTATTAGCTTTGTGTTCCAGTTTATTAAACTGCTGTATATATGCTACTTTTGCAACTTTCATGTTCTCTGAAGGTGTGCTTTGTTAATTATCTTATGGTTATGGGAATGTTTAATAAACTTATTTACTGTAAAGAAGCCTTAATAACTTCAGTTTAAATCACCGTTTTGATGGCTTATAAGGCAGAAGTTCATCAAATGAAAAATAAATTAGGATAACAAAGCAAAATAATTTGTTACTTCAAATTCTATGAATAGAGTTCATCTTGCCTAACTTTATATGTCTGAAAATTAAACATTTTAAATCTGAGCTACTCTTCCTGGCCAGCTTTTATAATCAGTGGAGAAAAATAGCAGCTCTATGGAATGCTTTTCTCAGTCTTTGTTAGGCAATTCAGCTCATTGTTATTCTGGTTCTTATTTCTTCCTTTTGACTCTAAAGATGTTTGGTTTATGCCCTTGTTGTGGCACTGGTGCAAGATTAGGTAATGTCAGTTCTTTCTGAGAATAGTTTTAGACTGATGACATGAAATGCTCTGTCAGTTTCTGTAATGCAGTAGCTAAGTTTGCATTTTTAAATTGTATCTGACCTCAAATTTTGAGCACAAAAGGAATGGCAAGGAAATTGCTGGAAAGTATGGTAAAAGTAGTAAGACGCCATGATGGCAGTAATAATGTAAGATTTATTTTTAGTTTCTTTTATTGGTGTGCTATGTGCAGAATAAACTGTATCTCTAGTGAGACTTTCAAGATTGTTATTTAGGAAGAGAGTTGTTTTTTTCAGACATAAGTTGGTGTTTCCTGAGCCTTCTAGTGAAGAATTTTGATGAAAAAAATTTCTGCATTAAAGTTCTAAAGTTGGTCTTGACAAACTAAATATTTTAATAATTGTTTTGGGGAATAATGTTTTCCTAGTGATTCTTAGATTTCTTTTTTCATCAGAGCATTCTAGAACAGCAAGTATAATGAATTAATGAGTACAATACTTTTTTTTTCTTTTTTTCCCCACTTTTAAAGGTATAAGCCAATACGCCGACGAGTAATTTGGCTAATTGGATGGTGGATTTCTGTAAAATTCAAATCGGACTTGAGGCCTATGTTATATGAGGCAATTTGTAACTTGCTTCGAGACCAAGACTTAGTGGTAAGTATAAGTAGTGTTTTGGATTATACATTTGTTCTGTAAACACAGGTGAAACACGCATACCATATCTTATGTAAACTTGGTTGAAAACTTTGTAATATCACACCTTAAAGTCTGTTGGGAAGTTGTGGGGATGTTTAATCATGGAAATGTTGAAAAACAAGATCAAAGACATGAAAAGAACCCTGAAGATGTTCACTAGGTGATGGCTTCAGTGGGAAAAATGAACGGCGATAGCAACAGTCTCTCTTTTTTGTAAGAGTTGTGAAGCATCTTGAGATAAATAATATATAAACAAACAAAAACTTTGTGCAGATAAAATGGAGTTATTCTGTTACTAGTATCTGCAGTATACAATATTATTTAAGCATCAACAGTTATCATCTGCTGGCAGGATATGATAAATGGCATTGGTTGCTAAGCTGGTTGAGTACTATTCTGTGGTTTTAAGCTACAATTTCAGTTTGACAGCAGGTGAGGTTGAGATGCTTGTTTTTGCATTTGTTTTTTGTTGTTTTTTATTTTTAAGCATACTGACCTAGCAGCTACTCAACAAATAAAACAAACCTAGCTATTGCTTTCTGAACATCTACCAGGGAAGAACATACTAACTTGTTGAGTTGATTTGATTCTGTGCTTTTTGAGTGACAGCAAGCCATAAAATAATCCCAAGTTAAACTCTTTTTTTGCAAGATTTTTTTATCACATGCTAGATATCTCCTTGTTTAATTCTTTCTTGACCTTCATGAAGATTTTGACTGAGTAGTTTCTCCAGGTGGTATCACTTTAGCAATGCCAAATAAACTGTAAAGGATACTAAAATAAAAGCAAACGAAAATATTTCTGAGTTGAACTAGCTGCACTTCTTAGAGTGACAGAACACACAGGATAATTCAATTGCCAAAACAGCAACTGGTTTGATATTTTCAGGTATTATGTTGATAATCAAAATAATGTTTAATGGACGTGTGATGCTTTTTGGCTTTTGTCTTTCAGGTCCGTATTGAGACAGCTACAACGCTGAAGTTAAATATCCTTTTATTAGCAAAGATGTTTGATTAGCTCTTAATTCAGAGCTACTGGAAAATAAGCAATTTTAAACTTACTACCAAATTCTTCACATTATAATTGTTGTGTATCCACGGAATATTTGCTTATTTGAGTCTCATATCCATCTGCAATCTGTATTATTTTTCTTTAATGATTGTTTACCCGTACATGATTTTGAGTTCAGAACTGACTGGTTCTTACCAGTAAGAGCATTTATATGGGCATATTCTGTTGAGCAGATAGATCCATAGAGGAAAGCAGGAAAAAGTAATTTCCAATTTCATCTTAAATCAGACTACTTAGTAATCGGTGTGTGTATGTATAATTTTTTTTTAGTCTTCGTACGCCAAAGTGTGTAAAGACTCATACTCTTACTGTTAAGGTTGCTAATGTGCAATATATTTTAGTACTATATACATTGTGTGTTATCAGATGCTAAGACAGTATGAATGCTGTCTTCAACAAATAAGTCTCCTCACCAGTGTGTCGTGGTTTTGGCTGGATTGGCCAATCAGAATGACAGATGGCCCCTTCCCTCCCCCACCCCAAAGAGAGGAGAGGAAGAGATAAAGAGATTTATGAGTTTAGAAAAAGAACTAAACTACTTTAATGAAAATAATAATAAAAAAAAAGTTATACAATATATACAAAACCGTATCCAGCTCCCAGGATGATGATCGCATCACCAGTAGGCACAGGGAAAGTCCCAGACTGGAGTCAGCGATGGACAGGAGCAGGATTCCAGATCTGGAGTCAGGAATGCACAGATCGGGATCAAAAGCAAATGGACAGGGTCCTCCTCGGACGTCGGCCATTGAAGAAAGAGAGTTGACCTTTTGATCCCTCAGCTTTTATACTGAGCATGATGCAGATGGGATGGAATAGCCTGTTGGTCAGTTTTGGGTCACCTGTCCTGTCCCCTCCTCCCTGCAGGTGGGACCCCTCTACGCTTCTCCACTTCCGACCCTCTAACAGGGCAAATAGCGAAGTTAGCTGACCTTGGTTGTTATAGCAATAAGTATAAGCAAGAGCCTCTGTGCATACCATTCCTTGGTATAATCAGGTCTTATCACTCTGAGAGAGAACAGTTTCTGAACAATATGCTGTTAATTTCAGAGTTTAGTCAGTTAGAAGAGGCCCAGCTAAAAAGTAAAATTACAAAACAGAAAATTGGTTCTGTTTTACCTCAAACCAGGACACAGTGTGACTTACTTTCTAGTATGCCTGTTTCACATAGTACTTCCCAACCTGCTGTTTCAAACAAATATTAAATGTAAGTGTGTGGTTAAAATAGTGCCTTAAAAACATAGACTTTCTTGGTCTCCTGTATTCTTGTTCTTTATGGTGGTGACTGCTGTTGACATTAAGTAAACAATGACATTAGCCATGAATACAGCAAATAGTGATCACTCAAATTTAGCAGGTGCTGTTTTTTCTTGTTTGATTATGACCTCCATGTTAATTGCAACTCTGTAAACACTGAAATTTTTTAAGCTGTCTTTTTCAGTTCATTATCTAAATTTTATCTACTGGCCCAAAAGCTGGAAGACCATACCTTTGCTCTGACCCTAACAAAGTGTTTCTTCTGGAGAATTGGCCTTCAGCTTTACAGAATTTTATCTGTGAAGTCATGTTTATACTTACCAAAACATGAAAATCATATATGTTCAAATTGATCACGTGCTTGAACTGTTATGCAAGAGCAAATCTGAATTATTTTATCTTGGTTAGGCTAGTGTGTGTTTTTCCAAATGAGAGAATAACATTTTGCACACTTGGTAAGTATCTTTCAAACTTCACAGATGTCTTAGTGTTGTAAGCATACAGGAAAATCACTATTTCATGTCACCAGTTGTATTTTTGATGGTCTAATCTGTAGTTTCTTTTGTTTGGTTGGTTTTTTAGTATTTGGAATCCATGTTTACACTGCTCTTTCAGCTACTTCAGGAAGTAACAGAATGTGACACCAAAATGCATGTTCTTCACGTTCTGTCTTGTGTGATTGAAAGAGTCAATATGCAGGTATTTATTTTTTTATAGACTTCAGAGCTAGCTTTGTACTAAGAACAGAGGACTTCTTAATGTTTTTGGCTTATACAAAAATAGTAGAAAAATGTCATTGATAGACTAGTTATTGTTATGGTAGATGCCTGCATTATTTGCTTTACTTAGCTCTTTTCTCACTTTTCAGTTCTCGTTTATCTTTTGTGTAATATGTTCTTGTTCGGTTATTACTTCTTTATTTTTTGCATTGACTCACCTTTTGGAGTACAGAATGACTTCCACTGCTTACCTTAATGCATTTCTTGCAAATTTTTTTATTTTCACTTTCAATTCTCATTGTCTCATATCTGAGCTACATTTTGGGGAAAAAATGCTTTACGTTCCCAGGGACTGTGCAGTTAATTTTGTAATCTTTCATTGTCACTGATATGGATTGTGATTGCCTATACAGCATTCTCCTTAACTGCATGCAAAGTTTCAAGTTCACATTCTCAATTTTCAGTACTTCCTTCTTAGTGTTAAAGTATATTCTTCAGCTTAAACATAAAGGAATTGAAGATGTTTTTGCAGAAATAAAAATGAATTGCTGACTGCTTTTGTCTCCATTTTTTTTGTGGTATTACTGTATTAAGGACAGAGATAATGTATGGCTTGGAGGTTATCTCCTCTTTCTACAAGTAATCCTGCCTGAGTGACAAATTTAGCTTTCCTAATTGTCCCTTGTAGGTAAAGTCAACATGACAGTAGATTTCCCTGCATTTTAGATCAGCTGGAGAAGCATCTGAAAAAATCCAAGTTGAGTAAGAGCCTTTATGAGTCTGTTAAGGTTAATTCATAATTAAATATTTTAGAAGACAAATAGATTAACCCTTTAGTATTGTAGAGCATCATAGAAAAAATTTAGGTTAGGACAAACCTCTGGAGGTTACGTAGTCCAACCCCTGCTCAAAGCATGCGTAACTTCAGAGGTTATTCAGCATTATTTTTTTATTTTTTTATTTTTCCTGGGACTGTTTCTGGTTGTCAGAGGATGCAGTTATTCAGGAATCCTGTCTAAGAGAAGAACATAATAATATGAAAATGACTTCAGTTATCAAATTAAGTATTGTTTGTGTTTTGTTTACTACTTAAGACTAATTGTCATGCACAAATGTTACCATAGGTAATAGGTTCTTTTCAAATACCTGTGCAGTCAGGTGTCACTTCAGTCAGAGTATGGAATATGGTGTTTCAGGAAGAGGAAAGAGGAGTAAATTAAAGCAAACTCTGTATTTTTACTGTGACAAAAGCAGCTCTTAAATCTTTCAGAAATTATGCCTGGGATAAATTAATCACCTTGTTTCGCACATTAATGAAAAAAAAAAAAGTGCTCTGAATTTCAGATATGACCATATGTAGGATGTTTGATTCAGCATTTACCACTCCTTTGTAAACAGAGTGAGGAGCACAATATGCTACAATGTGCCATTCTAATCATCCTTATACATCTTGTTCAGGTAAAGTGTTGGAATCACATAAATGTTGCCAGTATCTTCTTCTGTTCTTTCTGACATGCCTTCATGTCCTCTGTGTGTGTATATTAAGGTATAAGGTGTACAATTAAGGTATATTTTGGTTTTATAGGCTATTTCTAAATGCTGTTCAGTCTTATAATAAAGACATGGTTCTCTGATAGTGGAGGTAAACATGGCTAATGTTAAGCACGAAACTCTCTTGTTTCCAGGGGCTTGTTCAGTAAAAGCAGTTCTTTAGGCAGATTTGCTTGTGTTCTGGAGGATTTTTGTTTTGGTTTTGTAATCTTGGAATTGAACCTCCTTTAGTGCCTTTATAGTTTGTGTAAAAGAGCTTGTTCAGGCTTCCTTTATTTCCCAGAGTGTCAGTCTCTTCTTACAAACGTGTGTGTTTCAGAACTGATTCTGCAGCATAGGGACATCTGTTTCCCCATTGCTTTCCGTTCATCTCCCAAGGATGTGGAGTTTTCCATTTTTGTTGCAAACGTTCTGTGAACATGAGCCATTTTTAAATGATAGGCCAAGATATGGGCCACCATAACAAGCTTCACTTTGCCTGTTCTTTAAATTTGCATTTTAATTCAGATTAGTGTCAAATGTTTCTTGTTTAAATCATAACTGCTAGGTTTAATGTCTCTCAAGGGTGTTGTTGGCATTGACTAGTTGTGGGTCATCTTGTTTATTTAGAATTCCAACCCTTTTATTGTTACCATTTTTACCGTGACCTTTTTATTGCATAACTCTGATGCCTATTATGTCCTTTTGCAATTTCTGCAACATTTATATAGTATATGGGGAAAAAATATTTTATTTTATCCCTTCTTAAATTTCCCAGCTTTTATGATGTTCTCTTTTGCTTTGTTCATATGTTATGAAACAGAGATAATAGCAGCTCTGAGTTGCTTGCTTTGTTATATAATAGATTTGTATCACATCCCATTATTTGTATTTCAATATTTGATTATTTTTTTCTTCTTTTGAGTATTCATCTGTGCTCATAATTTTCTTTTTAACTACATAAATATCTCCTCTTTTTCAATGTCTGTTTTAAAACAAAATGGTCAGAACTATTAAAATATCTGTGAGCAGGGACTACTATCACCTTACCTTTGTTCGTGAATGCATCTTCGAAGTTCAATAATAAAAAAGTGATAGTAATACTGAGAATAAAGGTGACTGTAGTTATTATCAGACCTTTTTTTGTAGTTTTTTTTTACATCCATGTGTTGTAGGAAACTTTTCCTTTGCCAGAATATATTGCTTACATTTATTAACATTAGGTTTCATTTACCTGTAGTTGTTCATTTAGCCAAGTTTGTTTAGTTCACTTAGTGTCTTGCAGTTCTCAAAACTAAAGAAATCTAGATAACTTTTGGTCCCAGATCTTGCTATATAACATTAATAGCTATGTTGAGCAACATTGTATCTAAATGGAAGCTGCTAGTAATCTGTAGTCAAATAAATAAGTTTTGACCTTTTGGGGGGTTTCAATTCTTGATGGTAATTTGCCTCTCTTCCCTGCTTTTCTATGCATGTACAATAAATTCCCTAATTCCTCTAGAGGTTTACTGTAAGTAACTTGGCAGAGAGTTTTGAAAGCCAATAGAAATTATTAGCTGCTTCAGTTAAAATTAACTGAATTTCTTATCAGTGAAGGAAAAGATCTTGCTATAACTTAAATAATCCTTAAACTTGAAATATCTAGAAATATCTGTGCTGTTGACAGTAAAAATGCAAATAAAATGTAGTAGGCTACTGAGGAAAGATTGAAGAATAAAACAATATGTAGTTATATTGCCTGCAGAATCTGTGCTATTAAGCACTTCTTTAATATGAGCTATATGCCATCCCACCTTCTCCAACCCCTACTACATCTCAAAAAAGATGTAGTAGAACTAGCAAAGATCAAGAGAGGGGCTCCTAGGATGTAGGGCAGTGTCCATACAGGAACAGACCAAATATGCAGGCAGTCTTGAACTTGGGAAAGGCATGACTTTCTGGATAAAGGATATTATTATAGAGGTCTATAAAAACATTAACAGTGGAGAGAAAGTGGAAAGGGAATGATTACAAATTACAACTAAAGGAAAATTTGGGTTTCTTTTAAAAGTATAGTTAGTTCAAACAAAGAGAAAATATATTTTCACAATATACAAATTGTGGAACTTCTTGTTACTGGCCACAGTGGAGGCCAAAAGGATAGGTGGACTCCAAGAGATTAGACAAACGTATGGAAGATCCTTCTTTTAAGACAAGTTTGTTTAAATAAATAAATTATTCCACAAAGAAGCTTTAACTGAGAAACATAAAATAATGTTAAATTTAACAGTTTCCAAATATAGTAATTATGCAAAAGCAGCATTCAGCTAGCCTCAGTTCTCTTTAGTAATATTACAAAATAGCAAGTAGTTTCCAATATAAGAATTATGATCTTTGTAAGATTAGTTTTAATTTATTATTAGTTTTGACAATAGTTATCTCTACCTTATTTTTAAAAATTAGGGGGTTTTATTAAGTGATCATTGAAAACTTTTTAAACTTTGTGTTCTTGGGAAGACATATTTGTGTATTACTCATGGATCACTTAATAAGTCACTGTCATTAGTCTGTGATTCTTTGTTTAGGAATGAAAACACACCCCTTTCCTGATTCTTAGAATATGTCAAAAGATTTAGGATATGGTAAGATCCAAAGAGTATTTCTTTTCTTGATCTTTAAGACATGTTATTCAGCATTTAGTATTTGTTAGAGCTGTGACCTTTCCCAGAAAGAGAATGACCAATGAATGTTTTTAGGAATGCGTATTCTTTATAATTCTTTTCTTGCAGACTATTGATAAGCTGCTTGTTCTCCAAAAACTTATGTAATTTTCTCAAAACTTACTGAGAAAGTTCAGGGGCTGGGTGCAGACAGCAAAAATCTCTATCCTTTTCTACTTCCAGTTATTCAGCTAAGTACAGATGTTTCTCAGCCTCTGCATGTCTATCTTCTGGAAGATGGTTTAGAGTTGTGGTAAGAATGTTCTTTATCAAATTCTAATTTTAAAAATTTTATTTTTGTATCCCTGGAAGAAAAAAAAAAAATTTAACAAAAGCTTTGACTGTATTGAGACTGTATATGTTCTTGTTATCTTACCTTGACGTCATCTATATCATACCTTTTCTCAGAAGAGGTGAAGTTAGGAAGTTAATAAAAGAAGCACAATTAAAAATATCTGAGTAGGTAATCTATTTTCAAGCAGTTGATAGAAGGATACAGTTCTGTTGTGATAATGAACAGCAAGACAAAAAGTCTAGACTCCCTATAATGTGCATGCTAATCTACTAATTTGATGTTCTTGACTCTGGGAGCACATTAACCCAATGATTCTCAGAGCTGGTCGCTGGAAGAGATGGTGAGTTTACAATGATAAAATGCAGAAGAAGTTATCTTCCAAGTCTGAAGCTATCTGTTGACTGAACATAAAGCAACAAGTGGCACTGTGATTGGTTTGCCATGAGGCTAATTTGTTTCTTTCTGGTGCCGCTGACACTCTGTTGTGGTTTGGCCTCAGATAGCAACAAAGAACCATGTGGCCGCTCTCTTGAAATTTCCCCTACACAGGGAAGAATCGGAAGAAAAAGGCAAAACTCTTGGGTTGAATCAAAGTCAGTTTAACAGAACAGCAAAGGGAAGAAGAAAACAACAACAACACCACGGATAGAGGAATATACAAACACGATAACGGAACCACCGCTCACCCGGACCAGGGCACCCCAGCTCGCTCCCAAAACCGGACTTCCTGCCCCTTCCCCCGGCAGCTCAGAGTGGGCATGGCTCACATGGCATGGAATACCTGTGTCCCTGACGGAGCCTGGGGAGAATTAACCCTATCCCCACCAGAACCAGGACATTATCCACCCCTTATTCCATACCATCTATGCCATGCCCAGATCTTACAGGTCCCAATTAATTGCCACCACTTTCCCCTGTTTTAGATAATAAATATATATATGTACATATATTCGTACAGATATAATGCCCTTAGTCTATGGGCCATCCCTCTAAAATGTCTGTTGAGTTCATTTAATCCATAGGTTTGGGCTCCATCTGTTAGAACAGTCTCTCAGGGCAGGTGAGATGGTGTGTGGTGCTGGACAGTTGCATGCTGTATTTTTGGAGCTTGTGACTGGTGTACCCGGCATGGCTCATGCACACAGTCCATGGGCCGAAGATGCAGATCTTGAGGAAGTTGCTGGGCATCAGCTCTGATCCCATCACCACTTTGCTTTACTCAATTTTTCATCAAAGTCCATCTGTCCTTAATTTGGGTGATTCTTACTGTAGTACAACCGATAGCAATTATTTTTATAGTAATGAGGACATACAGTGGCAGGGTTACTTAGCAATTAACATGATACAATTTGATTCATTGGCTATTCTCACCCAAAATCAGATCCCCATGAGGTACACATCGGACTTCCCCATCCTTCCGCATCACCCACCAAGTGCACCCAGGTCCTTGGGCAAAAGCAATCCCACGGATGGGTTTGCCTTTGCCTGAGGCAGGACTAACCCAGACTGTCTTCCCTAACATATTCCTCATGTGCACTACGGGGACTTTATCCCCTTCTACGGTACGTGGAAGTTTTGATTGGGCAGGGCCAGCTCGATTGGTAGATCCCCTGCAGTTAACTAGCCAGGTAGCCTTTGCTAAATGTGCATCCCAATGTTTTAAGGTCCCACCACCCATTGCTCTCAGTGTAGTTTTTAACAGTCCATTGTACTGTTCTATCTTCCCAGAGGCTGGTGCGTGATAGGGGATGTGATATACCCACTCAATGCCATGCTCTTTGGCCCAGGTGTCTATGAGGCTGTTTCGGAAATGAGTCCCATTGTCCGACTCAATTCTCTCTGGGGTGCCATGTCTCCAGAGGACCTGTTTTTCAAGGCCCAGGATAGTATTCCGGGCAGTGGCATGGGGCACAGGGTATGTTTCCAGCCATCTGGTGGTTGCTTCCACCATTGTGAGCACATAGCGCTTGCCTTGACAGGTTTGTGGCAGTGTGATATAATCAATCTGCCAGGCCTCCCCATATTTATATTTCAGCCATCATCCTCCATACCAAAGAGGCTTCAAACACTTGGCTTGCTTGATTGCAGTGCATGTCTCACATTCATGGATGACCTGTGCAATAGTGTCCACGGTCAAGTCCACCCCTCGGTCACGAGCCCATCTATATGTCGCATCTCTTCCTTGATGGCCTGAGGTGTCATGGGCCCACCGAGCTATGAATAGTTCACCCTTATGTTGCCAGTCCAGATCCACCTGAGCCACTTCAGTCCTAGCAGCCCAATCCACCTGCTGGTTGTTCTGATGTTCCTCCATGGCCCGATTCTTCGGTACGTGGGCATCTACGTGGTGTACTTTCACAACCAGATTCTCTATCCAGGCAGCAATATCTTAGCACAATGGGGCAGCCCAGATGGGTTTGCCTCTGCGCTGCCAGTTGCCCTGCTTCCACTGCTGGAACCACCCCCACAGAGCATTTGCCACCATCCATGAGTCAGTGTAGAGATAAAGTACTGGCCATTTTTCTTCCTCGGCAATGTCCAAAGCCAGCTGAATGGCTTTCACCTCTGCAAACTGGCTCCATTCACCTTGTCCTTCACTGGCTTCTGCAACTTGTCATGTAGGACTCCACACAGCAGCCTTCCACTTCTGATGCTTTCCCACAATCCGGCAGGACCCATCAGTGAACAGGGCATGTTTCTTCTCATTTTCTGGCAGTTTATTATATGGTGGGGCTTCTTCTGCATGTGTCACCTCCTCCTCTGGTGACATTCCAAAATCCTTGCCTTCTGGCCAGTCCATGATCACTTCCAGAATTCCTGGGCGACTGGGGTTTCCCATTCGAGTTCGCTGTGTGATCAGTGCGATCCACTTACTCCATGTAGCATCAGTTGCATGGTGTGTGGTGGGGACCCTTTCTTTGAACATCCAACCCAGCACCGGCAGTCGAGGTGCTAAGAGGAGCTGTGCTTCTGTACCAACCACTTCCGAAGCAGCTTGAACCCCTTCATATGCTGCCAATATCTCTTCTTCTGTTGGTGTGTAGCGGGCTTCGGATCCTCTGTATCCCCGACTCCAAAACCCTAGGGGTCGACCTCGGGTCTCCCCTGGTGCCTTCTGCCAGAGGCTCCAGGTGGGACTGTTCTCCCCGGCTGAGGTGTAGAGCACATTTTTAACATCTTGTCCTGCCCGGACTGGCCCCAGGGCCACTGCATGGACTATTTCCTGTTTGATTTGTTCAAAAGCTTGTCGTTGCTCAGGACCCCATGTAAAATCATTCTTCTTCTGGGTTACTTGATACAGAGGGCTTACAATTAGACTGTAATCTGGGATATGCATCCTCCAAAAACCCACAATGCCTAAGAAAGCTTGTGTTTCCTTTTTACTAGTTGGTGGAGACATAGCTGCTCTTTTGTTGATCACATCCATTGGGATCTGACTGCGTCCATCTTGCCATTTTATTCCTAACAACTGGATCTCCTGTGCAGGTCCCTTGACCTTACTTCGTTTTATGGCAAAACCAGCTTTCAGAAGGATTTGGACTATTTTATTCCCTTTCTCAAAAACTTCTGCTGCCTTGCCCCATACAATGATGTCATCAATGTACTGCAGATGTTCTGGAGCTTCACCCTGTTCCAGTGCAGTCTGGATGGCAAATGGTGGGGCTGTGTTTCCACCCCTGGGGCAGTCGATTCCAGGTGTACTGGACGCCCCTCCAAGTGAAAGCAAACTGTGGCCTGCACTCTGCTGCCAAAGGGTTTGAGAAGAATGCATTCGCTATATCAATCGTGGCATACCACTTGGCTGCCTTGGACTCCAGTTCATACTGGAGTTCTAGCATGTCCAGCACGGCAGCGCTCAGTGGTGGTGTGACTTCATTCAGGCCACGATAGTCTACAGTTAGCCTCCACTCTCCATTAGATATTCGCACCGACCATATGGGACTGTTAAAGGGCGAGCGAGTCTTGCTGATCACTCCTTGAACCTCTAGTTGACGAATCAGCTTATGGATGGGAATCAGAGAGTCTCGGTTAGTGCGATATTGCCGCTGATGCACCGTTGTGGTAGCAATCGGCACCTGCTGTTCTTCGACCCTCAACAACCCCACAACAGAAGAGTCCTCCGAGAGACCAGGCAAGGTAGACAACTGTTTAACTTCCTCCATCTCCAAGGCAGCTATGCCAAAGGCCCATCGATACCCCTTTGGGTCCTTAAAATACCCTCTCCTGAGGTAATCTATACCAAGGATGCATGGAGCATCTGGACCAGTCACAATGGGATGCTTTTGCCACTCATTCCCAGTTAGGCTGACTTCCGCCTCCAGTACAGTCAGCTGTTGGGATCCCCCTGTGACCCCAGAAATACAAATGGATTCTGCCCCTCTGTAGCTTGATGGTATCAGAGTGCACTGTGCTCCTGTGTCCACTAGAGCCTTATACTCCTGTGGGTCTGATGTGCCAGGCCATCGAATCCACACTGCCCAATAAACCCGGTTGTCCCTCTCCTCCACCTGGCTGGAGGCAGGGCCCCTCTAATACTGGTCATAGTATCCGTTACTCACGTCTTGCAGAAATGACTTGGAGGTTCCTTCAAGAGGATCAGAAGCAAGATCAGGCCTTATGCTCTGTCTGGGGAACTGCCCGCTGGAAACTGGGGTGACACTTTTCCTGGAGGGATCCCCTTTTGTGGTTGTCCTTCCTTGCAACTCCTGTACCCGTGTCTGCAGCATCAAATTAGGAACTGCTGCTCACCGACCCTATGCTGGACGCCCCAGCCCGCTCAAAGCAGCGACTTCCTGCCCCCTCCCTGGCAGCTCAGAGTGGGCATGGCTCACATGGCATGGAATACCTGTGAGCCTGGGGAGAATTAACCCTATCCCTGCCAGAACCAGGGCACATGGTTTCCAGGAGGATCTGCTCCATGATCTTGCCAGGCACAGAGGTGAGACTGACTGGCCTATAGTTCCCCTTTCGTCCTTTTTCCCTTTTTGAAAATGGGTGTGATGTTTCCCCTTTTCCAGTCAGCAGAAACTTCACCGGACTGCTACGACTTCTCAAATATGATGGATAGTGGTTTGGCAACTTCCTTCTCCAGTTCCCTCAGGACCTGCAGATGCATCTTGTCAGGTCCCATGGACTTTTGCACCTTCAGGTTTCTCAGCTGGTCTTGAACCTGGTCTTCTCCTACAGTGGGTGGTACCTCATTCTCCCAGTCCATGCCTTTGCCTTCTGTGACTTGGGCTGTTTGGCTAGAGCCCTTGCTGGTGAAGACTGAGGCAAAAAAGTCGTCAAGTACCTCAGCCTTCTCCATATCCAGGGTGACCAGGTGTCCTGTTTCCATTTGGAGAGGCCCCACATTTTCTCTAGTCTTCTTTTTATCAGCAACATACCTATAGAAGCTTTTCTTGTTGTCATTGATGTCCCTGGCCAGATTTAATTCTGTCTGGGCTTTAGCTTTCCTAACCTGATCGCTGTCTGCTTGGATAATTTATTTGTATTCCTCACAGGCTACCTGTCCTTGCTTCCACCCTCTGTAGGTTTCCTTTTTCTGTTTGAGCTTGTCCAGGAGCTCCTTGTTCATCCATGCAGGCCTCCTGGCGTTTTTGCCTGACTTCCTCTTTGTTGGGATGCATTGCTCCTGAGCTTGGAGGAGGTGATCCTTGAATATTAACCAGCTTTCTTGGGCCCCTCTTCCCTCCAGTGCTTTATCCCATGGTATTCTACCAAGCAAGTCCCTCAAGAGGCCAAAGTCTGCTCTCCTGAAGTCCAGGGTAGCGAGCTTACTGTGCGCCCTTCTCACTGCCCTAAGGTTCTTGAACTCTACCATTTCATGATCACTGCAGGCAAGACTGCCCTTGAGCCCCTCCTTGTTGGTAAGGGCAAGGTCCAGCATAGCTCCTCTCCTTGTTGGTTCCTCCATCACTTGGAGAAGGAAGTTATCATCGATGCATTTCAGGAACCTCCTGGATTGCTTATGCCCTGCTGTGGTGTCCCTCCAACAGATGTTGGGGTGGTTAAAGTCCCCCATGAGGACCAGGGCTTGTGAATGCGAGGCTGCTCCTATCTGTCTATAGAGGGCCTCATCAACTATGTCTTCCTGGTCATGTGGCCTGTAGCAGACCCTCACTGTAACATCACTTGTCCCTGCCCTCCCTTTAATTCCGAACCATAAGCTCTCTGTTGGCTCCTCATCCATCCCCAGGTGGAGCTCCATGCACTCCATCTGGTCATTGACATAGAGGGCAACACCCCCTCCTCATCTTCCCTGCCTGTCCTTCCTGAAGAGCCTGTGTCTTTCCATTCCAGTACTCCAGTCATAGGAGCCATCCCACCATGTCTCCATGATGCCAATAAGATCATAGCCCTGGAGGTGTACGCACAGCTCTAACTCCTCTTGTTTGTTCCCCATGCTACGTGTGTTTGCATAAAGGCGTTAAAGTTTGGCCCCCGATGAAGCTAGCTTCCTGGCTGGAGTGGCTAGTATTCTTTTGTGCTGCACTCCAGGTGCTCTCCTGTTGACCTGCAACCCTTCTTCAGATTTTGGGCATCTATTACTGGTATTGGCATCAAACTGGTAGGAATGGTATGGATTGAGGTTCCTCTCCCCTGGCAACTCTAGTTTAAAGCTCTCTTCACAAGCTTGGCAAGCCTCTGACCAAAGACATAAATATATCCTCAAAGGAATGTTCCTTGTTCTGAAAAATGAAAGGTGTTCTATGATGCTGATATAGCAAGTAGTACAGTTAAGCTAGGTAGGTTTTCTTTAAGGTGAGGCTTCAAACACAATTCTTTCAAATCTTTTTTTTTTTTTTTTTTAATCAGGGGATGGGGTCGAGTGGCATTGGAGGTGTCATTGAGGTCTAGTCGGACCACCTCCCTCGCATCAAAACCTCTGTGGTAAAGAACAAAAGACGGGTCATTGTCATAGGCGACTCACTACTGAAGGGAGCAGGAGGCCAAATATGCAGACCGCACCTGCTACATAGGGAGATCTGCTGCCTCCCTGGGGCCCAGGTCAAGGATGAGAAGAGGAAGCTTCCTTCCCTGGTATGGCCCCCAGATTATTACCCCCTTTTGATCTTTCAAGTAGGCAGCGATGAAGTAGTGAGAAGTCCGAGGGCAATGAAGAGAGGTTTCAGGACCTTGGGATGACTGGTCAAGGGATCAGGAGCACAAGTGGCGTTCTCCTCTGTCCCTCCAGTTGTGGGGAATGATGAGGGGGTAAATAGGAAGAGCCAGCAGATCAATGCCTGGCTCCGAGCCTGGTGCTACCGGCAGGACTTTGGGTTCTTTGACCATGGCCTGATTTACAAAACGCCAGGCCTGCTGGTAATGGGCGGGAATACCTTATCTTGCAGGGAGAAAAGGGTTCTAGGACAAGAGTTATCAGGGCTCATTGAGAGAGCTTTAAACTAGACTTGAAGGGGTGTGAGGATGCTACTGGGCTTTCCAGTGAGGTGCCTGGGTGTAGTAGCTCAGCACTTGTAGGGCAGTGTGCCAGTATTTTTGAGAACCAGAAGGCCTACCACCCCTCAAGGGTGAAAACTACACACACAACTACTCCTCTGAAATGCTTATACACCAATGCACGCAGCATGGGGAATAAACAGGAAGAGCTGGAGATCTGTGTGAAGTCACAGGAACATGATCTCATTGCAATTACTGAGACATGGTGGGATAGCTCACATGACTGGAATGCTGTCATGGATGGCTATGTCCTTTTCAGGAAAGACAGGCCAGCAAGGCATGGTGGTGGAGTTGTTCTTCATGTGAGAGAGCATCTGGAATGTATTGAGCTCTCCCTGGGGGTGGATGAAGAGAGAGCTGAGAGCTTGTGGGTAAGGATTAAGGGGCAGGCTAGTATGAGAGACACTGTTGTGGGTGTTTAGTACAGGCCACCTGATCAGGATGGGGAAGCTGATGAGGCCTTCTACAGACAGCTGAAAGTGGCCTCCCAATCACAGGCCTTGGTTCTCATGGGGGACTTCAATCACCCTGATATCTGCTGGGAAGGCTACACAGCCAGGCCTGTACAGTCCAGGAGGTTCCTCCACTGTATTGATGATAACTTTTTGACTCATGTGGTGAAGGAGCCAACAAGGAGAGGAGCACTCCTGGACCTAGTACTGACAAACACAGAGGGACTGGTGGAGGACATGAAGGTTGGGGGCAGCCTTGGCTGTAGTGATCATGAGAAGATAGAGTTCAGGATCATGGGCAGTATGCACAAAACAACAAGTAGGATTGCAACCTTGGACTTCAGGACGGCTAACTTTGACCTCTTCAAGAAACTGCTTGGAGAGATCCCATGGGCTAGGGCTCTGGAAGGCAGGGGGGCTCAAGAGAGCTGGTCGATATTCAAAGACCACTTTCTCCAAGCTCAGGATGGATGCATCCCTAAGAGCAAGAAATTGGGCAAGGGAAGCAGGAGACCTGCATGGTTGAGCAGGGAGCTTCTGAAAAAGCTCAAGTGGAAGAAGGAAGTTTAGAGCATGTGGAAGAAGGGACTGACCACTTGAGAAGATTACAAGAATGCCATCAGAGTATGCAGGGATGAAACAAGGAAAGCCAAGGCCTCCTTGGAATTAAACCTGGCAAGGGATGTCAAGGTCAACAGGAAGGGTTTCTTCAAATATATTAATTGGTTCTTTTTGAAGAGATTCTAACGTACAAACCAGAGCTCACACAAGGGAAAAAAGTTAACTCTGCTTTATTGTGAAGCCTTGCTAAGCAATTCCCAAATGTCCCAAAAGTTACTTAAGAGAGTCTTACCACCCCATAGATCGTAGTAGCACTGCCGAGCAGCAGGATAATGAGGAGCCACATCGGTACGGCAGAGGGAGGTAGGCACAGCACCTTCAGGGCGTCCCCTATATCTTCAAAGTGCGCTCATGTCTCTCTCTCCGCCCAAGACAGCCCCCTTATATCCTGGATTGAGTGGAAAAGTACAGGCTAGAGTCACTGCATGCGTGGCCAGCACATGCAGCAAGCCACACCAGGCTCGTGATCAAGCTTTGCTAACAGCAGCTGTCTGATACCTGACTACACTGTTGTACTCCCTTCTTGTTATCTTCTTCTTCGAAGGTCAGCTTCTCATGGAGATGCACATAGTTTCTGCAACAACAGTACTGAGTCCCTTTTTCCCAACATGTATACTGGGTTTGGTTCAACTAGTGATTTTCCGTCGTGTCTCACTCAGACCATCCTCTATTATCCCTTACACAGTATATCAGAGGCAAAAGGAAAACTAGAGAAAATGTGGGCCTGCTATTGAATGAGACAGGAACCATGGTGACAGAGGATGTGGAGAAGGCGGAGTTACTGAATGCCTTCTTTGCTTCAGTCTTTATTGCTCAGGCCAGCCCTCAGGAGTCCTAGACTTTGGAGGTAACAGGGAAAGTCTGGATGAAAGAAGACTTCCCCTTGGTTGAGGAGGATCAATTAGAGATCAATTAAGTAAACTGGATATCCACAAGTCCATGGGTCCCGATGGGATGCACCTGAGAGTGCCGAGGGAGCTGGTGCAAGTCATTGCTGGCCCGCTCTCCATCATCTTTGAAAGGTCCTGGAGAACAGGCCGGTCAGCCTCACCTCCATCCCTGGAAAGATGATGGAACAGCTCGTTCTGGATGTCATCTCAAGACAGGTGGAGGAAAAGAAAGCTATCAGAAGTAGTCATCACGGATTCACCATGGGGAAATCATGTCTGACTAATCTGATTGCCTTCTATGATGGCATGACTGGATGGATAGATGAGGGGAGGGCAGTGGATGTGGTCTACCTTGACTTCAGCAAGGCGTTTGACACGGTCTCCCACAGCATCCTCATAGGGAAGCTTGGGAAGAGTGGGTTAGATGAATGGACAGTGGTGTGGATAGAAATCTGGTTGAAAGACAGAGCTCAGAGGGTCGTGATTAGGGGCACAGAGTCTAGTTGGAGGTCAGTGACAAGTGGTGTTCCCCAGGGGTCTGTACTGGGCCCAGTCCTGTTGAATATATTCATCAATGACCTGGATGAAGGGATGGAGTGCACCCTCAGCAACTTTGCTGATGACACAAAGCTGGGAGGGGTGGCTGACACACCAGAAGGCTCTGCCGCCATACAGAGAGACCTGGACAGGCTGGAGAGTTGGGCAGAGAGAAACCTTGTGAAATTCAACAAGGGCAAGTGTAGGGTGCTGCACCTGGGGAGGAATAATCCCATGCACCAGTACAGGTTGGGGGCTGACCTGCTGGAGAGCAGCTCTGTGGAAAGAGACCTGGGAGTCCTGGTGGACAATAGGATGACCATGAGCCAGCAATGTGCCCTTGTGGCCAAGAAGGCCAAGGGCCTCCTGGGGTGCATCTAGAAGAGTGTGGCCAGCAGGTCGAGGGAGGTCATCCTCCCCCTCTACTCTGCCCTGGTGAGGTCGCACCTGGAGTACTGTGTCCAGTTCTGGGCTCCCTGGTTCAAGAAGGACAGGGAACTGCTGGAGAGGGTACAGCAAAGGGCTATGAAGACGATTAGGGGACTGGAACACCTCTCTTATGAAGAAAGGCTGAGGGATTTGGGTCTCTTCAGTCTGGAAAAAAGACGGCTGAGGGGGGATCTTATCAACACTTATAAATACTTAAAGGGTGGGTGTCAGGAGGATGGGGCCAGGCTCTTTTCAGTGGTGCCCAGCAAGAGGACAAGGGGTAATGGGCACAAACTTGAGCATAGGAAGTTCCACCTAAACATGAGGAGGAACTTCTTTACTTTGAGGGTGGCAGAGCACTGGAACAGGCTGCCCAGAGAGGTGGTGGAGTCTCCTTCTCTGGAGACATTCAAAACCCGCCTGGATGCATTCCTGTCCAGCCTGCTCTAGGTGACCCTGCTTTGGCAGGGGGGTTGGACTAGATGATCTCCAGAGGTCCCTTCCAACCCCTTATCATTCTGTGATTCTGTGATATCTTTTGGAGCAGGGTGGAGAACTAGCTTCAAGGTGCTACAGAAAATGATTTTGTTCAAAATGCTGCATAAGGAATATGAACCTCCTGACCTTTAGTTTCTGAGTTTATTCTTAGTGAATGGAATTACTCTAATATACAGGTAATGTAATTACTTTTCTGATGTGTTTAACTGCTCTGTCAGAAATTAAATCCTTCAGAAAAAGTGTCCTATTAGAAGTCAACATAGTTGAACTAGAAGAGCTGAAAGGAAGGGAGGGAAGAAATTCATAAATGAGTTTTTTGGACTTTGAGGTATATAGCAGACTCTGTGAGAAGTCATCAAACTGGAGAGGGAGAGAAGAGATTTAGTTATTGATTTTTAATATTTTTTTTTTGTGATTCATACTAGGTTTTTCATTATTTGAACATGCCTGTGTCATGGCCATGACACAGGCCTGTGGCGTATATCACCATAGATATATGTCAATGCAGTGACATCTCTTTAATTTTTAACAAACAACTGAAAGGGGAAAAATAGAGAAATGTTTTAGATTTTTCTTTTTTAACTAGTCTGAATGTAATATATAGTTATTCCTTTTCAGATATATTTGGCTTTCTGAAAAGAGCTTTTCATATCCATTTCAGGATACTACTGCTGTTGGAACTGGATGTCAGAGTTGTTGTACAAATCAATTAATTTGCTTATTAAAAAGTTATCAGTGCTATACTTAAAGATACAGGAAAAGAATGTTGCATTTGATATGAAGACTTGATTTCACTTGCATAACTGACCTTTCTTCAAAGATTGTGGTGCTATCACTGATGTACAATAATCATTCATAGCATAACTGTATTTAATTTTCATATCAGCACTGCTGATGTTTAAATTCTTTTGAAATATAATTGCCCTATAGAGGGGTTGCAGAGGTTCTTTAGTCTATCTCTCAGTGCAGCAGATTGAATGATGTGTAAAGGAGGAATACATTAATTCTCTGAGGATGGATGCATTTCTGCAGTGAGACTGCTTAAAATGATAGCTGAATCTGATATAATTTCAGATTGGGAATATGGTCAAGACATACCTGTTTCAGGAAGCATCAGGTTTAGTGTGCCTGTGCTGAGCTTGTAAAGGTAATGGCAAAAAGCAGGTTACAGGAACTGGAATAATTCCTCTGATCCCCAACAAAACCCAGAGGAGGCTAAGAAATTAATTCAAAAAAAGAAGCGTTTGATTCAGGAAAACCTAGCACGAGTATTGATGTATTATTGGTTTCTCTAGGTAATCAGTTGAAAGTTATACCATTTTAGAAAAAATGCTTTTACTGAACATTGAGCTGTATGCACAGATAAGTGACTGAAATTCTGTGGTTTCCAGGACATCTCTCTTATCTGTTTCTTCCTTCTGGCCTGAAATAACTTATTGCAATTCTACTACTCATATTTTATTACCTTTGTATCAGTTATCACAGAATGGAAAGTTATAGAAACCTTGGTAGCATTTCTTTACGATTTGTCTACTTCATCAGTATCTGAAACTTAAAATATGGTTGTATCAGTAAGAAAAAAGCTGCAGGCCTCTAAGGAGAATGCAGTAGCTTCAAGAAAAAAGTTTAATACTAGTAATAAGCTACTAAAGCTAATATATAGATGTATTGGAATCTTTTGATGAGGATATTGGATGGATAGGTGAAAATTCATCTCTTTTCAAGTCAAGATAGTGAATATTCCAAATAAGTGATAACAATACATGACCTGTCCAAGCACTGAGATATGAAAGTAGTCATGCATTCAAAGCTATCCAATAGCCTTGACAGGTAACAGAAGCATTAAGGCTCTTTATAATGTGAGGGAACAGAAGAGAAACTGCTAAAACTCCCCAGAACTTTTCAGATGTTATAATGGAAAACAGTAAGGAACTTTATTTAAAACTTATATTAAAATATTTTCCTGTTGTCTCTCCATGATTATTTTATTGGAATATTAATTAAAGATGGTAGAGCAGAAATCCACTTACTTTACCAAGAGTAGTCTGTCTCCCAACCTGGTTTTAAGAAAATTTAGCAAGCTCTTTGAGGTTTTTTGGTATTCTGTTCTGATTTCAGACAACGAGGGCTGTTAGCTTTCTGTGCTCGTATCAAACTCCATGTGAAACTTTGAAACCTTTGGTTTTGCTATGAATTGTGTTTATAGTTGCTCTGGGATGGTTTTGGTTTTTTTTAAACAGTTTCAGATACTGCCTGAGGACGTGTATTTTTTTTTCTCTTTCTTCAAACTGCTATTGTATCCTGTGTGTATCTCTCTTAAATGGATATGCTTTCCTTACTGAAATACTCAAAGTACAACCTAAAGCTCGATGCCATTTGATGTGGCACGTGGGTCAGAAGGGCAGAACTGCAATCTTTCTTTCACTCTTTCTGCTCAGCATTTACTGACTCAAATGTGAGAGAAAACATTCATCAGTAATTGCAGGTCTCTTAAGTATGCATTTCATTTGTTTTGTCTCTAATACCTTCTTAGCCCACTATCACATACAAAACTTGATTTTTTAATTTTTATTTTTTTTCATTTATTAGCATTGGCTTTTGATGTCATAGGATTTCTTGTACTTCCATTTGAGAACGAGAGCTGTTATCATCCCTCTTTTGTTATTGTCTCTAGCAGGGAGACAGAATGTGAATGGTATTGAATCTAAGATAACTTTTTTCTATTTGTAGGCATCTGGCACTTTAACGCTGTGTGAGGAAAAAGACTTTTAGAAGTGAATCATTTTACTTGTATTTCAATGTAATGATGATGTTCTGAATTGTGATTATTTTTTTTCTCCAGAGCTGAGTTCAGAAAACCTCAAAAATTGCTTTAAGACCAATGCTTATATTTTCTTATCATCATCTGAGTTTTTACAGGTATGTTACCATTAGATAAAGCTTCATATTAGCACCTTAGTTCCCTACTGGAAAAATGTTGTTTGGTTTTGGGTTTTTTCCCTCATGTTGGGAAACATTGTACACACAGACATTTATACTCTTACTCATTTATCTGTATACAAGCATATTGTTCTGATGTTAGCTCTTTATGGCACATGGTGGACACTCAATCAAATAATATTTGAGAAAAATTATTATTTAGAATTAATGTTTTGTGGCTTGATTTAGTACTTTGGTACATGAAAAGGTTCTATGCAGAGTAATACTACTTACTCTGTTAATTATCCTGACATGTTAAAATTACGATCATAAGTTCTAGCAGGAAATGAACTAGATATATTATGCCTTGTTCTCAAACCTTCTTAAATAGAAAACTCATTGGTTGTTTAAAAAAACTGCAACTTAACCCCCCTTCCCCCCCAAAAAAAACCCCAAGCCAACCAAACAACGCTGATTAGATTTTAATTGGTTGAGGAAAGATGAGCCTTGTAGCAAATATCTTTGAAGAGAAGCTGAGTCTTTGGATATATTTAATCCCTAATATGTTGAGTTTTGAAATATATACATAGATATAAAACATGTTTGCATAATACCTTCTTTTTTATTTAATTTTAGATGTATGCTGCTGACTTATGTCAGTCGTTTTGTGAACTCTTAAAGGACATAAGTACTGAAGGTCAAGTTCAAGTTTTAAAGGTAGAATCTAATGAAAATAATGATAACCCAGATATTAATCTCTGGACATCTGTATTCTTGGTAGTGTTTTGTTAAGTTAGAGTAATATTTTCAAGTATGATGAATGTAGAACATATAAGAAAAAAACAACTTAGCACACTGTCACTGGAGTCAGTGGTGTTTTAATCTACATATTTAAAGTGTGTGTGTGTATAGAGAATGCATACATACATGTGCACACAAATATACTTTAAAAAAAAATACTAATTTTCCCCAGAGCAGGTTAGTATAGCCCCAAATAGAGCACCCTAAAAGATAATTACCTAACACAGTGTTCCTGTACCCTCTCTGCAATCCTTTCTTTACTTCATGTGATCCCAAGGTATTGTCCTTAGGTAAATGAGTTTTAAACTAGTTCGAGTTTGTACAGATGAATTTAGATTAAGAGATCTTTCCCATTTGATTATTTTCTAGATTACTAGAGAAAGGAGGTTAGTGAGGGGTTGGACCCTCAAGAAAATAGTGTGTTCTACAGCCTGGCAACAGCACACTTAAACAGCCAGATGACCAGTCACTGCATTGCAAAGATGATGCTACTCTCAGAAAATCCTGAGAGTGTTAAGTCACAAAGCAAGGACTGTGTTTGGATCAAAGTAACTTGATTTAATCTTTGGCTAGCAGTGGACTCATGGAAGTTAGAGTTGTTAAACTGAATTGAATTTTGGAATGTAGAAGAATAACAAAGTATAACATAAAAGATTATCACAATTTAATTATAAAATAAAAAGGCAAAATTAATCTAATGATTTTTAGAAGCTATCCTAATTCAGTTTTCAGCTTGGTTCAGAACTCGGAAAAAATATTTTTCATTGTTGGATGAAAATGCAACATTAAGAAATTATTTAACCATAAAAAAGCCAAAATTGTACTTGTGTATGAATAACCTAGGTTCATTTTGAGTGTTTCTAATCAACATGTGAAAAGGTATGTAGTTATCCAATTGCTGTATCTAGCCATCCAAATTGTGGTTTTGTCTGTATCCTATCAGCCAGTATTGATTCCTTTGTTCATAGAATCATAGAATTGTCAGGGTTGGAAGGGACCTTAAAGATCATCTAGTTCCAACCCCCCTGCCATGGGCAGGGACATCTCCCACTAGAGCCCTGTCCAGCCTGGCCTTAAAAACTTCCAGGGATGGGGCTTCCACCACCTCTCTGGGCAACCTGTTCCAGTGTCTCACCACCCTCATGGTGAAGAACTGCTTCCTAACATCCAGTCTGAATCATCCCATCTCTAGTTTTAATCCATTCCCTCTAGTCCTACCATTACCCAACATCCTAAAAAGTCCCTCACCAGCTTTCTTGTAGGCCCCCTTAAGATACTGGTAGGCCACTATAAGGTCTCCCCGGAGCCTTCTCTTCTCCAGGCTGAACAACCCCAACTCTCTCAGCCTGTCCTCATAGGAGAGGTGCTCCAGCCCTCTCATCATCCTCATGGCCCTTCTCTGGACACGTTCCAGTACATCCATATCTCTCTTGTAGTAGGGGCTCCAGAATTGGACGTGGTACTCCAGGTGGGGTCTCACAAGAGTGGAGTAGAGGGGGAGAATCACCTCCCTCGACCTGCTGGCCACGCTTCTCCTGATGCAGCCCAGGATACGACTGGCTTTCTGGGCTGCTAGTGCACACTGATGGCTTACGTTGAGCCTCTCATCCACCAGCACCCCCCAAGTCCTTTTCTTCAGGGCTGCTCTCAAGCCAGTCACTGCCCAGCCTATATCGGTGCTTGGAATTGCCCTGGCCCAGATGGAGGACCTTGCACTTAGTCTTGTTGAACTTCATGAGGTTGGCATGGGCCCACTTCTCCAGCCTGTCAAGGTCCCTCTGGATGGCATCCCTTCCCTCCAGCATGTCAGCCGCCCCACACAGCTTGGTGTCATCGGGAAACTTGCTGAGGGTGCACTCTATGCCACTGTCCATGTCGCTGACGAAGATGTTAAACAAGACTGGTCCCAGTACTGATCCTTGAGGGACTCCACTCGTCACTGGCCTCCACTTGGACATGGACCCATTGACAGCCACTCTTTGGGTGCGGCCGTCAAGCCAGTTCTTTATCCACTGACTTGTCAGTCCATCAAACCCATATTTTATCAGCTTGGAGACCAGGATGTCATGCGGGACAGTGTCAAAGGCTTTGCTCAGGTCCAGGTAAATGACGTCTGTTGCTCTCCCCTTGTCTATTGATGTTGTGACCTTCTCATAGAAGGCCACCAGGTTTGTCAGGCACGATTTGCCCTTGGTGAAGCTGTGTTGATTGTACCCAATCACCTCTTTGTTATTCTTCTGCCTCAGCAGTGCCTCCAGGGGGATCTGCTCCATAATCTTACCCGGCACGGAGGTGAGACTGACTGGCCTATAGTTCCCTGGTTCCTCCTTCTTTCCCTTTTTGAAAATGGGGATTATGTTTCCCCTTTTCCAGTCAGTGGGGACTTCACCAGACTGCCATGACTTTTGGAATATAATAGAGAGCGGTTTAGCAACCTCATCCGCCAGTTCCTTCAGTACCCATGGGTGTTTCCCATCAGGTCCTGTGGACTTGTTCACTTTCAGGTTCATCAGATGGTCACGAACCTGATCTTCACTTACGATGGGCAGTTCTGTCCAACCCCTGCCATTGTCTTCTGTGACTCCAGGAGTGTGGCTGGAGCCCTTGCCAGTGAAGACTGAGGAAAAGAAGTCATTGAGAACCTCGGCCTTCTCCATATTACTTGTCACCAGCTCCCCCGTTTCCTTTCTAAGGGGGCCCATGCCTTCCCTAGTCTTCTTCTTACCATTAATGTACCTATAGAAATTTTTGCTGTTCCCCTTGATCTCCCTGGCTAGATTTAATTCTAACTGAGCTTTATCTTTTCTCACCAGGTCTCTTGCTGTTCGGACAGCTTCCTTATATGCCTCCCATTCTAGCTGTTCTTTCTTCCACTCCTTATAAAGTTTCTTTTTCTGTGACAGTGTGTCCAGGAGCTCCCTGTTCATCCAGGCAGGTCTCCTAGCATTCTTTCCTGCCTTCCTCTTTGTCGGTATAGTTTGCTCCTGGACACGGAGAAGGTGATCCTTGAATACTGACCAGCTGTCCTGGGCCCCCCTTCCCTCTAGAGCTTTGTCCCACAGCACTTTGGCCAGCAGATCCCTGAAGCGATCAAAGTCTGCATGCCTAAAGTCCAGGGTTGTAAGCTTGGAATATATCCTCCTAGTTGCCCTGAGGATCTTAAATTCTATCGCTTCGTGGTCACTGCAGCCAAGGTTATCCCTGAGCCTCACGTTGGTCACCAGCCCTTCCCTGTTGGTGAGAACGAGGTCCAGCATAGCACCTTTTCTTGTTGGTTCCTCTACCATTTGGAGGAGGAAGTTGTCATCTATGCATTCCAGGAACATCCTGGATTGCTGGTGCCTTGCTATGTTGTCCCTCCAACACATGTCAGGGTGGTGAAATCCCCCACGAGGACCAGGGCCTGTGAATGTGAAGCTACTTCTATCTGCCTATGGAGGGCCTCATCTGCTTGGCTCTGCTGGTCAGGTGGCCTGTAGCAGACCCCTACTGTAACAGCACCTTCCCTTGTCTTCCCTTTAATCTTAACCCATACACTCTCAACGAGCTCCTCGTCCTTCCCCATGTGGAGCTCCATCGATTCTAGCTGGTCACTGATGTAGAGGGCAACACCTCCTACCCTGTTCATACAAACAACATTATTATATCTACTAATTTTTTTATATATTAATTCTCCTTTCCAGTATTCAATACAGTAAGAAAAATAATCACACAGTTCAATTTCTGTAAAAGCACATTCGAATAACTAGCAAGATAAGGGTTAAGTAATGAGTCTGCATACTGTTGTTGTGGTTTGGGCAGGGTTGGCCAACGACAAGACAATAGATGCTCTCCCCCACCTCTCACTCCAAGGAGAGGAAGAAGAGAGATAAAGAGATTTGTGAGTTTGGAAAAAACTGAACTACTTTAATGAAATATTAATAATAAAATAAAAATTAAATCAATACAATATATGCAAATATACACAAAACCCTATCAAGCTCCCAGGAAGATGTCACTGTCAGGCACTAGGAAAGTTCCAGACTGAATTCAGTGACAAATGGGAACTGGAACGCACTGACCAGGATCAAAAGGCAGATGAGCTGACAGGGTCCTCCTCAGACGTCAGTCACTGAAGAAAAAGAGCCATTGAATCATAGAACCATTTGGGTTGGAAGGGACCTTAAAGATCATATAGTTCCAACTCCCCTGCCCTGGGCAGGGACACCTCCCACTAGACCAGGCTGCTCAAAGCCTCATCCAGCCTGGCCTTGAACATTTCCAGGGATGGGGCATCCACAACCTCCCTGGGCAACCTGTTCCAGTGCCTCACCACCCTCACAGTAAAGAATTTCTTCCTAATATTCAATCTAAATCTACCCTCTTTCAGTTTGAAACTGTTACCCCTTGTCCTATCATTACACTTCCTGATAAAGAGCCCCTTCCCCATCCTTCCTGTAGGCCCCCCCTTAGGTACTGGAAGGCTGCTATAAGGTCTCCCCGGAGCCTTCTCTTCTCCAGGCTGAACAACCCCAACTCTCTCAGCCTGTCCTCATAGGAGAGGTGCTCCAGCCCTCTCATCATCTTCGTGGCCCTCTGCTGGACCCGTTCCAACTGGTCCATGTCCTTCTTGTGGTGAGGGTTCCAGAGCTGGACACAGTACTCCAGGTGGGGTCTCACGAGAGCAGAGTAGAGGGGGAGAATCACCTCCCTCGACCTGCTGGCCACGCTTCTTTTGATGCAGCCCAGGATGCAGTTGGCTTTCTGGGCTGCAAGTGCGCATTGCCTGCTCATGTTGAGCTTTTCATCCACCAACATGCCCAAGTCCTTCTCCTCAGGGCTGCTCTCAAGCCATTCTCCGCCCAGCCTGTATTTGTGCTTGGGATTGCCCTGACCCAGGTGCAGGACCTTGCACTTGGCCTGGCTGAACTTCATGGGGTTTGCATGGGTCTACCTCTCAAGCCTGTCCAGGTCCCTCTGGATGGCATCCCTTCCCTCCAGCGTGTTGACTGTGCCACACAGCTTGGTGTCATCAGCAACCTTGCTGCGGGTTCACTCAATCCTACCGTCCATGTTGCCGACAAAGATGTTAAACAGCACTGGTCCCAGTACTGACCCCTGAGGAATGCCACTCGTCACTGGTTTCCACGTGGACAATGAGCCATTGACTGCAACCCTCTGAGTGCGGCCATCCAGCCAGTTCCTTATCCACCAAATAGTCCATCCATCAAATCCACGCCTCTCCAATTTAGAGACCAGGATGTCATGCAGGACAGTGTCAAAAGCTTTGCATAAGTCCAGGCAGATGATGTCGGTTGCTCTCCCCTTATCTACCAATGCTGTGGCAACATCATATAAGGCCACCAAATTTGTCAGGCACAATTTCCCCTTGGTGAAGCCATGTTGGCTGTCACCAATCACCTCCTTATTTTACATGTGCCTTAGCAGAGATTCCAGGAGGATCTGCTCCATGATCTTTCCAGGCACAGAGGTGAGGCTGACCGGTCTGTAGTCCCCCGGGTCTTCCTTTTTTCCCTTTTTGAAAATGGGGGTTGTTTCCCCTCTTCCAGTCAGTGGGAACTTCAGACTGCCACGACTTCTCACATATAATGGAAAGTGGCTTAGCTACTTCATCTGCCAGGTCCCTCAGGACCAGTGGATGGATTTCATCAGGTCCCACGGACTTATGTACCTTCAGGTTCCTCAGATGGTCCTGATCTTCTCCTACAGTTGGCAGTTCTTCATTCTGCAGCTTGGACGATATGGTTGGAGCCCTTGCCAGTGAAGACCAAGGCAAAAAAGTCATTACATTCAGTACCTCAGCAGGTGAACAGGTCTCCTGTTTTTTTTCCTGAAAGGGCCCACATCTTCCCTAGTCTTGCCTTTATCCCTGACATACTTATAGAAGTTTTTCTTGTTGCCCTTGATGTCCCTGGCCAGATTTAATTCTGTCTGGGCTTTAGCTTGCCTAATCTGGTTCCTGGCCACTCAGACAGTTTCTCTGTATTCCAGCCAGGCTACCTGTCCTTGCTTCCACCCTCTGTAGGCCTCCTTTTTGCTTTTGAACTTGTCCAGGAGCTCCTTGTTCATCCATGCAGGCCTCCTGGCAGTTTTGCCTGACTTCTTTCTCAGGGTGCAGCACTCCTGAGCTTGGAGGAGGTGATCCTTGAATACTAACCAGCTCTCTTGGGCCCCTCTTCCCTCCAGTACTTTTTCCCATGTTACCCTGCCAAGCAAGTCCCTCAAGAGGCCAAAGTCTGCTCTCCTGAAGTCCAGGGTAGTGAACTTGCTGCATGCCTTCCTCGCTGCTCAAAGGATCTTGAATTCTACCATTTCATCATCACTGCAGCCGAGGCTGCCCTTGAGCTTGACACTCCCCACCAGCCCCCCCATGTTGGTAAGGACAAGGTCCAGCATAGTTCCTCTCCTCATTGGCTCCTCTACCATTTGAGCAAGAAAGTTGTCATTGACACATTCCAAGAACTTCCTGGATTTCCTGTGCCCCGCCATGTTGTCCTTCCAACAGATTTTGGGGTGGTTCAAATTCCCCATGATGACCATGGTTTGTGAACACAATGCTGCTCCTGTCTATGGAGGGTCTCATATGCTCTGTCACCCTGGTTAAAGAAACAGTCCACTGTTGCAGAATGGCTTGAAGAGCAAGGTCATGGGACAATAGAGGAGTTATGTGAGATGAGAATAGCGTAGAAGCAAGTTACAGCTCAGCGATGGGAAAGTACTAAGTAAACAAGCCATGAGAATGCAGAAGCAAGAATAAGGAGCTGATAAGAATAGGGAACTAAGGCTGAACCCTGTCGTGTGGACAGAGAACCAATCGCAGTGAGCAGATGACTTCTATAATTAGCCAATATTCAAGCGGTGATGTAACCAGTAGCTATATAATGAAGCGTATTCGGGCAATAAACTGAAGCTTGCTTTATCACTCACATTGAGTCGGCTGCTTGTCTTCCCTCGCTCGTCGCAAGTGGCGCCCGAACAGGGACCCCCAGCCTTGTTCCCACCGGACAGCGAGCTCGGAAAAGCACTGGTAGCAGCGACCAGGGGGTAAAAGACAGTACATGATATGGCTGGCACATGATATGTCTGTCCGTACCTGATCTTCGGATAATTAAGAGGAGGATCGCCGTCCGAGGAAAGCTACCTAAACGGAAAAGAAAAAAGGCTGCAAACAGAGTAATCAAGGGATCATAAGTAATCAAGGATCAAAGTAATCAAGGGATCATAAAGAGGAATACGACGCGTCGCAAATGGATAGAGAGGTAGCTTTACAATTTTTACAATGCTTTTTAGAAAAGTGGGGAGTAGGCCCTATAAAAGATCTGGCCGGGTTAATTGCATTAGGCAAAGCTCCAGGATACTTTAAGGACCCAGACAATATGTTTGAAGTAGAAGAGTGGCGAACGTTTGGAGATTGCTTATGGGATAAAGTTATAGATGACGATAAAACTACAAAAAAGTTGATGAAATCTTGACGAGACGTTATTAACTGTATGAAAAAGTATAAGGCGAAAAGGCAGCAGTACAAAGTTTGCTGCAGCTGGCAAAAAGTGCCAGGGAAAACCTCAGTAAGGGTGCTTTACTGGAACTATTATCTTGATGCCGACAATGAGGATTGCTCAGAGATCCGACTCAGTTTTTTGACCTTTCAACATGGACTAGAATTGGAGTGGAAATGTGGGAAGCAGTGCAGTCAGAGAATAAGGAAGCCTGGAACCTGGCAGGCACTTATCGACAGGTGAAGGGACTGATTGCAGGCATGCATGGATCAGCTGTTATTGCCGCCACAGCCCAGAGGGTGTTAGATGCAGCTGGGGAAGAGGGAAACAGTTCGTCCTCCAATGCATTTCCTGTAATAAAGCAGTCAGAAAAGGAGTTCTGGGGGGCATCTGACGAATGGACATTTTCACCTCCACAACCGACTGCTCCACCATACTCTGGTCTACCGGAGTCATCCATGCAGGTTCCCCCCGACTCTCCTCAGCCTATGGAAACATCATCATCCTCCGAGGACGTTCGTCTGAAAACCGTCTATCCACCTAAAGATACTGCGGAGCTCCGTGACGCTCTCCGCGATCAACAGAACACTATGCAGCAATTGCTCGCGGAAATGCAGACTTGATAAGGGTTTGAAAGCGGGCGCGATACGGGCTGCTTATAAAAAGGCTCATGAGGTTATCAAGGAGGGTTTGCAGGCGGTTGAGGAGAGGGTGTGTGGGAGTCCGGGAACGGGTGATCCGTCTGAAACAGCAGCGGACGAGTCTGGGGATACGCAATAGTGTAATGTATCAGAAAAGGGAGATAGTGTTAAAGAATAGAAAGTGAGGAGATGGATTTGTACTATGCTAGAAGAAGCAGAGATGGGTTCATAGGATGCGAATGAGTATTTGACTCGGAAATTTTTTGCTTGTATGGATACGTGATTATTGCTTATGGTTCCCTGAAGGGTGGTCCTACGATTTGGCTCAGTGGCTAAAAGTGGGGGAGGAATTGCAAACGCGGGAGACGCTGCACTTGTCCTTGCCAGAGCCCTGCAAGGGGTTGCTGGAGGGGCACCACAAGCTCCCCCAAAGGAACCTCAGTCTTTTGAAATGACACCCCCAGTTGCAGACCCTTAGCCTAAATATGCTCAAATTCCCAATTCTGAAAAACATTACCAAAAACAGAATTCAGGAGGCAAAGAGCCAGAAGATCCCTTTGATCCTGGCCTAATAAATCCAGAGACTGAACCTGATTTATGTCCACCTTTAACCCTGATTAAAGCTATGGCTGCCTCTGCTCCAACTGCGGAGGAGATTTTACAGCAACAGAGACGAAAGTCGTTATCGCGTTCCTCCATTATTAAGCCTCCTCCGTTTGCGCCAGGTATCGCGTTTGTTCCTCCTTTTCAACCGCTTATGTGTGCACAGCCAGAATCAGGGTATAGCAGTGTATTGTCAGAATGTCAGGGGAGAAGGACAGAGCCAGAGCGGACGCAAGAATAAAAGAGCTGTCTAATCGGCGGCTCTTTGAGCTGCTGAGAGCGCTACAGGCAGCGATTAAGCAACGTACCGCTCCATTTTGTGTCATCCACATTCGGAGTCACATGTGGGACCAAGGGTTAGGAGAAGGTAATGCCCGAGCAGACAGACTGGTGACAGTGGCAGCCCCCCTGAGTGAATTCATCAAAGCCAGGGAATCACATGGCATGTTCCATCAAAACGCTAAGGGATTGCATCGACAGTTCAATGTCACTATGGATGAAGCCAGAGGAATCGTGCGTGCTTGTCCCACCTGTAGTCACCACGGCCCTGGGCTCGGTTTAGGCGTTAACCCGCGAGGATTGGGTCCTTGTGAGCTCTGGCAGATGGATGTCACACACGTTCCCGAGTTTGGACGACTGAAATATGTACATGTTACTATTGATACTTATAGTGACTTTCTTTGGGCCACAGCTCAGGCTGGCGAGAGGGCCTTACATGTAATTAGGCATCTTACGAGTTGCTTTGCAGTCATGGGACTACCACGAGAAATTAAGACCGATAATGGACCTGCTTATACAAGTGAAAAGAGCCGCCACCCCCCCTCCCCGCCCCAGCCATCTCCCTGAGATAGAAGTGGTGTTTTTTGTATGTCTGCTGTGTAAGTGTGTGTGGGTGCCAATTTATATCTGCTGATCAACATCTGTGCTACTGTTTGTTGTTTGCTGTGTGCAGTGTCGTTTGGTGACTCCGCTTGAGCAGGTGTTCTGCCCGGTGTGGTACTGTTCTCGTACGTGACTAGGGCTGACACTCTGTCAAGCGAAGAAGTTTGTACATACACAATGTTTAGATGTAAGGCGAGCGCACCCCAGGTAGATAGACCATGATGGGCCGTAGAACTGATGGAAGTCCTGAAATATTGGGGGTGTTTTCGCCAGCCGACATGCTTACAGTCTCGGGAACAGCTTACCCATGCAGGGCGTATGACTGGTTGTTTGTTGTTTGCCTATAAGATCATGGTTGATTGGGAAAAGGAGTTAAGCTAGAATCTATAGGATGCTCTGTAGGAAAATGAGAAACTTAAGGGTGAGCTCTTGTTGCAAGGCAGACTTTTATGTCAGCTGTAAGTGATGAGAGAAGAAAAAGGGAACAATTAGAAGGGAAATGTGCCGTCTTAGCACAAAAGTATGCCATATATGCTACAAGACAGCAGCAGAAAAAGAGAAATAAGACACCTGATTCAAGTAGTATTATAGAGATATGTTTTGGGTTTTTGTAAATTACTCTGTGTTATACCCTGTGAGACTAAGTGAACACCAGCAGAAGCAGTCTCTTGAGCAGGGGGGTGGAATATGGGAAAGCAACGGAAGATCAGCAAGGAAGATTGTAAATACGCTCAAGGGACTCGCACCTGGGTGCTGGAAAACACATCTATCACACTAATTGTTATTCAGTCTCAGATGCTTGCAAGAAAAACACTTAGATGACATAAGTCTGTAATGGACTCGGGGACACCTTATCTAGCTGCCTGAGAATCTTGGCCTGTTGTGGAAGAAGATCAAAGCACAGTACCAGCAAGAACAGGGAGTCCGCATGCGCTCTTGCTAACAAGGACTCTTTCGCTGCCAAGGATTCTTGATAACAAGGACTCTCTCGCTGCCAGGGATAAATTTAGTAATGCTACTAGTACAGCTGTTGCTGAGTTATTGCTAGATGTAGATAGTATTCAACATGCAATGCTGCAAAACAGAGCTGCTATTGATTTTTTGCTTTTAGCTCACGGACACAGTTGTCAAGATTCTAAAGGACTGTGTTGTATGAATCTAAGTGACCACTCCAAATCCATCCATGCCCAGTTGCAAGAACTGCACCGACCGAGCCAGCAACTTGTGGAGACCACTGTGTGAAATCTCTTTGCTGGATGGACTTGGGGGTGGGGTTGGTTGAAGGAAATTATACTCATTATCTGTGTGGAAGGAATCTGTCTGTTATGTTTAGTATGCTGTTTGCTATGTTTAATAAGCATTATACGATCAGTTGCAGATGTTGCTTTGCATCATACCCTTGTACGAGTTATAGAATACTGTTGTGTCCCAACTATGGGCCATGGGGTGGCATGTGTAAGGGATAATAGAGGATGGTTCGAGTGAGACACGACGGAGAATTACTAGTTGAACCAAACCCAGTATGCATGTTGGGAAAAAGGGACTCAGTACTGTTGCTGAAAAACTATATCTGTATCCATGAGAACCTAACTTTCAAAGAAGAAGATAACAAGGAGGGAGTACAAGGGAGTCAGGTACCAGACATCCGCAGTTAGCAAAGCTGGATCATGAGTCCGGTGAGGCTCGCTGCATGCGCTGGCCACGCATGCAGCGACCCTAGCCTGTACTTTTCCATTCAATCCGGGACAGGATATAAGGGGGCTGTCTCGGATCGGAGAGAGGGGGTCAGACATGAGCGCACTTTGAAGATACAGGGGACGCCCTGAAGTGCTGTGTCTGCCCACCCCCCCTCCCTGGTAGGTTCCACTTTCATTAACCCCAACAGCTCAGAAAGCATTACAGCACATTGTAGATTTGTTTATGATACATCAAAAATTTCAACCTTACACCCTGATAGGACAGTGGGATGATGCACTCGCAAAGAGCCTGACTGTATTAGAGTGAGTATTTTTGCCACATAACTTTTCAAAAAACAGTAACTACGATGATTGAAATGTTAGCACGATTGATTTCACGGGGTCGTTTGCGCTGTCAGCAGCCGGCTCCTCTGCCATCATTTGTGGGGATTACCCTGCGAATGCTTACACCTGATGAACTTTGGCAATTCGATGTTATACACATTATGGAATTGGGACGTTTGCGCTATGTACATGTTTCAGTTGATTTGTTTTCTCACCTTGTTGTAGCTAGTGCTCCTACAGGAGAGAAGGCTCGTGATGTTATTCGACATTAGTTGCAATGCCTTGCAGTCATGGGAGTACCGAAAACTGTAAAAACTGATAACAGACCAGCTTATGTGTTCGCTAAAATACAGGTCTCTTTACAGACATGGGGTATCAAACATGTCACTGGTATTCCTCATTCCCCAACTGGGCAAGCAATTCTGAAACGTATTCATCATACCTTAAAAACCATGCTCGATAAACAAAACAGGGTATGACACCTCAAGAGCAATTGTATAAAGCAACTTATGTTTTAAATTTTCTAAACATGTCATCTTTGTCATCCAATGCTTGTCATGTGCTGTATTTTAGGCTGCTTACAGAAAATAGTGCAAAAAATGATTAATCAAGCTTTTTGTTGCATAAAAAATAAAAAAAGGGGGAATTGTGGAGATGATAGAGAGCAGCGCAGGGAATCTGTTTGGCCTTGATGAGACAAAGCTGTACCCATGAGAGGCGCCTTGAGAAGCAAGTGCCAGGAGATATCAGCAAGGAAAGGAATGTGAAAAGCAAAGCTGCTGCTCTGTGTGAACAGTCAGAGATGATCAGTTAAAAGACACTGAGAAGCGCGTGGCAATCGACCCTCAACCTATCAGCAGGATGCTGCCCGCGCGTGGACAGCTCGTGAAAATAGCATGCAGCCAATCAGTAGGAGTTAGAGCGCGTGAACAGATAGCATAATACTATAAATGTAACGATAGCCAATGTCACCACAGAAATAATTGAAAGTTTGTTAGAAGATCAGAATAGCCTGCGCCATGCGATTTTGCAAAATAGAGCAGCAATTGACTTTTTGTTATTAGCTCAAGGACATGGTTGCAAAGATTTTGAGGGTATGTGTTGTATGAATTTGTCCGATCACAGTGAATCAATGCACAAACAGTTGCAGTGGTTAAAAGAACATACAAACAAAATTCAGCAAACTCATGGGTTTTTTGATGAGTGGCTAACTAGCTTGTTTGGAAGTATTAGAATTGCTTGTTGAAGGCTTGCATATTATAATAATTCTTGTAATCATAAGTTTGTGCTTATGTGTAGTCCTTTCTTGTATTAAGAGAGCTATGTTAAAAGTAATAAACCAAGCCTGGATTGCTCAAAAAAAAAAAAAAAAAAAAAAGGAAAAAAAAAGGGGGAATTGTTGCAGAATGGCTTGAGGAGCAAGGTCATGGGACAATAGAGGAGTTATGTGAGATGAGAATAGCGTAGAAGCAAGTTACAGCTCGGCAATGGGAAAGTACTAAGTAAACAAGCCATGAGAATGCAGAAGCAAGAATAAGGAGCTGATAAGAATAGGGAACTAAGGCTGAACCCTGTCATGTTGACAGAGAGCCAATCGCAGTGAGCAGATGACTTTTATAATTAGCCAATATTCAAGCGATGATGTAACCAGTAGCTATATAATGAAGTGTATTCGGGCAATAAACTGAAGCTTGCTTTATCACTCACATTGAGTCAGCTGCTTGTCTTCCCTCGCTCTTCACAGTCCACTGAAGAGCCCACTAGAGAAGACCCAAAGAAAAAAAACTCTTAGAAAGAAACCAACCAGATCCTTTTGCTCCCTCAGCTTTTATACTGAGCACAGCAGATGAGGTGGAATACCCTATTGGTCAGTTGGGTCACCTGACCTGTCCACAGGTGTGACCCATCCACAGGGTAAACACCCAAGTCAGGTGACCCTGGTTGCCACAGAAACAAGTGTAAGCAAGAGCCTCTCTCACTGAACAGAAAGTTGTTTCTGCTTCACCCCAAATCAGGAAAACTATAAAAGCTGTTTAGTTGATTTTACAATTAAATAAGCACCAAAGATTCACTTTTTGGATTTTTTTTTTTTTTGCTGAATTTCTGTATGACTGTTAGAACTTAATAGGTCTAGAGCCAAGCTTTTCCAGTCTTTATTTAATGTTGGATGTATGTGTTCTCTTTATCACATTCCTTTGTATAGCATACTTGCATTTGTACCATGAGTGTTCAACCAATCTTTGCTTTTGTCATGAATTGCTGTTGTAATGGCAACAACTGCTTAAATAGAGTTGCTAGGGGCTTTTCAAAGTATTAAAAAAAACCCTGTTTTCATACATACTTCAAATGGTACTATGAAACCATAATTTAACCTTATTTCAGGATGCTTCCCGTAGAGCCCACGAGCTCTCAAACCCCAAGTGTAAGAAATCAGGAAAGGAAGGCAAGAGACCAGCATGGCTGAGTCAAGACCTGCTGCTCGAATTAAAGGGCAAGAAAGAGATGCACAGGCAGCGGAAGCAGGGGCAGGTATCCTGGGAAGAATATAGGGACGCTGCCTGGTTGTGTAGGGATGGGGTCAGAAAGGCCAAGGCGCAGCTGGAGATGAACTTGGCAAGGGACACAAAGAATAATAATAAGGGCTTCTCCAGGTACGTCAGCCAGAAAAGTAAGGTCAAAGAAAGCATACACACACACCCCCATGTGCAAGACTGGCAAAATGGTAACAATGGACAAGGAAAAGGCTGAGCTACTCAACAGCTCTTTTGCATCAGCCTTCACTGGCAACCTCTCTTCCCACACCTCTTGAGTGGATAGACCGCAAGCCTGGGAACGGGGTAGCAAAGTCCCTCACACTATAAGATCAGGTTCATGACCACCTGAGGAATCTGAACACATACAAGTCCACGGGACCTGATGAGATGCATCCCAGAGTGTTACATCCTGGTCTAACTACATTGGGCCTGGGAGAGGTTTGCAATGAGAATGTGTGAGATTAAGACACAAACGAGGTCAGATGTCGCTCACTGCAGGTTTACTGCTATTCCCCAGCAATAGTCACTGAGACGAGTGATGTAAAGGCGGAGGTAGAGGAAAGGCAGAAAGGAGAAGCAGTGTTACAGAGCACAGCAAGAATATAGTCACCACCACAGGCCCAACAACATCTCGGCATTCCTCTGGAATTTCAGTGGTGTCCCCTTGATCCATGGTTGACAGTGGTGGGGGCCTCAGTCCCAATTCCTCAATTGTGGTGGGTCACCGTGCCAGTTATAGTCCAGGTAGTCCAGGTCAGTCCGTAGCTTGACCAATCAGCATGACGGTGGCCTTTGCCCAGCTAATTGTCATTTGACACGGTCACCACATAAGCTTTTCCTGTCCCCTGCTGCTTGGGTAGCACTTGGCTCAGCACAGTCATTATGCCTTAGCAAGTTTGGAGTTAACAGGGACCTCCAGGGTAGGCAGGGTCTGGCCACTGTCATAACCAAAAGCCTATACCCTTTTCAGCTGATGGCAACAGGCCCTTTCCAGCTGGGGGGCAACACACCCTTTTCATCTGATGGCAGTCTTGGGTGGTGACTGGTAAACAAGAGAATGGTCTGCAGAAGGTGCTAAATAGATACAAGCAAGCTTCTTCTTGGCCTGCAAGCCTGCTGTCAATTTGCAGAAGATGCATCCCAGAGGCCTGAGGGAATTGGCTGATGTAGTTGCCAAGCCACTCGCCATGATATTTGAAAAGTTGTGGCAGTCAGGTGAAGTCCCCAGTGACTGGAAAAAAGAAAACATTGCACCCATTTTTAAAAAGGGGAGAAAGGAGGACCCTGGGAACTACCGCCCTGTCAGCCTCACCTCTGTGCCTGGGAAGATCATGGAGCAGATCCTCCTAGAAGCTATGCTAAGGCACATGGAGGACAGGGAAGTGATTTGAGACAGCCAGCATGGCTTTACTAAGGGCAAGTCCTGCTTGACCAATCTAGTGGCCTTCTATGATGGAGTGACTACATCATGTTGTCTATCTGGATTTCTGAAAGGCCTTTGACACGGTGCCCCACAACATCCTTCTCTCCAAGTTGGAGAGATACAGATTGGATGGGTGGACTGCTCAGTGGATGAGGAGTTGGTTGGATGGTTGCATCCAGAGGGTGGTGGTCAATGGCTCAATGTCCAGATGGAGAGGGGTGACAAGTGGTGTCCCTCAGGGATCCGTACTGGGACCGGTGCTGTTTAAGATCTTCATCAATCATATAGACAGTGGGATCAAGTGCACCCTCAGCAAGTTTGCAGATGACACCAAGCTGAGTGGTGCAGTCGACATGCCTGAGGGAAGGGATGTCATCCAGAGGGACCTAGACAGACTTGAGAAGTGGGCCCATGTGAACCTCATGAGGTTCACCAAGGACAAGTGCAATGTCCTGCACCTGAGTTGGGGCAACCCTCAGTATCAATACAGTCCGGGGCATGAAGGGATTGAGAGTGGCCCTATTGAGAGTGGCCCTGAGGAGAAGGACTTGGGGGTACTGGTGGATGAGAAACTGGACATGAGCTGACATTGTGTGCGCACAGCCCAGAAGGCCAATCATATCCTGGGCTGCATCAAAAGAAGCATGGCCAGCAGGTCAAGGGAGGTGATTCTCCCCCTCTACTCAGCTCTTGTGAGACCCCACCTGGAGTACTGTGCAGCTCTGGAGCCTTCATCCCAGGAAACACATGGATCTGTTGGAGCAGGTCCACAGGAGGGCCACAAAAATGATCAGAGGGCTGGAGCACCTCTCCTATGAGGATAGGCTGAGAGAGTCGGGGTTATTCATCCCGGAGAAGAGAAGGCTCCCAGGGAGACCATATTGCAGCCTTTCAGTTCTTAGAGGGGGCCTATAGGAAAGATGGGGACAGACTTTTTACCAGGGCCTGTTGCAACAGGACAAGGGGTAATGGTTTTAAACTAAAAGAGGGTAGATTTATACTAGATATAAGGAAGAAATTTTTTACAATGAGGGTGGTGAGGCAGTGGAACAGGTTGCCCAGAGAGGTGGTAGATGCCCCATCCCTGGAAACATTCAAGGTCAGGTTGGACAGGGCTCTGACCAAGCTGATCTAGCTGGAGATGTCCTTGCTCATTGCAGGGGGTTTGGACTTGATGACCTTGTAAGGTCCCTTCCAACCCAAAGTAATCTATGATTCTATGATATGAAACAGGTGTTATGTAATTCATAAGCTTTCAAGTATCATGTTTAATATTTTAAAATGCGCCTTTTGAAGAATTTCAGTAAGAAATAAGATTGGAGTATGTGCTGAAAGGTAGTTGAGTAGTAACTGTAGTGTATTACTCTTCATGTTTCCAGTGGCTATACTTGGAACTCTGTGTTGCTTATGAAAACCTGGAATTGATTTCAGTTCATTATAAATGTAACGGAGGCAAAAATGAGAGCCCACCTACCTCTTTGGGCTGCACAACTGCTTGCAGAATCCCAGGAAAGGAAAGAAACAGAAGTTGATAGTCCTCTCCATTTGTAGTTGTTGCTGTGAGGAGCTGAAGAACTCTAGTTCTGTAGTTTAAAATGTCTGTTCATCTCTGTCAATGCTATTATTTAGGGTCTATAGTTGCACAAATGTCTGATGCAGCAGCATGTAATCTGATCCCTAAAATGGAATGATGCTGCTAATACAGTATCATTTATCCACTTGGCTCCCTGTGTGACCTTGCATTAATCACAAGGTTTGTTCGGTATACTTTGAATACATACCTAGTATGCCTACCTGCAGAGGGATAACTGAGACAAAATCCACGTAAGTATTTTTAGAAAAGAGAAAATGCTTTGTCAGGCATCGCTATGCTGACTTGTTAAAGAAAAAAAAAAACCCTAAGATAATTATTGGGAAGAAAAAAACATCTGGTAGCATTCTCTGAAATATTTTCTTACAAGCAGATTTGTATGGATTGAAAATAGACATTAGGACAGTAAATAAATGGATAAGGTTGAAAAACATTAATTTGGACTGATAAGACGATTTATTTCAAGATCACTGAGGCTTGATATGACTTGATTTTCTAATTATCTGTTGACGCGGAAGGCTCGAGCAATAACATGCAGACCAATGTGATCAGGTTAATGCCACTTTATTCAACCTAAGTGTTACATTTATAGTATTATGATTTCTGTTCACGCGCTCTAACTCCTACTAATTGGCTGCATGTTATCCTCACGAGCTGTCCACGCGCTTAATTCTTTCTTGTCATTGGTCGACCTTTCTTGACGTATGATGTTTTCAATTCCTTTGTTACACTTCTTTCTGGTCAGCACCTCCTTATCTCATGTCCGACAGTAACCTTTCTTAAACTCATGTCAAGGCAGGCCTACACAGCTGCTACCAACTCCTCAGTGCTTGGAGTGTTCATAGGGTGACCTCGTTGTATTAGAAATCCTTCCACAAATCCCCCTTTTTGTTTTTGAACACTCCAAGACTCTTCAGTTGCAAGCATTACTTGATTAAACCATATTTTTCTTACCATGCGCTCCAAGCCTCTTTGCAAAAAATAGAACAGACAAGGAACAATTAACAACACAACAAATACCACGATCAAAATCATTACACCTATCTTTAAAAGGGATGCAACCCAGCCTGTGATTCCCCATCCTTCGAGCAGTCCTGTAAGCCAATGCCAGCTACTCTCTATCTCCACAATTCCCCCTTTTTTATTTTTTATGCAACAAAAAGCTTGATTAATCATTTTTTGCACTATTTTCTGTAAGCAGCCTAAAATACAGCACATGACAAGGATTGGATGACAAAGATGACATGTTTAGAAAATTTAAAACATAAGTTGCTTTATACAATTGCTCTTAAGGTGTCATACTGACAGGATTCCCCCTTTTTTGTTTATCAAGCATGGTTTTTAAGGTATGATGAATACGTTTCAGAATTGCTTGCCCAGTTGGGGAATGAGGAATACCAGTGACATGTTTGATACCCCATGTCTGTAAAGAGACCTGTATTTTAGCGGACACATAAGCTGGTCTGTTATCAGTTTTTACAGTTTTTGGTACTCCCATGACTGCAATGCATTGCAACTAATGTCGAATAACATCACGAGCCTTCTCTCCTATATGAGCACTAGCTACAACAAGGTGAGAAAACAGATCAACTGAAACAGGTACATAGCGCAAACGTCCAAATTCTATAATGTGTATAACATCGAATTGCCAAAGTTCATCAGGTGTAAGCCCTCGCAGGGTAATCCCCGCAAATGATGGCAGAGGAGCCAGCTGCTGACAGCACAAATGATCCTGTAAAATCAATCGTGCTAACATTTCAATCATCATAGTTACTGGTTTTGAAAAGATATGTGGCAAAAATACTCACTCTAATGCAGTCAGGCTCTTTGCGAGTGTATCATCCCACTGTCCTATCAGGGCGTAAGGTTGAAATTTTTGATGTATCATAAACAAATCTGCAATGTGCTGTAATGCTTTCTGAGCTGTTGGGGTTAATGAAAGTGGAACCTACCAGGGAGGGGGGGTGGGCAGACACAGCACTTCAGGGCGTCCCCTGTATCTTCAAAGTGCGCTCATGTCTAACCCCCTCTCTCCGACCCGAGACAGCCCCCTTATATCCTGCCCCGGATTGAATGGAAAAGTACAGGCTAGGGTCACTGCATGCGTGGCCAGCACATGCAGCGAGCCTCACCGGACTCATGATCCAGCTTTGCTAACTGCGGATGTCTGGTACCTGACTCCCTTGTACTCCCTCCTTGTTGTCTTCTTCTTTGAAAGTTAGGTTCTCATGGATACAGATATAGTTTTTCAGCAACAGTACTGAGTCCCTTTTTCCCAACATGCATACTGGGTTTGGTTCAACTAGTAATTCTCCGTCGTGTCTCACTCGAACCATCCTCTATTATCCCTTACACATGCCACCCCATGGCCCATAGTTGGGACACAACAGTATTCTATAACTCGTACAAGGGTATGATGCAAAGCAACATCTGCAACTGATCGTATAATGCTTATTAAACATAGCAAACAGCATACTAAACATAACAGACAGATTCCTTCCACACAGATAATGAGTATAATTTCCTTCAACCAACCCCACCCCCAAGTCCATCCAGCAAAGAGATTTCACCCAGTGGTCTCCACAAGTTGCTGGCTCGGTCGGTGCAGTTCTTGCAACTGGGCATGGATGGATTTGGAGTGGTCACTTAGACTCATACAACACAGTCCTTTAAAATCTTGACAACTGTGTCCGTGAGCTAAAAGCAAAAAATCAATAGCAGCTCTGTTTTGCAGCATTGCATGTTGAATACTATCTACATCTAGCAATAACTCAGAAACAGCTGTACTAGTAGCATTACTAAATTTATCCCTGGCAGCGAGAGAGTCCTTGTTATCAAGAATCCTTGGCATCGAAAGAGTCCTTGTTAGCAAGAGCGCATGCGGACTCCCTGTTCTTGCTGTACTGTGCTTTGATCTTCTTCCACAACAGGCCAAGATTCTCAGGCAGCTAGATAAGGTGTCCTTGAGTCCATTACAGACTTATGTCATCTAAGTGTTTTTCTTGCAAGCACCCAAAACTGAATAACAATTAGTGTGATATATGTGTTTTCCAGCACCCAGGTGCGAGTCCCTTGAGCATATTTACAATCCTCCTTGCTGATCTTCCATTGCTTTCCCATATTCCAACCCCCTGCTCAAGAGACTGCTTCTGCTGGGGTTCATTTAGTCTCACAGGGTATAACACAGAGTAATTTACAAAGGCGTGCAATAACATATATACATATAGGAAAAAAACCCAAAACATATCTCTATAATACTGCTTGAATCAGGTGTCTTATTTCTCTTTTTCTGCTGCTGTCTTGTAGCATTTATGGCATACTTTTGTGCTAAGACGGCACATTTCCCTTCTAATTGTTCCCTTTTTTTTTTTTTCCTCTTTTTTCTTTTTTCTCTTTTTTGTCTCTCTTTTTTTTTTTTTCTCATCACTTACAGCTGACATAAAAGTCTGCCTTGCAACAAGAGCTCACCCTTAAGTTTCTCATTTTCCTACAGAGCATCCTATAGATTCTAGCTTAACTCCTTTTCCCAATCAACCATGATCTTATAGGCAAACAACAACCAACCAGTCATACGCCCTGCATGGGTAAGCTGTTCACGAGACTGTAAGCATGTCGGCTGGTGAAAACGCCCCCAATATTTCAGGACTTCCATCAGTTCTACGGCCCATCATGGTCTATCTACCTGGGGTGCACTTGCCTTACATCTAAACATTGTGTATGTACAAACTTCTTCGCTTGACAGAGTGTCAGCCCTAGTCATGTATGAGAACAGTACCACACCGGGCAGAACACCTGCTCAAGCGGAGTCACCAAACGACACTGCACACAGCAACAAACAAACAGTAGCACAGATGCTGATCAGCAGATATAAATTGGCACCCACACACACTTACACAGCAGACATACAAAAACACCACTTCTATCTCAGGGAGAGGACTGGGAAGGGGAGGGGGTGAGGCGGGCAGTGGCGGGAGTGAAGCAGCTCCGGCTCCGTCCTTCTCCCCCGACATTCTGACAATACACTGCAATACCCCGATTCCGGCTGCGCACGCATAAGCGGTTGAGAAGGAGGAACAGACGTGATACCTGGCGCAAATGGAGGAGGCTTAAGAATGGAGGAACGCGATAACGGCTTTCGTCTCTGTTGCTGTAAAATCTCCTCCGCAGTTGTAGCAGAGGCAGCCATAGCTTTAATCGGGGTTAAAGGTGGACATAAATCAGGTTCAGTCTCTGGATTTATTGGGCCAGGATCAAAGGGATCTTCTGGCTCTTCACCTCCTGAATTCTGTTTTTGGTAATGTTTTTCAGAATTGGGAATTTGAGCATATTTAGGCTAAGGGTCTGCAACTGGGGGTGTCATTTCAAAAGACTGAGGTTCCTTTGGGGGAGCTTGTGGTGCCCCTCTAGCAACCCCTTGCAGGGCTTGCTCTGCAGGATGCATTGTTCGTATGGCAGTGTATACAGTTCGCCAAGTAACTATTATTCCTCTGGCAAGGACAAGCGCAGCGTCTCCTGCGTTTGCAATTCCTCCCCCACTTTTAGCCACTGAGCCAAATCGTAGGACCACCCTTCAGGGAACCATAAGCAATAATCACGTATCCATACAAGCAAAAAATTTCCGAGTCAAATACTCATTTGCATCCTATGAACCCATCTCTGCTTCTTCTAGCATAGTACAAATCCATCTCCTCACTTTCTATTCTTTAACACTATCTCCCTTTTCTGATACATTACACTATTATGTATCCCCAGACTCGTCCGCTGCTGTTTCAGACGGATCACCCATTCCCGGACTCCCACACACCCTCTCCTCAACCGCCTGCAAACCCTCCTTGATAACCTCATGAGCCTTTTTATAAGCAGCCTGTATCGCGCCCGCTTTCAAACCCTTATCAAGTCTCTGCATTTCCGCGAGCAATTGCTGCATAGTGTTCTGTTGATCGCGGAGAGCGTCACGGAGCTCCGCAGTATCTTTAGGTGGATAGACGGTTTTCAGACGAACGTCCTCGGAGGATGATGACGTTTCCATAGGCTGAGGAGAGTCGGGGGGAACCTGCGTGGATGACTCCGGTAGACCAGAGTACGGTGGAGCGGTCGGTTGCGGAGGCGTGAGAGGTGGTGGCGGTGAAAATGTCCATCTGTCAGACGCCCCCCAGAACTCCTTTTCTGACTGCTTTATTACAGGAAATGCATTGGAGAATGAACTGTTTCCCTCTTCCCCAGCTGCATCTAACACCCTCTGGGCTGTGGCGGCAATAACAGCTGATCCATGCATGCCTGCAATCAGTCCCTTCACCTGTCGATAAGTGCCTGCCAGGTTCCAGGCTTCCTTATTCTCTGACTGCACTGCTTCCCACATTTCCACTCCAATTCTAGTCCATGTTGAAAGGTCAAAAAACTGAGTCAGATCTCTGAGCAATCCTCATCGTCAGCACCAAGATAGTTGTTCCAGTAAAGCACTCTCACTAAGGTTTTCACCGGCTTTTTTTGACAGCTGCAGCAAACTTTGTACCGCTGCCTTTTCCACGGCTGATACAGCCAAACCCATACTACCGTTCCCACTCTAGGTGGCTCCCACTTCCTGTGGGGTCGCAGATCCGCTCCTGCCTCTCTCGGGCAGCCCAGCTTACTTCATCCCACAACACTGCCCCTATTTTAGCCCACGTATCCTGGGCGAAGGCAACCGCCACCGTGGGATAAAGCCCCTTGTCTCTTGTCCATACTAAAAGTGACTTCAAAGAGGCAGAATCATATTTCAATCCTCTCATAGAGAGCATATGTTGGAGGAGCTTAACTACAGCCTCTTCTTCTTTTGAGGTTGCAGACCCCATCTCCTCCCGGCCGCCTGCCTGATCAGAGCAGGATTTCCCTTTTTTTTGATGCGCTAGCGTCTTCCCGAGTGCCGGGGCAGCACTCACCTTTCGACCGCTTCTTCCGCCCCCTCCAATTGCCGGCTGGATTTCTGGGTAGATGCAGTCCCAAAAAACCGATCTGAGGGTCCCTGTTCGGGCGCCACTTGTTGACGCGGAAGGCTCGAGCAATAACATGCAGACCAATGTGATCAGGTTAATGCCACTTTATTCAACCTAAGTGTTACATTTATAGTATTATGATTTCTGTTCACGCGCTCTAACTCCTACTAATTGGCTGCATGTTATCCTCACGAGCTGTCCACGCGCTTAATTCTTTCTTGTCATTGGTCGACCTTTCTTGACGTATGATGTTTTCAATTCCTTTGTTACACTTCTTTCTGGTCAGCACCTCCTTATCTCATGTCCGACAGTAACCTTTCTTAAACTCATGTCAAGGCAGGCCTACACAGCTGCTACCAACTCCTCAGTGCTTGGAGTGTTCATAGGGTGACCTCGTTGTATTAGAAATCCTTCCACAATTATCTGAGAGAGACCATCAAAGGTTTGAAAAGATTCTGTACAAGGAACAAATGAGTTAGCCAAAACTTTCAGTCCCTAGAAGATATGGGGGGGGGGAGCTATGGTTCCCCCCACATAACAATATGGTAAAGGTCTACAAAGTTGAGAGGCAGTGAAAGGGATCAACTGCTTAACATCTCTCAATACAAGAAGGGGACATTAAATGAAGGTTCGAAAAGAAAAGAAAAACACCACACACCAACGCTCGCTCTTCAAGCAGCAGGATTTTTACATACACGTGTCGTGGTTTAGGCTGGATCGGCCAATGATGAGATGACAGATGCTCTCCCCCACCTCTCACTCCAAGGAGAGGAGGAGGAGAGATAAAGAGATTTACGAGTTTAGAAGGAACTAAACTACTTTAATGAAATATTAATAACAAAATAAAATGGAAATAATGAAATAGATACAATATATACAAAACAGTATGAAGCTCCCAGGATGATGTCACCAGCAGGTACTGGGGAAGTCCCAGACTGGACTCAGCGACGGGTGGAGTCAGGAATGCACGGATTGGGATCAAAGGCAGACGAACAGACAGGGTCCTCTTCAGATGCCAGCCATTGAAGAAAGAGGAGGCTGACCCTTTGATTCGTCAGCTTTTATACTGAGCATGGGGCAGATGGGATAGAATACCCCTGTTGGTCAGTTTTGGGTCACCTGTCCTGTCTGCTCCTCCCTGCAGGTGGGATCCCTCTACGCTTTTCCATTTCTGACCCTCCAACAGGGCAAATAACGAAGTTAGCTGACCTTGGTTGTTATAGCAATAAGTATAAGCAAGAGCGTCTGTGCATACCATTCCTTGGCATTAACTATAAACACTGGTCTTATCACTCTGAGAACAGTTTTCTGCACAATATGCTGTTAATTTCAGAGAGTTAGGAGAGGCTTAGCTAAGAAGCAAAATTACTGAACAGAAAGTTGGTTATGTTTTACCTCAAACCAGGACAACATGGATTCACAGGAAACGGGACAAGAACACAGAAGAATAGTTACTTGAGGGAGTCCCCCTTACCTAAAAGTAGGTGGAGACTGAGAAGAGCATTTAAGGGAGGTACCTTTATATGCTTGCTCCATTCTTTGTTTTTTATATGCATCTATGCATAGATGTGTGGTCTCTGTCCTTACTCCCCATAGGAGTGGATAGGTATCAGCCTATTCTCACAGCCTCTTCCCCTATCCATCTTGGTACAAAGAGAGACATCAAACAGCTGGGGAGAAGAAAGCCTGAAGAACACAGAAAAAAATTACTTCAGGGAACAGCTCATGGGGGAATAAAAAAAAAGAATCATAGAATTGTCTAGGTTGGAAGGGAGCTTTAATATCATCGAGTTAAATCATCAACCTAACACTGCCAAAACCACCACTAAACCATGTCCCTAGGCAGCATGTCTACCCATCTTTTAAATACCTCCAGGGATGGTGCCTCAACCACTTCCCTGGGCAGCCTGTTCCAATGCTTGATTGTGGAGATAGAGAGTAGCGCAGGGAATCTGTTTGGCCTTGATGGGACAAAGCTGTACCCATGAGAGGCGCCTTGAGAGAAAAGATAAGCAAGCGTCAGGAGATATCAGCAAGGAAAGGAATGTGAAAAGCAAAGCTGCTACTCCGCGTGAACAGACAGAGACGACCAGTTAGAAGACACTGAGAAGCGCGTGGCAATCGACCTTCAACCTATCAGCAGGATGCTGCCTGCGCGTGGACAGTACCTGTACCTATAAAACTCGGAAAATTGTTGTAATAAAGGTCTTTGGTCCATACCCTGCCAGAGTCCGTGAATCAATGCTCCACACTTGATAACCCTTTCGGTGAAGAAATTTTTCCTAATAGCCAGTCTAAACCTCCCCTGGCACAACTTGAGGCCATTTCCTCTTGTCCTAGCGCCTGTTACTTGGGAGAAGAGACCGACCCCCACCTCTCTACAACCTCCTTTCAGGTAGTTGTAGAGAGCAATAAGGTCTCCCCTCAGCCTCCTTTTCTCCAGGCTAAACAACCCCAGTTCCCTCAGCAGCTCCTCATAAAACTTGTTGTCTAGCCCCCTCATCAGCTTTGTTGCCGTTCTCTGGAGATACTCCAGCACCTCAATGTCTTTCTTGTAGTGAGGGGCCCAAAACTGAACACAGTATTCAAGGTGAGGCCTCACCAGTGCCAAGTACAGGGGGGCAATCACTTCCCTAGTCCTACTCACCACACTGTTCCTGATACAGGCCAGGATGCTGTTGGCTGCCTTGGCCACCTGGGCACACTGCTGGCTCATATTCAGCTGGCTGTTGACTAGCAACCCCAGGTTGTTTTCTGACAGGCAGCTTTCCAGCCACTCTTCCCCAAGCCTGTAGCATTGCATGGGGTTGTTGTGACCCAAGTGCAGGACCCAGCACCTTGCCTTGTTGAACCTCATACCATTGGCCTCGGTCCATCGATCTAGCCTTTTCAGATGCCTCTGTAGAGCCATCCTATCCTCAAGCAGGTCAACACTCCCACCTAACTTGGTGTCATCTGCAAATTTACTGAGGATGCACTCGATCCCCTCCTTCATGTCATTGATAAAGATATTAAAGAGAACTGGCCCCAATACTGAGCCCTGGGGAACACCACTTGTGACCGGCCACCAACTGGATTTAACTCCATTCACCACCACTCTTTGGGCCTGGCCATCTAGACAGTTTTCTACCGAGTGGAAAGTATGCCTGTCCAAGCCATGAGTAGCCAGTTTCTCCAGGAGATTGGTGTGGGACTTCACTGAGTCAGCAGACCGAGGGACCTCTCTAGCATATCATCCCACAGACGCTGGCACGCCACCCCCAGGCTTACCTCTGAAGAGCCTGGTTTCATCCCCTTCCCCCTTCAAATCTAGTTTAAAGCCCTTTCAATGAGCCCTGCCACTCCTGCGCAAAGATCCTTTTCCCCCCTTTGAGACAGGTGTACCCTGTCTGTTGCTATCAGGCCTCATGTCATGTAAACTGACCCGTAATCCAAAAACCCGAAGTCCTGATGCTGACACTAGGCTCGGAGCCAGGTATTGATCATCTGGGTCTTCCTGTTTCTTCCCTCATCATTCCCTGCAACTGGAAGGATAGAGGAGAACATTACTTGTGCTCCTGATCCCTTAACCAGTTGTCCCAAGGCCCGGAAGTCTCTTGATTTCCCTTGGATGACTTATTGCAGCTTCATCGTTGCCTATGTGAAAAAGCAATAATAGATAATAATCTGAGGACTGTACCAGGGTAGGAAGTTTCCTTGTCAGATCTTTAACCTGGGCCCCAGGGAGGCAGCAGTCTTCCCTGAGAAGTGGGTCTGGTCTGCATATTGGGCCTTCTGCTCCCTTCAGGAGGGTGTCACCTACAACAATGACCCATCTTTTTTTCTTTACTGAAGAGGTTTTGATGCAAGGTGTAACTTGGCTTAACCTCGACAACACCTCCACACACATTGAATCATTGTCCTTGTCACGGTTCAGTTCCACTTGCAGAGCCTCATACCTACTATGCAAGGGTACCTGAGAAGGTGGGGGAGTCGCTGGGGTGACACTCCTGCTTTGCCAGGCAGGAACTTGTTTCCATTGCCCCTTATCCTCGAAGTTACCTCATTCAGCCAGGCAGAGAGAGGACAGGGAATCCTCTGTATTATATGGCCTTTCTGCCTGTTGAGCCTGGTTCAGGGAAGGTAGACTGCTGGAATTGCAGCCTATCTCCCTCTCTCACTCCCTGATAGTTCTCAATCTGTTTCCCTCTTCCCAGAGCTCCATCGCTAAGCAGAGGAGTTCCTCTGCCTGGGCACACCTCCCACAGGTGTGCTTACTGTTCCTATCTGATATTGGTGTCAGAGTAGGGCACACCCTGCAGCTTGACACCTGGGTGGCAGCATGCTCCCATGAGAGCTCTGTCTGGGAAGCTGCCTCAGTCCTGCTGGGTGCAGAGCTTGGGGAGGCCAAGGCTTTCCACTGGGTGAATACCATGGTTCCCTGGTCAAGCTGATACAGTTTCAGCACCCTTCCACACAAACTGCCACACTGCACTCCCTAGGGCTGCCTTTTATAGGAGTAGGGTGAGTGCCATTATTGCTGACCTCACCCTCACCTCATCAGTAACCCTCATGCGAGCTGACAGCTCTCGTGGGCTGCCTGCACTCTCCCAGCCTTTCCTCAGCTCCAGAAAGCTCAAGAGAAGCCCCTTTTTTGCAGTGAACCCCTGCTCCCTTGCAGATGTACCTGCACCGAAGCTGTGCCTCAATGAGTGACCATTGGTGGCAGTTACATCCTGTTTAAATCTGATGCCTTTACTGCTGGCCCCACCCCTGCCGCGTCAGCAACCCTCGTGCGAGCTACCAGCTTCCACAGGCTGCCTGCACTCTCCTGGCCTTTCCCCAGCTCCGGAAAGCTCAGAAAAAGCCCCTTTTTGCCGTGAACCCCCTTGCAGATGTACCTGCACCAGAGCTGTCCCTTGGCAAGACCAGAGAAGAATGCAAAAACTGGGAATGGAGGGGGGAATGTGGGTGCGTGTACCGAGAACAGCACATCTTACTTGATCACCTGCAAAGAGATGGTAGGTCCTAATCAGTGGTTCTTCAAAACAGTGACAGGACAAAGCTATGGAAATAAGCCTTAAACTGCTGGCACTCCTCCCTGTCAACCCATCTCATCAAGCTGCTTTTTCTGGAGCCAGGGCTGGCTAGCTTTGCCAGGGCCAGGAGTAGGCTGATGAGGAGATGCTTGGCTAAGGTGGGTTTCACTTGGCGTGCCAGTTTTCATCAGGTCTGTTATGCAGATCAGATTTGCAGAGTACTTCACTAGAATATGCTTTCAAGCAATCCTGGGATTTGCTGATATTTATGGTAAGCATCCTACCAGGAGTTTATATATAGACCAGTATATGTAGTTTTAAAGCTACAGTTAAGATTTTTAAATGTACTTTACTAATTGTCTAATTTGCTTTTGTTCTTAAGGTTGTGGAAAATGTCCTAAAAGTAAACCCTGTGTTGGGTCCTCAAATGTTTCAGCCCCTTCTGCCGTCAGTATTCAGGGGGATTATAGATGGGGAGGTAAGAGTTACTCTTTTAAACTACTTTTCCTTTTGAACAGGAAAGTACCTTCTGTTATCTGGCACAGTTTTCTCATATTGATGCTGCTCTCACTTTCTCTAGTTTTAAGAGCATCTGATAGGTCTGATAGGCAGCTATTTTAAAAGTCTGTACATAGTAACATAGTAGCACAAGAGTTAAAGCAACATATTAATCACTTATTCTGTCATCTAGTGTTTATTTTAATAAAGACAAATTTTATTCTGCTATTCCTTCCCTATTAACACTGAAAAGTTACTATGACTATACACTTAGATCCTTTGTAGGTGTTAGAGTTTTTTGTTCTGCTTTAAAATACTTATACTACTCCTTTTTAAGTCTACCTGCACCAGAGAAAAACAAACCGAAAGGGAAGGATGTCGTGGTTTAACCCCAGCTGGCAACTAAGCATCACAGCCACTCACTAACTCCCCCCACAGTGAGATGGGGGAAGAGAACTGGAAGGGTAAAAGTGAGAAAACTCCTGGGTTGAGATAAAAACAGTTTAATAAATGAAATAATAATAATAACAACAACAATGAAAAGGAAAATAACAAAGAGAGAGAAATAAAACCCAAGAAAGACAAGTGATGCAAATGAAAAAAATAAACAATTGCTTACCACCAACCGACTGATACCCAGCCAGTCCCTGAGCAGTGGCCTCCCCACCAACCTCCACCCAGGCTGTATTGCTGAGCATGATGTCACATGGTGTGTAAGGGATAATAGAGGATGGTCCAAGTGAGACACGATGGAAAATTACTAGTTGAACCAAACCCAGTATACGTGCTGAGAAAAAGGAACTCAGCACTGTTGCTGCAAAAACTATGTGTGTATCCATGAGAACCTGACCTTCAAAGAAGAAAATAACAAGAAGGGAGTACAGCAGTGTAGTCAGGTATCAGACAGCCACTGTTAGCAAAGCTGGATCATGAGTCTGGTGAGGCTCAGTGCATGCACTGGCCATGCGTGCAGCGACTCTAGCCTGTACTTTTCCACTCAATCCGGTGCAGGATATAAGGGGGCTGTCTCAGGCCGGAGCAGGAGAGAGACATGAGCGCACTTTGAAGATACAGGGGACGCCCTGAACAAGCGCTGTGCCTGCCTTCCCTCTGCCATACTGATGTGACCCCTCGTTATCCTGCTGCTCGGCGATGCTACTATGATCTATGGGATGGTAAGACTCTCTGAAGTAACTTTTGGAACATTTGGGAACTGCTTTTCAAGGCTTTGCAATAAAGCTGAATTAACTGGGTTTTTTTCCTCTGTAGCAAGGCTTCACAATAAAGCAGAGTTAACCTTTTTTTTTCCTTTGTGTGGGCTCCGGTTTGTACATTGGAATCTCTCCAAAAAAGAGCCCATTACACATGGTATGGAATATCCCTTTGATCAGTTGGGGTAGCTGTCCCGGCTGCGTCCCCTCCCAACTTCTTGTGCACTCCCAGCCTACTCACTGGTGGGGCAGTGAGGAGCAGAAAATGCCTTGACTTTGTGTAAGCACTGCTCAGCAATAACAAAAACATCCCTGTGTTATCAACACTGTTTCCAGCACAAATCCAAAACATAGCCCCATACCAGCTACTGTGAAGAAAATTAACTCTATTCCCAGCCAAAACCAGCACAAAGGAGAAGATCGGCTTGACCTTTTTCTTCTTTTTCTAATTGACATAACTAATATGAAGAGCTGAAGGATGTGAGAATGCTTTATGTGAGATAGAAGAGGGTTTAAGTTTTTCCTTGCTTAGATGTTTTAAGTTCTCCCTTTTCTCTCTTTTTGCCTTCAACAAATTTCCATGTTGGATAAAAAGGAGTAAAATCCAATATGCTTTAACTGTGTTGAACCTTGCAGTACTATCAGGAGAAAAAAAAAAAACTTTTATCAGTAGAATCAGTGGGTGGAATTCTCTAGACTCTTGACTTTTTTATAATAATCTTTGCTTTTTTCAGAGTTGAAGACTTTTAGATATCAATATTTGGCTCCCATTATTATTAACTAAGATATTTCCAAGATAAAACCAAGTAATATTACTTAGCGATGTACTTTTTGCTGTACAGAACACAAAAAAGATAGTTTGTTTGAACAATTTGCAGTTGAAGGAAAGACACAAAACTGGATAGTGGATTATTAAAATGTCTTCTGATTTAAGACTAATAAATTCATTGCCCCCTATTCAAAAAGGTATTAGTCTGGGTTAAAATTTTTCAGGTAAATGTTGGCATTTTGGTTTTCAAATAGGCAATTCTACAAAATACTTATTGTTATATTGGTAGATGCTGGGTTTAATAAAAAGAAATTTGTATCTTATTTTAAAATTAAAAATAATAACAAAATATAATAAATCAATTAGCTTATTAGTGTATCCAGTTAATTTTGAGACACTTGCAAATTAGTTTTTGGCAAATGTATTATAGCTTCTCTCAGAGAAATAAGTAACAGCAACTTAAGAAATACTAAGCATTTTTAATGTTATTAAAATTGTAAACAGTAATTTTGAACCATAATCAACTTTGAAAATAATTGTTTAACAGTACAATATATTGTTTATTCCTTAAGATGCAGGTTTTTAAATGTAAAGTAAAATCATTTTGCAAGCTGTCTTGGCTTTTTGGGGGGAAAACTGACTTTGAGATTACCATAGTTTTCCTGTAGGAAGAATTGAGAAACTCTGGTAATGACTGTTCATGCAGTCTTGTGTTCTTAGAGGTTTTAAAATTACAATTTATAATTTCGTAAAATATGTAAAGGACACATGCAAATATTTTCCATGTATTTCTGCTCTATATGTGTATTAGGTTTGCATGGCAAGGTTTTGGTAGCAGGGGGACTATAGCGGTAGCTTCTGTGAGAAGCTGCTAGAAGCTTCCCCTATGTCCAATAGAGCCAATGCCAGTTGGCTCCAAGATGGACGCACCACTGGCCAACACCGAGCCAATCAGTGACGGTGGTAGCGCCTCTGTGATAACATATTTAAGAAGGGGGAAAAACCTCCTGTGCAACTGCAGCTGGAAGAGAGGAAGGAGAACATGTGAGAGAAAAAACTCTGCAGACACCAAGGTCAGTGAAGAAGGAGGCAGAGGAGGTGCTCCAGGAGTGAGAACAGAGATTCCCCTGCAGCCCATGGTGAAGACCATGGTGAGGCAGGCTGTCCCCCTGCAGCCCATGGAGGTCCATGGTGGAGCAGATATTCACCTGCAGCCCATGGAGGACCCCATGCCAGAGCAGGTGGATGTGCCTGAAGAAGGCTGTGACCCCATGGGAAATCCACACTGGAGCATGCTCCTGGCAGGACCTGTGGACCCATGGAGAGAGGAGCCCACTCTGGAGCAAGTTTGCTGGCAGGACTTGTGACCCCGTGGCGTACCCACCCTGAAGCAGTCCATTTCTGAAGGACTGCACCCCATGGAAAGGACCGATGCTGGAGCAGTTTATGAAGAACTGCAGCCCATGGGAAGGACTCATGTTGGAGAAGTTCATGGAGGACTGTCTCCCATGGGAGGGACCCCACGCTGGAGCAGGGGAAGAGTGTGAGGAAGAAAAAACGGCAGAGACGTGATGAACTGACCATAACCCCCATTCCCCATCCCTCTGTGCCACTCAGGGGGAGGAGGTAGAGAAGTTGGAAGTAAAGTTAAGCCTGGGAAGAAGGGAGGGGTAGGGGGAAAGTGCTTTTAAGATCTGGTTTTATTTCTCATTACCCTACTCTGATTTGATTGGTAATAAATTATTTTCCTGGAGTTGAGTCTGTTTTGCCCATGATGGTAATTGCTGAGTGATCTCCCTGTCCTTATCTCAATCCATGAACCTTTCCTTATATTCTCTCCCCTGTCTAGCTGAGGAGGGGGAGTGATATAGCAGCTTTGGTGGGCACCTGGCTTCCAGCCAAGTTTAATCCACCACAATATGTTAAGTATCTTTTTTCTTAATTAAACTTAAACCCCTTTGTTTCGGTTTACTTTTGTTTCAGAGATACCCAGTGGTGATGTCTACTTATCTGGGGGTCATGGGTAGAGTTCTACTACAAAATGCACATTTTTTTTCATTATTTTTGAGCCAGATGGCATGTGAATTGGGTCAGGAGGTAAGAACTTTTGTCTTGATATTTCAACTGGATTGCATGTCAGTGTCTCGCATTCTTTTGACCTGAAAGAACTTTTCCCTCTGTTTCCCATGCTTGTTCCTTCCCATTCCAACTTGAAAGGGGCCCTTCCCCCTCCTTTGGTCCTTACCCTGAACATCCTGTAACAAGTTTTTCATGTTCCCACAATTCACATAAAACATCTCATAAGAATTTTTATACAGTCTCTATATTCTCTTCCTGCTGCATCGCACAACAAGCCATATAAACCCCTTTAGTTTGCATGGTATTGAAAGGTGAAAGTTTCTTTCCTTGTCCCATCTTGATGGGTCTTACACCAGGGATAATGGTCTACTCATTCTCCTCTGAGAACTTTCTCACAGTTTCTAGCGGGTTCAGTGTACACTGTTTTCACTGATGAGGTTACTGAGGTTATTTTACTTCAAGTTTTTTACTATGTTTTATCCTCAGGTATAATATAGTTTTCAAACAGGTAAAGACAAATCTTTTTTTGTTGTTGTTGTTGCTGCCAGCAATGAAGGTAAAACAGTAAATTCACGTGCTTTATATGTGTTTAATGGTTATGTGAAGACTGAGTAATTCAGTATTCTGAATCTGTGCTCTCTCCATGAATTAAATGAATTTCTAACTTCTAGGTTACAATTAATTGTGATGGGGCTTCAGGGCCTGGAAGCACTGTCATAGAAAATTTTTTAAAAAAAACCAAAAACTGTTGCTGCTACTTCTGTCAGGTATACGTAACTGTATGGTGGCTTTCCCAAATGGAATAATGTATTGAATTGGTAGAAAAATTAAAATAAGTGATTTTCTTAATATGCTGAAGTACTCATAAATGAAGAGGAACATTTTGTTTACCATTGCAGTTGGATCAGATGGATAACATCACTCAGCCAGAAAGAAGAAAACTTTCTGCTTTGGCATTGCTTTCACTTCTGCCATCGTTGAATAGGTGAGCAAATTTAAAATGTCTTAAATAAGAATGCTGCAAAGCCCCTTATGATGGTTTTTAAGGTCTTTCACAATTCTAGAAATAAATATTCAAATATAAGTAGTTTTGCCTCTTTTTTGCCAAAAGAAACTTAAAAAGGTAGAATTGTCATACTACATTATATTAACTTTTTATTTAGCTTCATAGCAATAAACTATTTTATTTCATGGCAAATGTCATTTACTAAAAGTGAGGAAACAGCACTGCCTATTTTATTGCCTGTTCTCAAGTTAATATTGAACTAGCTGCTTTTCTCATCTGTGATAAAGTAGTTGCTTTAGTTGGCTTGTTAGTATTATGGTGTCCCTTTCAGGGGACAATGTTTGTTCAGTCTTCTTTCATGTTGAGGGTAGATCTTGAACTTTCATCCTGTTTTTTCCCTTTATGACATTAACTGGAAGAGGTGCTGTGAAAGACTGTGAAAACAGTTTTTGCCCTGTAGAGTTCTTATAGCAAGCAGTTTATACTATTGTCCTTTATCCATTGTCATTGGTGGATAAACACACAAAAGGAAAGTTTCTAATGAAAATGCTGAATAGTGTTACACTGACTTTTAAATTGTCACTACTAGAATTCATGTATAATACACGTTTAGGTCAGAGTTCAGTCTATACTTACCTTCAGATTATTCTTGTCTGCTTTGAAATTCAAGACGACAATATTGCATGAGTATACATTTAGCCTGCTGGATTTCCTGAAAAGTCTCAAGTATTTTCTAACGGTAATTTAGATGTTGCTTACAAATCCTAAAGCTATGTTAGTATTTGTAAAGCTGCAGAATATGTAGTCACTACCAAAAAAATCAGGGAATTTTTACACGTATAATTTAAAGAGGTTTCATTGCTTTTAATGTGCACAGAAGCTTTCCTTTTTTTGTCCCAGATCATCAGGACAAATATCTAGCTAAAGGTGAACCAAGCAGCTGCTTTATGAGAAAGATTTTATTTTTTTCAGTAAATGTAACAATGTTATATTACTTATGAGTATATTCAAAAGGTTCTTAAAGAGGTGTTATCTAAAATTTAAGGTGCAGAACTACATGTCTGTCTTCCTGTGAAGTTTCTTTTAAAGAGAGGAAGGGAAAAAATAACCTGGGGCACAGGTTATTTTCTCCTCACTCCTTCCAGTTGCACGCAGTGACATTGGAAGGAACAGACACATCCAGTCCATTAATACATGGCTCCGTGGCTGGTGTCGCCACCACAATTTTGGGTTTTTTGATAATGGGATGGCCTACATGGCACCGGGCTTATTAGCATCAGTCATGGAATCACGTAATTTTCAGAGTTGGAAGGGACCTCCAGAGATCATCTAGTCCAACTCCCCTGCTAAAGCAGGATTGCCTAGAGCACATTACTCAGGACTGCATCCAGGTGGGTCTTGAAAGTCTCCAGAGAAGGGGACTCCACAACCTCCCTGGGCACCCTCTTCCAGTGCTCTGTCACCCTCACCATAAAGAAGTTTTCCCTCATCAAATGGGAAACACCTTTCTCAAAGGGAGAAGAAGGTTTTTGCCCAAGAGATTGCGGGGCTGATCAACAGGGCTTTAAACTAGATGTGAAGGGGGAGGGGGATGATAATATCAGGCTTGTCTGTGACAAGCTGTGGGATAACACATCAGGGTTAGAGGGACGGGGAGCTAGTAAGGACCTTCGACCTCTTTCCCCGAGACATGCTGGGGATGCTATACCACAGCCAAAGTCTTATGGAGATGAGCCAGGGGCTCCTGATCTGGTCGGAGTCAACAGGGAAACACCTGTGAAACACCCCAAGGCGTGCTCCTCTAAGAAGGTGACACAGTCAACAGCCTGGCTGAAGTGCCTCTACATGAATGCACACAGCATGGGCAACAAACAGGAGGAGTTGGAAGCTACCATGCTGCTGGAAAGCTATGACATAGTGGCCATTACTGAATCCTGGTGGGACGAATCCTATGACTGGAATGTGGCTATCGATGGCTTACAGGCTGTTCAGAAGGGACAGGCGAGGAAGGAGGGGCAGAGGTGTTGCCCTCTATGTTAAGGAAGGGATAGAGTGTGAAGAGATGTCCCTTCTTCCTCCAGCTACAGGAGGCATCGCGCTCGAAGGCTCTCGTCCTGCTGGGGGATTTCAACCACCCTGACATCTGCTGGAAAAGTAACGTGGCGAGCTGTAGACAATCCACGAGGTTCCTGGAGTGCCTCGACAATAACTTCCTAAGACAGAAAATAGACAGCCCTACTGGACCTGATAGTCCCCAATGCAAGTGAGCTCATCGGAAATGTCAAGATTGGAGGCAGCCTGGGCTGCAGTGACCACGCACTGGTGGAGTTCACAGTCCTGAGGGATATGTGTCAGACAAGGAGCCTAGTCAGGACCCTGAATTTTAGGAAAGCAAACCTCCAGCTCTTCAAGGAGTTAGTCAATAGGACCCCCTGGGAAACAGTCCTCAGGGACAAGGGGGCAGAACAGAGCTGGCAGATCTTCAAGGATGCTTTCCATAGAGCACAAGAGCTCTCAATCCCCAGGTGTAAGAAATCAAGCAAGAAAGGGAGGAGACCAGCATGGCTGAGCTGGGACCTGCTGGTCAAACTAAAAGGCAAGAAGGAACTGCACAGGCAGTTTAAGCAGCATCAGGTGTCCTGGGAAGAGTATAGGGATGCTGCCCGGGTATGTAGGGATGAGGTCAGGAAGGCCAAGGCGTGGCCGGAGCTGAATTTGGCAAGGGATGCCAAGAATAACAAGAAGGGCTTCTACAGGTATGTCAACCAGAAAAGGAAGGTTAAAGAAAGCGTACCCTCCCTGGTGACCAAGAATGGCAAACTGGTAACAACAGACGAGGAGAAGGCTGAGGTTCTCAACAACTTTTTTGCCTTGTGGGAGCAAAGTCCCTCCCTAAACCTACCCTAGAGCAGGGTAGGTTTATATTAGACATTAGGATGAAGTTCTTTACAGTGAGGGTGCTGAGACATTGGAACAGGTTGCCCAGAGAGGTGGTGAAGGCCCCATCCCTGGAGACATTCAAGGACAGGCTTGATGAGGCTCTGAGCAACCTGATCTAGTTGAAGATGTCCCTGCTTACTGCAGGGGGGTTGGACTAGATGACCTTTAACGGTCCCTTCCAAACCAACATATTATATGATTCTATAATTATGGGAAATAACAATTTGTTCCTGACAAATAACAAGAAAGGCTTCTACAGTTATGTCAACCAGAAAAAGAAGGTTAAAGAAAGCATACCCTCCCTGGTGACCAAGAATGGCAAACTGGTAACAACAGACAAGGAGAAGGCTGAGGCACTCAACAACTTTTTTGCCTCGGTCTTCACTGCCAGCCTCTCTCCTCACGCCTCCCAAGTTGAAGGATTGCAAGACGAGGACCTGGGGGACAAAGTCCCTCCCACTGTAAGTGAAGACAAGGTTCGTGACCACCTGAGGAACCTGAACACATACAAGTCTATGGGACCTGATGAGATGCACCCCAGAGTCCTGAGGGAATTGGCTGATGTAGTTGCCAAGCCACTCGCCATGATATTTGAAAAGTTGTGGCAGTCAGGTGAAGTCCCCAGTGACTGGAAAAAGGGAAGCATTACACCCATTTTTAAAAAGGGGAGAAAGGAGGACCCTGGGAACTACCGCCCTGTCAGCCTCACCTCTGTGCCTGGGAAGATCATGGAGCAGATCCTCCTAGAAGCTATGCTAAGGCACATGGAGGACAGGGAGGTGATTTGAGACAGCCAGCATGGCTTCACCAAGGGCAAGTCCTGTCTGACCAACCTGGTGGCTTTCTACAATGGAGTGACTGCATCAGTGGACAAGGGGAGAGCTACGCATGTTGTATATCTGGACTTCTGCAAGGCCTTTGACACTGTCCCCCACAACATCCTTCTCTCTAAGTTGGAAAGATATGGATTTGACGGGTGGACTGTTTGGTGGATAAGGAACTGGCTGGATGGTTGCATCCAGAGGGTGGTGGTCAATGGCTCAATGTCCAGATGGAGAGGGGTGACAAGTGGTGTCCCTCAGGGATCCGTACTGGGACCGGTGCTGTTCAACATCTTCATCAATGATTTAGACAGTGGGATCAAGTGCCCCCTCAGCAAGTTTGCTGATAACACTAAGCTGAGTGGTGCGGTTGACAGGCCAGAGGGACGGGATGTCATCCAGAGGGACCTGGACGAGCTAGAGAGGTGGGCCCGAGCAAACCTCATGAAGTTCAACAAGGCCAAGTGCAAGGTCCTACACTTGGGTCGGGACAATCCTCGTTATCAATACAGGCTGGGGGATGATATGATAGAGAGCAGCCCTGCAGAAAAGAACTTGGGGGTACTGGTGGATGAAAAGCTGGACATGAGCCAACAATGTGCGCTTGCAGCCCAGAAAGCCAATTGCATCCTGGGCTGCATCAAAAGAAGCGTGGCCACCAGATCAAGAGAGGTGATTCTCCCCCTCTACTCTGCTCTGGTGAGACCCCACCTGGAGTACTGTATCCAGCTCTGGAACCCTCAGCACAAGAAGGATGCGACCCTGTTGGAGCGGGCCCAGAGGAGGGCCATGAAGATGATGAGAGGGCTGGAGCACCTGTCCTATGAAGACAGGCTGAGAGAGTTGGGGTTGTTCAGCCTGGAGAAGAGAAGGCTCTGGGGAGACCTTATAGCAGCCTTCCAGTACCTGAAGGGGGCCTACAGGAAAGCTGGGAAGGGGCTGTTTGCAAGGGTATGTAGCGATAGGACAAGGGGCAGTGGTTTTAAACTAGAGCAGGGTAGGTTTAGATTAGACATTAGGAAGCAGTTCTTTACAGTGAGCATGGTGAGGCACTGGAACAGGTTGAGCAGATCATTCACCTGTTCACAACGCATACAGAAGTTCTCATAGTTGCCCCCCATTACCAGTGACAGGCTCTGGCACTCCCTGCAGCCCGTGACCTGGACAGCTGTATGTTCCTGTGGGAGCTCTGTCTGGGTTCCTACATCCATTCTAGCTAAGGTTGAGAGCACGACCTTCTGCCGGGTGGAGACCATAGCTAAGCTCCTTCCAAGAGGGTGATGACCAGCCATAGGACTCACCTGTAGAGCTGGCAGAGCTTCAGTTTTTTTCTGTGTGCCCTTCCTGGCACCCTGCTACACCCCACATTAGCTGATACCCACACACTGCTTGCTTACTCCCAAAAGGCTTCTTTTATGAGGGAGGGAGTGGTCCCGGCTAGTACGCCTCGTTTAGATCTGCCGCTGGGGGTGCTGGTTCTGCCCATGCCTCCTCAGCTGGCTCCAACCACATCTCCTCAGCAGCCCACTCACTAGCTGCCGGTTTCCGGCATAGGCTAGTCGCTGGTTTCCGGTTTTAAAAAGCCCCCAAAGGAGCCTTTTGTCAACCCTTTTTGTTGTGATTCCCTTCCACGGTGCGGACTTACCTACATTAGAGCCGGTTTTCTCGGTGAGAGGACCCATAAGGTTTGTTTGCAAGGGAAAATGTACCAATCCATGGCGAGGGATTATGTCAGTAAATACAGCTGAATTGTTGCAGAAAACAAACTGTAGTCATAAGGGACTGATTGCTGCAGATATCTTGCTTTTCTTTGTGACCTATATAAAGAATTCTAGAAGTTTTTCCTAAAACTCTTCTGAATATAGCCTACCCTAAATTTAAGCCTTTTAATTATATAGAAGACAGCAAAAGGTGATAATGGACTGCATAGCTTTCTTCAAGCTTTTTATTTTTATTCTCTGTAATGTGCAGTTTACGTGTTTGCAAATTAGTTATTGAATGAGCAGTGACTGAAATATACCATATTATTAAAAATGAGTCAAAAATCACAAGATTGTAATAGATTTTTAAAAAATACAGATCTGTATCTGGTTTTCCATCTTGCTTTGAGCTGTTTTGGTACATCTACTTGTCTTTTTGCCCTATACTGTGTGAAATTTGAGGCTGCCTGAGAGTAGCTGAGATTTTTGTGACTTTTTTTAACAGTGTAAGACTATTATGATGAGATCAGATCCCAAAAGTGGTTAACAACACAATGCATGTCACTACAAGAACTTCTGCAAATGTCTTAAAAATTAACATTTCAGATTCAAACAATCTAATGAGAAAGTGATGGTTTAAAACATGAAGTTTTGATATTAAGGAAACGTCTAGGGAGGTAGCATAAAGAATGTTTGTATTTGTAGAGAAGAAATAGCTTTTGTATTTTGTGTATGGTATTTTCTATAGTAGTTTTCAGGAAATACACTAATTGTTTCTGCCTCTTTGTGTAAAATTTTTAGAAGCTATCAGTTGCTAATACTAAGTGCACACCTATGCTTCTCATAAAGTAGCAGGCAGTGTGCTACTGAAAGCTGTACAATTGGATTTAGTTTTGAATCAATTTCTAGAGGTGAATTAGTTATTCTGGTTGAAATTTGGGAAATTATTTTGGTTTGAGTTCTTTAAATCTTTTGGTTTAAGTTGCATTCATATTGAGTATGTTTATTATTGCTTTTTTAGTTTGAACAGAGCTTACTAAATATTGCAGTGAATTGTAGAGGCTAAAGCTATAAATATAGTTTTTCCTCAGCATATCACATCTGTGGATTTCATTGATTGTCAACCTTTTTTATGTTATTGTTTTGTTCACAGGCTTTAATGCTCACTCTGCAGAAAACTATTTTTCCTTGTCAGTTTGCATGACAAATGCAGTTCATTGGTGTTATTTACTACTAGGTGAGAAATTTACTCTTAACAATTTCTCAGTGTCAGCTCTGAGTTTCATATGAACTTTATTATATTGTTTTATTAGAGTTTAAAGCCAAATAAGATTTATAAAAGGGATACTTATTTATTTTTTTATCCTCAATGGGAAAAATAATTTTACTTCTTACTGTTTATCAGCATGTTGCAAACCCTGCTTGATAATTTAATCAAAAATAATAAATGCCAAGTATAAAAAGGAAAATGTTACAAAGACAGCTTAATAACTTTGAAATAGATTTGTGATATATGTTTGTATATATAAATGTTTAGTACTGTGGGTTTATTAAACAGGAATGTTTTTGCTGGGTTATTAATTTGGTATTACAATTTCTGTATATCTGTCTCCCCTTTGTAACAATCAATGTTGATATTATATGAGAGTGGAATAGCATTCTGGAACAGAGAAATTTTTAGTAACTGAAGCAACAAATCAAGATTTTTCAACCTAGGCAGGAATATGAAATACTAGGAGTCTGCAATATTTGAGATAATCAGAAATTTTGAGAAAATATAGATGATAATGAGAAAAACAAAAAAGAGTTTTGAGGTCTGATAAGTTAATGTTAAGGTGTCTGTAGCAGGTGTTAGTAGATGTAGCTAGATGAAATGCAATTAAACGTTGATGTATATGCTACCCAAGCAATAGGTTAGCAGCTGAATTACTTTGACCTGAGGTTGGATCTGGAGAATGCTGTGAGCAGAAGGCAGGTAGGTATTTGCAAAGAAAACAAGTTTTATCATAGTCCACCTGCGGAGAATAAAAGGATAAAGAAGGAAGGACCCGCAAGATGATGTACTTGATAAATACATAGTGGGAGGGAAACAGTTTCACTCATATAAGCTCAAGAGAATAATTGTAGTGCTAAAAATAGGTTTTCCTCCATTATGTGAGCTTTAACATAATTTTGTAGCAATCATGAGAATGAAATCCTTCTTCAAAAATTGGCTTTAATAAATTTTAAAGATAGAGAACTTTAGAACCTGGTTTTGAACTTGTTGCGTGTTTTTCTGCTATACATAAATTTTGACTATTTAATGCTAGCTAATATTCATAATCAGAATTATATTTACTTTAATCTAACATGGATCAGTGAGCAAATAGAGGTGGTTTGGAAAGGCAGCATTTGGTGCAGTGCTTGTATGTTCTTTTAATTACTTTGATCTGTCATTTTATGCAGAATTTGACAAACTGCTGTTGCTCAGACTTCATGCTTTTATTGACAAGGAGTTATTGTTAAAATTAAAATGTGAAAATAAATAAATCGTTCTAAAGAACAATTAATTTTCCTCTTGGTTTAATGATCTCAGAATGAAGAACCAAATGCAGTTCAAATTCTGGGTTGTAACTGATACAGGCTTTGTCTACAGTTGGACCATGGACCAATTTTACTGGTTCTGCTGATTTCTTACTTTAGACTAGATATTGTAAGAGGTATTGACTCTGATAGAATTGAAGATTGTTAATTTTTGTCTTTTTTCTTATTAAATGTTCCCCTCCATCCCAACTCTAGGTAATTTTGGTCAGCTCAAGTTGAAAGATTAAAGGAAAATTTCTGTTGATATTGTGTGTTTTACAGATTTCAAACATAAAAAGACAGTTACATATGTTTAAAAACTTTTTTTTGAAAGCTTTAGAAATGTAAGTTTCTTTTGGCAGAATTTGGAAGAAAGCTTCTTCAACAGTGTGTCCTTGTCTGTTCTGCTCATGTGCTTCGTGCATTTCAGCTTGGATTATTATAGGCAAAGATATTTGGGTGATACATTGCCCCTTACGTGAACTCGCGCTTCCTGTATGAGATCATCCTAGCCAGTGACTTGATTCTTCTGTACTGTCTCTTCCTTGACTATGGCTATTGATGAGCTTTGTGATTTTTGTTTTGCTGAGTGGAAGATCTCATTATAGTATATATTGTGATTTTATAGTTACATTGCAATTTGTAGACATAGTCTCTAACTTTCCGTCTCATTTTGTTGTTTTCCCTTTCCCTCTTTGATGTGACTGGACTTTGCAGTTATTTAGTCCTTGTGATGGATAAACTGAGGATGTAATCTCAGGTACTAAGTGAGAGGGATATTTATAGTGCATGTTTGCACTAAGTGTTTATCTGCACAAGGGACTGAAGGAAACCAAAGCCGTGGACCAAAGGTGTGGCTTTTAGAATGTACATAGACCTGTCTGGATAAGCTGTCTTTAAAAAATTGTCCTAAAGTGGGTCTTAACAAAGTGCCTGGATCAAGTATGAAATATAACTTAGAGCAGACAGCAGTTTTGTGCCATGTCATGCAATTCTCATCTCTAAGATTTCCTAGGTTTCTCTGGGATTGCTAGCAGGGTGTGCCAGAGTGCAGGAGGCACTATGTCAGTGTATTCAGGTTTTGCCCTCCAGACCTCCTGTGTTTTCCCTCTCTGCTGTGCTACTGGAGTGTCTTTGCATTAGGAGCAGTTCTGCTCTGTGTGGTGGGTTGACCTTGCCTGGATGCCAGGTGCCCACCAAGCTGCTCTATCACTCCCCCTCCTGGACAGGGGAGAGAAAATATAAGGAAAGGCTCGTGGGTCAAGATAAGGACAGGGAGATCACTCAGCAATTACCATTATGGGGAAAACAGACTCGACTTGGGGAAAATTAATTTAATTTATTACCAATCAAATCAAAATAGGGTAATGAGAAATAAAACCAAATCTTAAAACACCTTCCCCTCACCCCTCCCTTCTTCCCAGGCTCAACTTTGCTCTCTTTTTTCTCTACCCCTTTCCCCTGGGCAGTGCAGGGGGACAGGAATGGGGGTTGCAGTCAGTTCATCACATGTTTTCTCTGTTGTTCCTTCCTTACTCGTGCTCTTCCCTTGCTCCAGCATGGTGTCCCTCCCACGGGAGGCAGTCCTCCATGAACTTCTCCAATGTGAGTCCCCCCCCTCACGCAGGGGGGACCTTGTGATTCTTCCAACCCTTGTGATTCTGTGACTGTTCTACTTTGAAACCAAAGTTCATCTTAATACAATCATAGAATCACAGCATTGCCTAGGTTGGAAGGGACCTTTCAGAACATCTAGTCCAGCCATCAACCTAACTCTGACAAAAAGCATCAATAAACCATATCTCTAAGCACTATGTCTGCTCGTCTTTTAAATACCTCCAGGGATGGTGCCTCAACCACTTCCCTGGGCAGCCTGTTCCAATGCTTGATAACCCTTTCAGTGAAGAAATTTTTCCTAATATCCAATCTGAACCTCCCCTGATGCAACTTGAGGCCATTTCCTCTTGTCCTATCGCCTGTTACTTGGGAGAAGAGACTGAACCCCACCTCTCCACAACCTCCTTTCAGGTAGTTGTAGAGAGTGATAAGGTCTCCCCTCAGCCTCCTTTTCTCCAGGTTAAACAATCCCAGCTCCCTCGGACACTCCTCATAAGACTTTTTCTCCAGACCCCTCACCAGTTTCATTGCCCTTCTCTGGACCCGCTCTCAATGTACCTATCTTTTCTGAATCTACTCATATGACTTTCTAATGTATTGCTTGAAATAAGCAGACTAATTTTAGACTTTAAAAAAGGTATTACGTTGATTTGCATGTCTCTTTCCTCCTCTTCTATGAAAATAAGACACAATGCAATTTATGTTGCTGTTGGACTTTTAATATAGGTTTGGGTATTGGTTTTTTTCAAAGCACAGTGAGCATATGCTGTCTTCTGTTTTTCCCCAGTGTCCTGGTTCTAGCGGGAATAGGGTTAATTTCCCTGTCTCTGGCAGGGACACAGGTATTCCATCCCATGTGAGGCATGCTCAGTCTGTTGGTGAGCGGTGGTATCATAGTAGTCATGTTTTACGTGTTATAGTTGTTGTTTTCCTTGTTCCCTTTGCTGTTCTGTTAAACTGCCTTTGTCTCAACCCATGAGTTTTGCCTTCTTTCTTCTGAGTCTACCCCCAAGGCTGGGGGGGGGGGTGGGGGTAGGGGTGGTGGTGGTGAGAGAACGGCGGCATGGTTCTTCGTTGCCGTCTGAGGCCAAACCACGACAGTCCTTTTTGGCACCCAACGTGGGGCTCGAAGGTTTGAGATAATGACAAATCCAACTCGAGCTCATTAAAATGAATGTGTTGTGTGCATTTATTATATTAGCTTAATAGTCGCTGGTCACGACGTTGCTTTTCTTCTCGTAGCTGTGTTATATAAATTCCTATATGACTTGTGTACTTCCCGCGATGCTGTTTATCACCTCTGGGAGAGGGATCAGGATTATCATTTTGCTGTCCTGTATAATATCAATTTATGATGTGATAACATCACTCTTCAGGTAGTTATTTTGGAGTGCTTATATGGTATTGCTGTCCTGCCCGTACCTTGGGCACCGTCTCTCAGAATTTATTAATAATTACACCCAGTCCATGGGGGAAACAGGGGGGGACACTTTCCCCAGCTCTATTGCCTCCCTTTTCTCCTTCGGGCCAGGTATGACAGCTTTTGAGAATTTTGAATATCCTTGGGATGCTCAAACCAGCATGTTCCTAGTGTTATGTCTGCTGAATATGTTCCAGGTCTCGTTTAGGGTTAAACGACTATTTAAGACTGCCACCCAGAGATCTGCTCCAAGGCTGGATAGTCAGGGGTGGCATGGCATGTGGGAGAACATGGGCAGGTACCTAGAGAACTTCTCACCTCCAATGGTCTGGGACTTCACCCCTGAACAATTACAGGACCCTGATAGAGTAGTAGAATATCTGAGGGGAAAATGCTGTGGCTATTCCAGAGAGGCACAACTCACTGCACTGTGCTGGGCCCTGGCCAGTATCTACCAGGCACTGCTCAGTGTTACGCAGCACCCTCAGGGGAAAGAGAGGGAAAACAGGCCAACAGATACTGTGGCTACTCCAACCCCCGTGGCAGACACTGCAGCTGAACCAGGAAACCAGCCCATGCCGGTATCAGTCACCCCTATACAGAAGAAGAAATACGCAAAGAAATTAGTTCGCTTGGCAAGGGATGACGACAAACCAGGGCCATCACGAGAACAGGAGGAAGAGGCAGAACCAGGGATAATCATCCGATCCCTATCCCTGAGTGAGCTGCGAGATATGCAAAAAGATTTCAGCCAACTTCCAGGCGAGCACATTGTCACCTGGCTGCTCTGGTGCTGGGATAACAGGACCAGTAGCCTGGAACTAGAGGGTAGGGAAGCCAGGCATCTGGCATCCCTGCCAAGGGAAGGCAGCATTGGCAAGGCAATTGGAAAGAAGAGCCAAGCCCTCAGCCTCTGGAAACAACTCCTGTCAGGCGTGAGGGAGAGGTACCCCTTCAGTGAAGATGTTGTATGTCAACCAAGCAAGTGGACCACTATGGAAAGAGGTATCCAGTACCTGAGAGAATTAGCCATGCGGGAGATGATTTATTATGACTTGGACAATGCACAGTTATCCACAGACACCGATGAGGTTGAATGCACAAGGCCCATGTAGCGGAAGTTTGTATGGAGCGCACCATCGTCATATGCCAACTCACTGGCAGTAATGGAATGGAAAGGTGAAGAGGGACCAGTGGTGGATGAGGTGGCTGGCTGGCTGTGGAGAAACTGTCCCGGAAGGTCCAGCAACTTGAAGAGAATATGTCCTACTCCCCACCTGTACGGGCCAGCATCTCAGCTATTAGGAGCGGGCATTTCCCTACTCGAGAGAGAGAGTACAGAGGGTACACACCACGAAGCACCCTGTGGTTCTACCTGCGTGACCATGGGGAGGACATGAGGAAGTGGGATGGACAACCTACTTGGATCCTGCAGACACGGGTACAGGACGTACAGGTACAGGAATTCCCCAGACAGAGCAGAAGGCCTGATCTTGCTTCTGATCCTCTTGAAGGAACTTCCAACTCATCACTGCAAGAAGTGAGTACCGGATAGTATCACCAGGATTAGAGGGGCCCTGCCTCCAGCCAGGTGGAGGAAAGGGACAACCGGGTTTATTGGACAGTGTGGATTCGATGGCCTGGCACATCAGACCCACAGGAGTATAAGGCTCTAGTGGACACAGGAGCACAGTGCACTCTGATACCATCAAGCTATAGAGGGGCAGAACCCATTTGTATTTCTGGGGTCACAGGGGGATCCCAAGAGTTGACTGTACTGGAGGCTGAAGTGAGCCTAACTGGGAATGAGTGGCAAAAGCACCCCATTGTGACTGGTCCAGAGGCTCCATGCATCCTTGGTATAGATTACCTCAGGAGAGGGTATTTTAAGGACCCAAAAGGGTATCGGTGGGCCTTTGGCATAGCTGCCTTGGAGACGGAGGAAGTTAAACAGTTGTCCACCTTGCCTGGTCTCTCGGAGGACCCTTCTGTTGTGGGGTTGTTGAGGGTCGAAGAACAGCAGGTGCCGATTGCTACCACAACGGTGCATCGGCGTCAATATCGCACTAACCGAGACTCTCTGATTCCCATCCATGAGCTGATTCGTCAGCTAGAGGTTCAAGGAGTGATCAGCAAGACTCGCTCACCCTTTAACAGTCCCATATGGCTGGTGCAAAAATCTAATGGAGAGTGGAGGCTAACTGTAGACTATCATGGCCTGAATGAAGTCAGACCACCACTGAGCTCTGCCGTGCCAGACATGCTGGAACTCCAGTATGAACTGGAGTCTAAGGCAGCCAAGTGGTATGCCACGATTGATATAGCGAATGCATTTTTCTCAATCCCTTTGGCAGCAGAGTGCAGGCCACAGGTTGCGCAGTTGCAGAAGCCACTTGAAGGGCTAGGTTAATCAAGCTGATTGCAGAGGTGAAAGCCATTCAGCTGGCTTTGGACGTTGCCGAGGAAGAAAAATGGCCAGTATTTTATACTGATTCATGGATGGTGGCAAATATTCTGTGGGGTTGGCTACAGCAGTGGAAGCAGGGCAACTGGCAGCGCAGAGGCAAACCCATCTGGGCTGCTGAATTGTGGCAAGATATTGCTGCCCGGCTAGAGAATCTGGTTGTGAAAGTACGCCACGTAGATGCCCACGTACCGAAGAATCGGGCCACGGAGGAACATCAGAACAACCAGCAGGTGGATCGGGCTGCTAGGATTGAAGTGGCTCAAGTGGATCTGGACTGGCAACATAAGGGTGAAGTATTCATCGCTCGGTGGGCCCATGACACCTCAGGCCATCAAGGAAGAGATGCGACATATAGATGGGCTCGTGACCAAGGGGTAGACTTGACCATGGACACTATTGCACAGGTCATCCATGAATGTGAGACATGCGCTGCAATCAAGCAAGCCAAGCATTTGAAGCCTCTTTGGTATGGAGGACGATGGCTGAAATATAAATATGGGGAGGCCTGGCAGATTGATTATATCACACTGCCACAAACCCATCAAGGCAAGCGCTATGTGCTTACAGTGGTGGAAGCAACCACTGGATGGCTGGAAACATACCCTGTGCCCCATGCCACTGCCCAGAACACTATCCTGGGCCTTGAAAAACAAGTCCTGTGGAGACATGGCACACCAGGGAGAACTGAGTCAGACAACAGGACTCATTTCTGAAACAGCCTCATAGACACCTGGGCCAAAGAGCATGGTATTGAGTGGGTATATCACATCCCCTATCATGCACCAGCCTCTGGGAAGATAGAACGGTACAATGGACTGTTAAAAACTACACTGAGAGCAATGGGTGGTGGGATTTTGAAGCATTGGGATGCACATTTAGCAAAAGTCACCTGGCTAGTTAACACCAGGGAATCTACCAATTGAGCTGGCCCTGCCCAATCAAAACTTCCACGTACCGTAGAAGGGGATAAAGTCCCCGTAGTGCACATGAAGAATATGTTAGGGAAGACAGTCTGGGTTAGTCCTGCCTCAGGCAAAGGCCAACCCATCCGTGGGATTGCTTTTGCCCAAGGACCTGGGTGCACTTGGTGGGTGATGTGGAAGGACGGGGAGGTCCGATGTGTACCTCATGGGGACTTGATTTTGGGTGAGAATAGCCAATGAATCAAATTGTATCATGTTAATTGCTAAGTAACCCTGCCACTGTATGTCCTCATTACTATAAAAATAATTGCTATCGGTTGTACTACAGTAAGAATCACCCAAATTAAGGACAGATGGACTTTGATGAAAAACCAAGTAAAGCACAGCAGTGACGGGATCAGAACTGACCTCAGCAGCTGGCACCCAGCAACTTCCTCAAGATCTACATCTTCAGCCCATGGACTGCACCATGAGCTGCACCAGATACATCAGCCGCAATCTCCGAAAATACAGCATGGAACAGTCCAGCACCACACACCATCTTGCCTGCCCTGAGAGGCTGGGCCAAATTAAGCCCAAAGTCATGGATTAAATGAACTCAACGGACATTTTAGAGGGATGGCCCATAGACTAAGGGCATTATATCTGTATGAATGTATATGTACATATGTATATATGTAAGACTGGGGAAAGTGGTGCCAATTAATTGGAAACTGTAAGGTCTATGTGGGCATGATGTAGGTGGTATGGAATAAGGGGTGGATAATGTCCTGGTTCTAGGGGGGATAGGGTTAATTTCCCTGGCTCTGGCAGGGACACAGGTATTCCATCCCATGTGAGGCATGCTCAGTCTGTTGGTGAGCGGTGGTATCATAGTAGTCATGTTTTACGTGTTATAGTTGTTGTTTTCCTTGTTCCTTTCACTGTTCTGTTAAACTCGCTTTGTCTCAACCCACGAGTTTTGCCTTTTTTCTTCTGAGTTTCCCCCCGCCCCCCCCCAAGCTGTGGGGGGGTCGGGGGTTGAGAGAGCGGCCGTTTGGTTCTTTGTTGCTGTCTCAGGCTAAACCACCCAACTTATATTCTAAAAATAGTTGCATTATTTAACGATGCCATACTTGGTAAACATTTCAGTGAGTCTTTAGTAGAAAGAAAATTCATGTCCCATTTAAAGGGAAAAAGAAGAAGGGGGAGAAAAAAAAGATATTTACTGAAAGCTGCAGGCAACAGTTCTGTAGCACTGATTTCCTCAAAAAAAAAAAAAAAAATTACTGTGAAATTTCTGTCTTTCACTGAAGAAAGAAGTAAAATATCATTGCTCATTTATTCCATAAAGTAAAAATATCTGCTCCAAATAATGAAATTAGTGATTTCTCTATGTGCTTTGGAGCTAACTTCAATCATTGTCCTGAATTTCTTCTGGAAATATCACAGATCATTGGAAACACAAGCTACTCAAATGGGCCTCCCTGTGTGTTCCTCCTATCAGTCTGCAAGCCTGGAAAGAACCCATAGAGTTAATGAGCACTATGACTACAATATTTATTTACATTTTGGTTAATTAAAGTACCCCCTCTGAATAGATTGACCATAATTAGCCCTGCAGCAGATGAAAAGACTATGCCTTCATTGGGTCAAACACCTTTCTCCTTCTCTGTTAGGGTTTGGGGAGATCATGGTTCTATGCCCTTCTTACCCTACAGGTATGTAAATTCTCAAGGCAGGGGCAAGTAGTGTCATTTTGGGTGTTGTGGGGGTATTCAGTCTGTCCTTCAGCTCAAGCTGGGGAAAGGTTCTTATCTCTCTTAACTCCCGAGTGATACCTACCAGCCCTTTTCAGTTGTCTTAAATACCCTAGTGTTTCAAAGGCAGGAGGTGGCTGTGTTTCAGCAGGGAAATCCTACCCCCACATTTCTCACTAGTCAGGGAAATGGCTTTTGTGCTGAACTGGGTGTAGACATTTTTCACTCTCTATGGGGAGTCATTCAACTGCTTGGGAGGGTGAAGAAATACTTATGAGGCTGGACAGAGAAAACAAGACGGAAGTGTACCATCTTTACAAGCTGCCCTTTGCTGAAGGGTTTGTGTGTAGATTTTGCATTGAATAGTGATGGGAGAAAATGTGTAAATGTATTAGGAATAGAAGGCAGTACCATGACCTCCCTACTCACAGGAGCATGCTTTCCCCACTCAGTTCTTGAGTAATTTGTGTAATTAAAAAAAAAAAATTGAATTAGCTGCTTGATAGCATGATTAGCTAAGCAGTAAGCAATGCAAATACTGCTTAGTAAATGTGCTCTACAGTTATTGAGCAAATTTCCTGTTTAGTTCTTTTAGCTAAGTCACTTTCCTGTTCTTTTCCAGTGTTATCCAAGAGAAATTTTGTGATATCATCAACATTTCGGTGGAAGGACTGCATGATGTTATGACTGAAGATACTGAAACAGGAACGTACAAAGAGTAAGTGGAAAATCTAATTAATTTTTGTGTGTTTGATGGTAGTAGTACTGTTATATATGTAGTCTTTTGATTGGAAATATCTGTAGGTGGTTGAGACATGCTCATAAGTGTTCTGTTTTCACAATAGTGGATATTTTAAGAAGATAGGAAATTCTTGATCTTAAGAAAAATAATTGTAATGGGGGAAGGGAGGGCTTAAAATGACTATATAACTTTTTATATTGTTAAGTTATCTACTAAATGAGGTCCTAAAATGTTCATATGCTTAGCTTTGGTTTTTGTTCACTTGACTATTTTGTATCTAAAATTGTAATTCAATAGGCTTATAAGTTGATAGATGGTATCTCAGAGTTTCTTTGAATATGTCATCTGGAGTTTAACCAAGATCTTTTCCTAAATGCCTTGGCTTCATTGAGTGTACCTAGTGTACAGTACTTCACGCATGGCCTGGAGAACTTGGAAACAAGAACAATTCTCCCCCTTCAGTTGTTCCACTTAACACACCTGCTGCTACAGGGCATACTTCGAAAGGCTGTTTCCAGAACCAGGAGCAAGGGTTCATTTATGGCAGGAAGGGGTGGTGGGTGTCAGGGTGTTCAGAGTGCACTGCCACCCAGAACCACACTCATTTGTCTCCTACTGATTCCCAGGTTATTGGTGTCATTGCATCAAAGCTGGAGAAGTAAAAAAGCACTGAATAATAAGTGTTTTTTTGAGGACAGAGATCTTAATGTTGTTTTTTCTCTGTAATGATTATATAGTTTTAGAATGACAGAGAGTTGTCATGTTTAGCGTAGGAAAATCAAGGCTGAAGCAATGTAGAACTGCAGCCTGTAAAGAATGAAGAAAATTACATGAAAGCTTTATGGACCTCAGATTTTCTGGAAAAAGGAGCATTCCATTGCTCTAGTCTTGTCTCACCAATATTTATATATTTCCCAATTTTATCATCTTGCTTCTCTTTATTTTTTTATTTTTTATTCCCTCCTTTAGTTTTTTGATTTACTCTTTATGGTACTTAAAGTTTATTGAGGTCTGAAAAATTTAATTTCATTTTGTATGTTTTGGCAATTGACATGGTTTTGTCTCCTTTTTCTTTAAACTGAGTTGCAAGAAATTATGCCATTTACAAGGACAGGAGACATGAGCTTTGCTGTAGTGTCTTGAAATAACTAATCCCTTTGTTGGACATGGCTTCTGTGTTAACATTTGGCTCTTCTGCCATGCTGTTTAGCAAGTGTTTCATACAGCTCTAAACATCTGTTAATAGAGAACTGAATATATGAACAGAGAAAATCTGAACGTTTTCACATAAAATCACACGTTTTAAAATATATCTGTTGCTAAAAAAAGAAGTTATTCAACTTCACCAGCAAGTGAAATGTTCATGCAGCTGAATGCACACTAGTATAGAGCTGAAAATGAGCAATAATGTGCATCTGTCCTGGTGCTTTGTAATATGTGGATTGTGTCATTCCTGCCATAAAACATGCCTAATGCACAGTGGCAAATTGCTGTCACCTGAGTGATTTTTACATCCTTTTGGGTTTTAAAGCAGATTTTCTAGGAAAAATTTGCTAAAGTGATAGACTATTTGTGCATTCTTCCAACACAGAGAATGCAAGGTGAATGGAAAGCATGTTTGCTATAGGACAGATTTCACCAATGTCTTTATAAAGTCCATTCAAACTATTTCAAGAGACAGAAAAAATTCTGGCATATAAACTAGGGTTTCTTTCATAGTTTCTCTTTTTATACTTACCACAAAATTAATAATTAAAGTATTACTCTTACTTGTGTATATTGTTACCTATCAGTTGCAAAACAAAAAAACAAGTTTAAAAGCTTTGTTTTGTCTGCCTAGAAAAAAACCCTTAAAATAAATGACTGCAGAAGCTAACTCATTTCTGTCCACCTAAACATTTAGTGTTCATTGTCTTGCAGATTTTAGTGTCTAGAACCAGTAGCAGTGACCATGTGAGTTTTCAGATCCTCTTGTTAAAGATATCATGGAAAAAGCGTGAATATAATCAGAAATCTTTGTTAGTTTTGCATGTGTGCCACTTTGATTTTCATATCGATAGGATACAGAGTGCTTCTTTAGATTAACTGTCCTCAGGAAAAAAAAAAGACTTGCTAACAGAGATTGTCTGATTTTCATCAAACAACTCCCTCATATCTGTCCTGTATTGTAAAAAGTGCTTTAAAATAATTTTTAATTATAGTGTATGTTAAAACTATTCTTATTCCCATTCTTAGCTGCATGTTGATGTCTTATTTTGAAGAGCCTGAAGTAACAGAAGATAAGGAACCTCCCACAGAACAAGACAAAAGGAAAAAAATGGTAAGTTTTAGATCTGTTATTCAATTATAGAACCAATTATGTGATTCACTTGTATCAGACTAAATTATTTCCTTTGGAATTTGCTTCATCTGTTGTTCTTGTAAAATTTATCTCTTGAATCAAAAAAGGAAAATGCTTTGTTGACAATCTTTGCAGTCACAATGCTTATGCTTCTGTATTCCTTTTGAGTCTTGGAAAATGTTGCCAAAATTAACATCATCTGTTCACAAAATCTGGACATTATAATACTAAGACACTATATAAAGAGTTTATTGAAAAATGTAGGGAGCTAAAGCTTACCAAAATGTCATGGCAGGACAAATTTCTCATATTTAAAACAATCTTTATTATATTGGATTATGTATTTTACCTGAACAGCTATTGATCTATATGCTTGCATAGAACCTTTTTCTAATGTAAAGAACTCTTAATAAGGAGCATTGATTTAGATTAAGATATCTGGATTAGATACCATGCAATTGTGCTATTTTTGTCTGACCTAATCTGTGAATGTTTCATAATTTAACTTATTTTTGTAAGACTTCAGGGAAACGGGGTCCTCACACAGACAGCTGCAGTGTACAAATGCTGTAGAATAAAATAGTCTCTGAACTGCTTGTCATTGAGTAAATGCAAAACATGGAATTGGATGACTGAGTAGATATGTGTAGCCTTGTCATGTGCATTTGCTTTAACTGACCTACATGTATCCACAAGAATAGTCGTGGACACTCCTTTAGTACTTTTTTTTTTTTTTTTTTTTTGTAGGAGGGGAAGAGAGTTTGGATGACTTTTGATAGTTCATTTTAATTTGGGTTTTGTTTGTTTTTTTTTTTAAGCCACTGGATGCTTTTAGTTTGTTATTAGGCTTTTCTTTTAAATACTAATCAATATATGGTTCCTTTAAAAAAAAAAAAAGTGACAAAGCATGCACATGCAATTCACGTCATATTTAGAAGAACTGCAGTAGCAGATACCTCTGGTGAAATAAAAGTAGAAACAAACATTTGAGGTGAGAAGAGGAACATCCAGAACCACCTAAGGGGAATCTGCAGTTGATTTAAGAAAGTTTCTAGTATCCTGTCCCACTTCATTCCTGCAAGAGGTTTCTACCCTCTTACACATTCAAATGCTGAATCAGCAGCCTGTATGGCAGGACTCAGATTTTAAACCTCATTAAAAAAATAATGAAAAGGTAAATGATATTATCTCTTTCAAAATAATAATGCTTTGCAACTTTTAAGGCCATTGATATGAGAAAAAAGATAAACTGGCATGGTCCATGCTAAGTATAACTTCCCAATGTTTGCACAGGGTCAAGATATTTTTCTTTGATCTATCCCTTTATCCTGTAATTCCTACCTCTATTATTATGCATAGCTCATAATTACTAAAAAGAGTTTTAGCTAGAACAGTGCTTTATAAGTTTATGATAATGTTATGTAATCTACATTTCCAGTTACTGCTATATTTTGTTCTCATTGCAAATATACTGAGGAAACTGTGACTAGATGGAGAATGATTCATGACCTTGCATTACACATAGTATACAGACCTAAGGTGACTTAATTTTTATGTGCCCTTAATGTATATGTTTTTAAGAACTCCAGTATCATTGTTGAAAAAGGGAGTTAAGCTTTTTCAGCTCTTTATTTGAAACAGTGGAGAGGAAAAATGAAGTATTTTCCAATAAAAATCTATCTTATTTAAACTTGAATTGTCAATGCTAGCACATGCTTATGTGTAAATATAGAAGGCCTGGGAGTTTTTTTATTTTACCCTAGTATGGAAAGAAACTAGATGAATCATGACTTTATATCTTCAGGAAAATAAATAGATGAGTTATAATCTAATAAACCAAATGATCAAGTTTTATGTGACAATGTGGTTTACTAAAAGCAATACTTTTACTGAATTGGTTGGGGTATAATTTCTCCCTATACACTTAATCTACAAATTAGCCACAGATCTAATCCAAGCCCCAATGGAATCTCTTAAAAAGCTTTGATATTAGGAGCCTTTCGTATTGTCTGGCTTCATTTTATAATCTTAGATCACTGTTAAAACTGAAGTATACATTCCCTCTTTAAATGATTTTTCCAGTCTTTCCCAGAGCATCAGTCACAAGGTACTAACCATCTGTCCTGGTTCCGGTGGGGATAGGGTTAATTTTCCCCGGGATCTGGCACGGGATACAGGCATTCCATACCATGTGACACCATGCCCAGTCTATAGCGGGGGAGCTGGGCGGGGAAGGAAATTGCCGCTTGGGAGCGGGCTGGAGCGTCCCGGGTTCGGTCAGCGAGTGGTGGCACAGTAATCGTGTTTGTACATTCCTCTTTCAGTGTTATTGTTTTCCTGTTCCCTTTGCTGTTCTGTTAAACTGCCTTTGTCTCAACCCACGAGTTTTGCCTTTTTCTTCCGATTCTCCCCCACCGGTGTTGGGGGGGTGAGAGAGCGGCCGCGTTGTTCTTTGTTGCCGGCTGAGGCTAAACCACGACACCATCATGGTAAATATGTATAATTTCATGCATTCTTGCTCCCTCTTTAGTATCAGAGTATCCATACTTAAACTGAAGATAATATCTCAAGTTCTGGAAATCTTTTCATCAATTTAATTCAGATATCACCAACACGCTCTTTTTGAGTTTTATTAGACTTTTATTGCCTGTTCTTGCATTCTAATGCCATTCCACTGGCTTGTATTATTGCTTTTCATTATTAGATCACTGTTTTAATATGGAATAATATATAATCATATATTGGAAACTGATTTTTGATAGTAGTGTTGTCTAAAGATGTTGAGGAAAGAGATCCACTGAACAAATGCTGGTTTCAAACAACTGATAATTCTGCAGAATGCAAGTGGAGTTTGGAGGGATGGGAAACAGTTGTTCTTTAAAATCTTTGTACTGCTTTTCTCCTTCAAACTGCTGTTTACAACCAGTGAGGTGGAAGATTTGTTTCTTCAGTCCAACCCCAACCTATGTCCAGGTTCAAGATCAATTTGTAAAGTAACTAGATTCAAAGCTAGTCAAGTCAAGTTTTCACTGAGCAGCTTAAAGCACATTTCAGTAATGCCAAGCTTCTGTTTTCTGTGTTTAGCTGTTTTGGCTAAGAAGCTGTTGGAATTTTCTAGTTTGTTTGGTTATGGTGGTTTGTTTCGGTTTGGTTTTTATAACTGGAAAACGTATGTTTTGCTCTTTTCGGAATCAGGAGCATTTCAATAAACCCCCCAACCCCCCCCCCCCCCCCCCCAAACAAAAAAACCCCTCAGCTAGGAAATCAGCATAGATACTTACATTCAAAAAAATGGTCCCTGACCACTCAGTGTTTACAGACTATGTAGCCGGTGTTAATACTGATATGTTTTTTCCTGTGCTAGAATGATGTTGGATGCTCAGTGCTTAGCAAGCTGGAGACTCAATTTTCAAGAGGATGTTTTTTTTCCTCCAAAAAGCAAATAGAATAGTCTGAAAACATCTTAAGGGTCTTCTCTTAAACCAGATACTATTTTAATTTTGTCATAATGAAAATACAGTGAATAAAGAACAGTGCTTACTGTTCTTCCAAACTGATGATTTTGCTTGCTTATTCAGCTAAGACTACAGATGACTTTCTGATATTGTCAACAAACTAATTATACCAAACTATTTCATTTTTTTGTTAGTTCTGAATACAAGTTCCAAAAATGTAGAGTGAAAGGAAAGCAAGTTTATTATTGTTGCAGGAAACATTTTGCTTTACTTGAAATACTTTTGACATGACTATCTGAATGAAATCAAATTAGTGTATTAACACCTTAATTAAGCCTGAAGACTCTAAGTCCCATTTGGCTTAGAGATACTAGATGCTGCTTTTAGCAGCAAGCATTAATCATATTACAAAAGTCCCTACTGGCTTACAGTGCTGCTGCTTTAAACTGTGAGGGATGGGTTTATGCTTGTAGCAATAAACTAAACAGAGTTTTGTACAACTTCTCACTGTCGTGGTTTGGGCCAGATTGACCACTGAGAACAACAGATGCTCTCCCCCACCTCTCACTCCAAGGATAGGAGAAGGATAGATAAGAGATTTATGAGTTTAGAAGGAACTAAACTACTTCAATGAAAACATTAATAAAATAATACAAAGGAAATATATACAAAACCATACCAAGCTCCTAGTATGATGATCACATCACCGTCAGGTACTGGAAAAGTCCCAGACTGGACTCAGCGACGGATGGGAACTGGATTCCGGATCTGGACTCAGGAACACATGGATCAGGATCAAAGGCAGATGAACAAACAGGGTCTTCCTCAGATGCCAGCTATTGAGGAAAAGAGGGTTGACCCTTTGCTACCTCAGCTTTTATACATGATGCAGATGGGATGGAATACCCTGTTGGTCAGTTTTGGGTCACCTGTCCTGTCTGCTCCTCCTCACAGGTGCGACCCCTCTATGCTTTTTCAGCTTCCAACCCTCCAATGGGGCAAATAATGAAGTTAGCTGACCTTGGTTGTTATAGCAATAAGTGTAAGCAAGAGCCTCTCTGCATGCCATTCCTTGGTATTAACTATTGTCCTCGTTACTATAATTGCTATCAGCTGTACTGCAGTAAGAATCACCCAAATTAAGGACAGATGGACTTCAATGAAGAACTGAGTAAAGCAAAGTGGTAATGGGATCAGAGCGAACCACGTGTCGCTCGCTCAGCGCTTCCCGGTACGGGAAGGATCAAAAGAAAAAGGCAAAACTCTTGGGTTGAGACAAAGGCAGTTTAACAGAACAGCAAAGGGAACAAGAAAACAATAACACTGACAGAGAAATACACAAACGCAATTATGGAGCCGCAGCTACCCACCGGTCCAGACCTGGGAAGCACCAGCCTGCTCCAAACCCAACTGCCTGCCCCCTCCCCTCCTTTTAATCTCAGGGTGGGCGTGGCTTATATGGCATGGAATACTTAACCCTGTCCCTGCCGGAACCAGGACAACTATAAGCATAGGTCTTATCACTCTGAAGTTTCTGTACAATATGCTGTTAATTTTGAGAGTTTCAGAGAGTTAGAAGAGGCTTAGCTAAAATAAAATTACTGAACAGAAAGTTGGTTCTATTCTACCTCAAACCAGGACATTCACTTGTCCCGATACAACATATGTTGGTAAATATACATGAAAAATATTTCAGTTACTTTCCTATCTAATGGAAAGACTACATATAAAGTTTACTAGTTTCACTGAAGTTTTATGAAAAAGAAAATGTGGAATTAGAATACTTCTGGAATTTGTGTAATTATGTATCAATGTTGTAGTGCATATGGTAGCCTGTTTCTATAACTCTCTGCATTGTGCAAATCTAGCATCTAAGTTAGGAATAAAAAACGATTAACTTTGAATTCTATAATATATTAAGTTCTGTCATCTTCACTTCGCTTATTTTTTTCAGTATTACTTACTTTTCAGTAGTATTGCAGAGATGATTCAGAAGATTATTTGGAAGCCCATTATCACCTTCCATGAGGCAGGTGTTAGAGGGTTAGCACCTTCAAGAGATGCTAGAGAGCATATCTATAATTATTATTATAAGAGATGCTAGAGATAGCTCAGTCTTGAAATTCCAGCAAGCTTTGCAAATAAGCAAGGATTCAAACCCTTTGTTTTCAAAACAATATAGCACTTTTTTTCAGAATTTGAAAACCACTGTTTGGGTGCTAGAACAGCATTACATTCATAGTTGTATTTTAGTAGCTTGTTAAAATTTGGAAAAAAAATTGGACTTAAAGTTGAGACTTATTAGTGAACGTTGACATAGAAGAAATACGAGAGGTTTGTTTACCATTGACTTGAAATCTATTTCCTTTTATTTTCTTTTTTAGATATCAGGGGAATAAACTTTGTAATATGAAATTACTAACTAGATGAATCTATCTTGGTAGAGTAGAAAGAAAAATTACTTGATATTTTTAAGGCAAATTGTTCTGGTTTCCCTTTCTAATACTGAGTAACTTAAGGGTTTATAGTAGGGCCACATAAGTCATACAGTTAACTAAATATATAGATTAATTGGTTTGTGGGTAAAAAGGTTGATGAAGAAGGGCTTTTTGGAGGTGTTTACGAAGGTGACTTTGTAATGCATGCTGCTGTATCAGGGTCAGAAGTATGAGAACACTTGTCTATGGCAATTTTAATACCCGTTTTTCTGTGCAAAATTCCCTATAGTCATTTTATACATGACTGTGTAGAGCTATGAACTTACTGAAACTAATTAATTAGAAATGTGTTATATGTCCCAAATTACAATCATCGGTTAACAAATGCAAATTTTTCAGAAACTGGTAGTTTCTTTGCTTGGCAAGACAATCTTTTTTTTTTTACCCTGTAGATTGTGCTAACACTGTTACAAAACGATATCACTAACATTGGCAAATCTTGATTACAGCAGCTATGGTTTAGAAATTGTTAGAGTATTTCAATTTGAAAAGTCTGTTTATATTTTAAAGACCAGATTACATTTACTGAGAATTACTATAGAATACCATATTATTGCAATTAGTCCCCTTTTCAAAAGAGTGTAATGTTAGGAATAAGTAATAAAAAGATCATATCTTACCTTTGAAATGTAAAATAGATGGATTGTAGAAAATGGTGAAGGATCAAAGGCTAAGAAGCCAATATTAGCAATACTGAGGGAATGATTGAGATTTACAGTATGAAAGGTTAGGTAACCATAATAAGAAAGAAGAACTTGCAGGCACTGATGGAAGATGCTAAGAAGCAGCCTGATTATTCACTGGAGTTGTTCATAAGAAATAAGACTTTAACTTATCTTTTGTGGTAATTACAATGGTTTTGGATGTTTTACTCTTTCTTTGTCTTATATTTATGTGGTTGTTTCAATTAGTATTCCCCTGTTTTGTGAATAATATTTTTTACTAAATAAGTAAATATTCTTAAGGTTTAAAGTCTTCCACTCCATATTAAAATTCAAATATTTCTGGTTTTGTATCATGCCAAAATGGAAAGGATTCTCTTCATGTTTTATTATAGGCTTTTATCTCAAAGTATGCATCATTAGTTATGAATGTGCAATATTATTTTTTTTATTTGAAGAAACTTTTTTATTAGAAAATTCATCCATGAATGTTAGAAAAATGACAGAGCTCATTTGGTGAGAATGACCTAAGCTTACTACTGCTACAAAAAAATGAATGCTCTGTTTCAGGCAGTAGACCATCTATGCTCTTATTGATGATGTGTCTGTGTTCAAACTCATTTGTCAGTCCAGGTAGTTTATTAAATAAGCATACTTCCTATATTGCATTCCTGTTTGATATAAACTCCATGTGATACTGTTGCAGAATGGCTTGAGGAGCAAGGTCATGGGACAATAGAGGAGTTATGTGAGATGAGAATAGCGTAGAAGCAAGTTACAGCTCGGCGATGGGAAAGTACTAAGTAAACAAGCCATGAGAATGCAGAAGCAAGAATAAGGAGCTGATAAGAACAGGGAACTAAGGCTGAACCCTGTCGTGTGGACAGAGAGCCAATCGCAGTGAGCAGATGACTTTTATAATTAGCCAATATTCAAGCGATGATGTAACCAGTAGCTATATAATGAAGCGTATTCGGGCAATAAACTGAAGCTTGCTTTATCACTCACATTGAGTCGGCTGCTTGTCTTCCCTCGCTCGTCGCAAGTGGCGCCCGAACAGGGACCCCCAGCCTTGTTCCCACCGGACAGCGAGCTCGGAAAAGCACTGGTAGCAGCAACCAGGGGGTAAAAGACAGTACATGATATGGCTGGCACATGATATGTCTGTCCGTACCTGATCTTCGGATAATTAAGAGGAGGATCGCCGTCCGAGGAAAGCTACCTAAACAGAAAAGAAAAAAGGCTGCAAACAGAGTAATCAAGGGATCGTAAGTAATCAAGGGATCAAAGTAATCAAGGGATCATAAAGAGGAAGACGACGCGTCGCAAATGGATAGAGAGGTAGCTTTACAATTTTTACAATGCTTTTTAGAAAAGCGGGGAGTAGGCCCTATAAAAGATCTGGCCGGGTTAATTGCATTAGGCAAAGCTCCAGGATACTTTAAGGACCCAGACAATATGTTTGAAGTAGAAGAGTGGCGAACGTTTGGAGATTGCTTATGGGATAAAGTTATAGATGACGATAAAACTACAAAAAAGTTGATGAAATCTTGACGAGACGTTATTAACTGTATGAAAAAGTATAAGGCGAAAAGGCAGCAGTACAAAGTTTGCTGCAGCTGGCAAAAGTGCCAGGGAAAACCTTAGTGAGAGTGCTTTACTGGAACTATTATCTTGATGCCGACAATGAGGATTGCTCAGAGATCCGACTCAGTTTTTTTGACCTTTCAACATGGACTAGAATTGGAGTGGAAATGTGGGAAGCAGTGCAGTCAGAGAATAAGGAAGCCTGGAACCTGGCAGGCACTTATCGACAGGTGAAGGGACTGATTGCAGGCATGCATGGATCAGCTGTTATTGCCGCCACAGCCCAGAGGGTGTTAGATGCAGCTGGGGAAGAGGGAAACAGTTCGTCCTCCAATGCATTTCCTGTAATAAAGCAGTCAGAAAAGGAGTTCTGGGGGGCGTCTGACAAATGGACATTTTCGCCTCCGCAACCGACCGCTCCACCGTACTCTGGTCTACCGGAGTCATCCATGCAGGTTCCCCCCGACTCTCCTCAGCCTATGGAAACATCATCATCCTCCGAGGACGTTCGTCTGAAAACCGTCTATCCACCTAAAGATACTGCGGAGCTCCGTGACGCTCTCCGCGATCAACAGAACACTATGCAGCAATTGCTCGCGGAAATGCAGACTTGATAAGGGTTTGAAAGCGGGCGCGATACGGGCTGCTTATAAAAAGGCTCATGAGGTTATCAAGGAGGGTTTGCAGGCGGTTGAGGAGAGGGTGTGTGGGAGTCCGGGAACGGGTGATCCGTCTGAAACAGCAGCGGACGAGTCTGGGGATACGCAATAGTGTAATGTATCAGAAAAGGGAGATAGTGTTAAAGAATAGAAAGTGAGGAGATGGATTTGTACTATGCTAGAAGAAGCAGAGATGGGTTCATAGGATGCGAATGAGTATTTGACTCGGAAATTTTTTGCTTGTATGGATACGTGATTATTGCTTATGGTTCCCTGAAGGGTGGTCCTACGATTTGGCTCAGTGGCTAAAAGTGGGGGAGGAATTGCAAACGCGGGAGACGCTGCACTTGTCCTTGCCAGAGCCCTGCAAGGGGTTGCTGGAGGGGCACCACAAGCTCCCCCAAAGGAACCTCAGTCTTTTGAAATGACACCCCCAGTTGCAGACCCTTAGCCTAAATATGCTCAAATTCCCAATTCTGAAAAACATTACCAAAAACAGAATTCAGGAGGCAAAGAGCCAGAAGATCCCTTTGATCCTGGCCTAATAAATCCAGAGACTGAACCTGATTTATGTCCACCTTTAACCCTGATTAAAGCTATGGCTGCCTCTGCTCCAACTGCGGAGGAGATTTTACAGCAACAGAGACGAAAGTCGTTATCGCGTTCCTCCATTATTAAGCCTCCTCCGTTTGCGCCAGGTATCGCGTTTGTTCCTCCTTTTCAACCGCTTATGTGTGCGCAGCCAGAATCAGGGTATAGCAGTGTATTGTCAGAATGTCAGGGGAGAAGGACAGAGCCAGAGCGGACGCAAGAATAAAAGAGCTGTCTAATCGGCGGCTCTTTGAGCTGCTGAGAGCGCTACAGGCAGCGATTAAGCAACGTACCGCTCCATTTTGTGTCATCCACATTCGGAGTCACATGTGGGACCAAGGGTTAGGAGAAGGTAATGCCCGAGCAGACAGACTGGTGACAGTGGCAGCCCCCCTGAGTGAATTCATCAAAGCCAGGGAATCACATGGCATGTTCCATCAAAACGCTAAGGGATTGCATCGACAGTTCAATGTCACTATGGATGAAGCCAGAGGAATCGTGCGTGCTTGTCCCACCTGTAGTCACCACGGCCCTGGGCTCGGTTTAGGCGTTAACCCGCGAGGATTGGGTCCTTGTGAGCTCTGACAGATGGATGTCACACACGTTCCCGAGTTTGGACGACTGAAATATGTACATGTTACTATTGATACTTATAGTGACTTTCTTTGGGCCACAGCTCAGGCTGGCGAGAGGGCCTTACATGTAATTAGGCATCTTACGAGTTGCTTTGCAGTCATGGGACTACCACGAGAAATTAAGACCGATAATGGACCTGCTTATACAAGTGAAAACAGCCGCCACCCCCCCTCCCCCGCCCCAGCCATTTCCCTGAGATAGAAGTGGTGTTTTTTGTATGTCTGCTGTGTAAGTGTGTGTGGGTGCCAATTTATATCTGCTGATCAACATCTGTGCTACTGTTTGTTGTTTGCTGTGTGCAGTGTCGTTTGGTGACTCCGCTTGAGCAGGTGTTCTGCCCGGTGTGGTACTGTTCTCGTACGTGACTAGGGCTGACACTCTCTCTGTCAAGCGAAGAAGTTTGTACATACACAATGTTTAGATGTAAGGCGAGTGCACCCCAGGTAGATAGACCATGATGGGCCGTAGAACTGATGGAAGTCCTGAAATATTGGGGGCGTTTTCGCCAGCCGACATGCTTACAGTCTCGGGAACAGCTTACCCATGCAGGGCGTATGACTGGTTGTTTGCCTATAAGATCATGGTTGATTGGGAAAAGGAGTTAAGCTAGAATCTATAGGATGCTCTGTAGGAAAATGAGAAACTTAAGGGTGAGCTCTTGTTGCAAGGCAGACTTTTATGTCAGCTGTAAGTGATGAGAGAAGAAAAAGGGAACAATTAGAAGGGAAATGTGCCGTCTTAGCACAAAAGTATGCCATATATGCTACAAGACAGCAGCAGAAAAAGAGAAATAAGACACCTGATTCAAGTAGTATTATAGAGATATGTTTTGGGTTTTTGTAAATTACTCTGTGTTATACCCTGTGAGACTAAGTGAACACCAGCAGAAGCAGTCTCTTGAGCAGGGGGGTGGAATATGGGAAAGCAACGGAAGATCAGCAAGGAAGATTGTAAATACGCTCAAGGGACTCGCACCTGGGTGCTGGAAAACACATCTATCACACTAATTGTTATTCAGTCTCAGATGCTTGCAAGAAAAACACTTAGATGACATAAGTCTGTAATGGACTCGGGGACACCTTATCTAGCTGCCTGAGAATCTTGGCCTGTTGTGGAAGAAGATCAAAGCACAGTACCAGCAAGAACAGGGAGTCCGCATGCGCTCTTGCTAACAAGGACTCTTTCGCTGCCAAGGATTCTTGATAACAAGGACTCTCTCGCTGCCAGGGATAAATTTAGTAATGCTACTAGTACAGCTGTTGCTGAGTTATTGCTAGATGTAGATAGTATTCAACATGCAATGCTGCAAAACAGAGCTGCTATTGATTTTTTGCTTTTAGCTCACGGACACAGTTGTCAAGATTCTAAAGGACTGTGTTGTATGAATCTAAGTGACCACTCCAAATCCATCCATGCCCAGTTGCAAGAACTGCACCGACCGAGCCAGCAACTTGTGGAGACCACTGTGTGAAATCTCTTTGCTGGATGGACTTGGGGGTGGGGTTGGTTGAAGGAAATTATACTCATTATCTGTGTGGAAGGAATCTGTCTGTTATGTTTAGTATGCTGTTTGCTATGTTTAATAAGCATTATACGATCAGTTGCAGATGTTGCTTTGCATCATACCCTTGTACGAGTTATAGAATACTGTTGTGTCCCAACTATGGGCCATGGGGTGGCATGTGTAAGGGATAATAGAGGATGGTTCGAGTGAGACACGACGGAGAATTACTAGTTGAACCAAACCCAGTATGCATGTTGGGAAAAAGGGACTCAGTACTGTTGCTGAAAAACTATATGTGTATCTATGAGAACCTAACTTTCAAAGAAGAAGATAACAAGGAGGGAGTACAAGGGAGTCAGGTACCAGACATCCGCAGTTAGCAAAGCTGGATCATGAGTCCGGTGAGGCTCGCTGCATGTGCTGGCCATGCATGCAGCGACCCTAGCCTGTACTTTTCCATTCAATCCGGGACAGGATATAAGGGGGCTGTCTCGGATCGGAGAGAGGGGGTCAGACATGAGCGCACTTTGAAGATACAGGGGACGCCCTGAAGTGCTGTGTCTGCCCACCCCCCCTCCCTGGTAGGTTCCACGTTCATTAACCCCAACAGCTCAGAAAGCATTACAGCACATTGTAGATTTGTTTATGATACATCAAAAATTTCAACCTTACACCCTGATAGGACAGTGGGATGATGCACTCGCAAAGAGCCTGACTGCATTAGAGTGAGTATTTTTGCCACATAACTTTTCAAAAAACAGTAACTACGATGATTGAAATGTTAGCACGATTGATTTCACGGGGTCGTTTGCGCTGTCAGCAGCCGGCTCCTCTGCCATCATTTGTGGGGATTACCCTGCGAATGCTTACACCTGATGAACTTTGGCAATTCGATGTTATACACATTATGGAATTGGGACGTTTGCGCTATGTACATGTTTCAGTTGATTTGTTTTCTCACCTTGTTGTAGCTAGTGCTCCTACAGGAGAGAAGGCTCGTGATGTTATTCGACATTAGTTGCAATGCCTTGCAGTCATGGGAGTACCGAAAACTGTAAAAACTGATAACAGACCAGCTTATGTGTTCGCTAAAATACAGGTCTCTTTACAGACATGGGGTATCAAACATGTCACTGGTATTCCTCATTCCCCAACTGGGCAAGCAATTCTGAAACGTATTCATCATACCTTAAAAACCATGCTCGATAAACAAAACAGGGTATGACACCTCAAGAGCAATTGTATAAAGCAACTTATGTTTTAAATTTTCTAAACATGTCATCTTTGTCATCCAATCCTTGTCATGTGCTGTATTTTAGGCTGCTTACAGAAAATAGTGCAAAAAATGATTAATCAAGCTTTTTGTTGCATAAAAAATAAAAAAAGGGGGAATTGTGGAGATGATAGAGAGCAGCGCAGGGAATCTGTTTGGCCTTGATGAGACAAAGCTGTACCCATGAGAGGCGCCTTGAGAAGCAAGTGCCAGGAGATATCAGCAAGGAAAGGAATGTGAAAAGCAAAGCTGCTGCTCTGTGTGAACAGTCAGAGATGATCAGTTAAAAGACACTGAGAAGCGCGTGGCAATCGACCCTCAACCTATCAGCAGGATGCTGCCCGCGCGTGGACAGCTCGTGAAAATAGCATGCAGCCAATCAGTAGGAGTTAGAGCGCGTGAACAGATAGCATAATACTATAAATGTAACGATAGCCAATGTCACCACAGAAATAATTGAAAGTTTGTTAGAAGATCAGAATAGCCTGCGCCATGCGATTTTGCAAAATAGAGCAGCAATTGACTTTTTGTTATTAGCTCAAGGACATGGTTGCAAAGATTTTGAGGGTATGTGTTGTATGAATTTGTCCGATCACAGTGAATCAATGCACAAACAGTTGCAGTGGTTAAAAGAACATACAAACAAAATTCAGCAAACTCATGGGTTTTTTGATGAGTGGCTAACTAGCTTGTTTGGAAGTATTAGAATTGCTTGTTGAAGGCTTGCATATTATAATAATTCTTGTAATCATAAGTTTGTGCTTATGTGTAGTCCTTTCTTGTATTAAGAGAGCTATGTTAAAAGTAATAAACCAAGCCTGGATTGCTCAAAAAAAAAAAAAAAAAAAAAGGAAAAAAAAAGGAAAAAAAGAAAAAAAAAAAAAGAAAAAAAGAAAAAAGAAAAAAGAAAAAAAAGGGGGAATTGTTGCAGAATGGCTTGAGGAGCAAGGTCATGGGACAATAGAGGAGTTATGTGAGATGAGAATAGCGTAGAAGCAAGTTACAGCTCGGCGATGGGAAAGTACTAAGTAAACAAGCCATGAGAATGCAGAAGCAAGAATAAGGAGCTGATAAGAACAGGGAACTAAGGCTGAACCCTGTCGTGTGGACAGAGAGCCAATCGCAGTGAGCAGATGACTTTTATAATTAGCCAATATTCAAGCGATGATGTAACCAGTAGCTATATAATGAAGCGTATTCGGGCAATAAACTGAAGCTTGCTTTATCACTCACATTGAGTCGGCTGCTTGTCTTCCCTCGCTCGTCGCATGATACTAATTGTATCCCATAGCTTCTGATCAGAGAAGAATTAAATGCCTTATTTCCTAGTTCTGATTCAACTCAACAAGGGAATTCGATCAAAAAATGTACACGTTACTGAAATTTAATGGGATCAACTGTATCCATTGTCTACAGGAAAATCCTCTGTACTTTTCACTTTGGGTTTTTATATGGTGTCTGATAAGATAATGCTGTAATAATGCAGCAAACATGCCATAAACTGTATGAAATAAGAATGGGAAGGAATAAAGAAAGATCAGTTGTGCAAGTTTAATATGCCTCACTTCTTTGGAAATAGCAGTATAGCAGGGTATTACGAGCTCAGAAGTGTCTCCTATTTCAGTGGGCTTTGAGATCTAGCATTATATTTTGTTTCCTGACCTTCCAGCATAAATAGTAGTGTTTAGTTTTGATACTAAGATGAGCAGAAGATCATGGGTCTGCAGTGATTTCATGTTTATTTCAACATCCTCCTCCTTTATGATGCTGCAAGCTCTAGGTGTCCTCATCTCCCATTCCCCTTCATCCAGCCTGGTGGGCTGAAGGACAAATGCTGCGTAGCTATCCACGTCCTTAGCCTGCCTATACCTCTCTTCTGATTTTAAAATTATGAATAGGCCCTCTGTTTCATTTACCTCTTTTTGCCTTTATTAAGAAGCAGTTAGTATGTGGAAAATAGAGAGCAATACTCTTTCCCTCCCTGCCCAAAAGTGTGTCTATTCTTTACACATATGGACAATTTATTTTAGCTGTTGTTTGTCATATAAATCTAAACCAGTTCAATTATTTTTGTTTTGTTTCCTTACTAATAAAATCTAACTGACCAAAGTTCATGCCATATCTAAAGTGCTTATCGTGGTAACATCTGATGTGTTTCTTAGAAGTTATGGGGAACTCATTCAGCAGTTAATAACAAAGCAGCTTTGAAATTGTTTTATCTTATAGAAGGGTGAAATCTTACAGCAGACTGGGTCCATGATTTGAGACTGTTTCAAATAGTTTTAACTGACATTTGTGTTTGATGATAATTAATTTGATCTTTGCTTTACAGGAGCTTATCCTCTTGTTTCTCAATTAAGTACAAAGAAAAGCAGATTTCTTTCTTGGGCTGAGGTTATAAAAGAGATGAGTAAGTTGCAGAGTATGTTTTTAGTGCATTAATATATTTTTTTCTCGTACGTGTTTTCCACAGCTTGCACTAAAGGACCCTGTACACACTGTGTCATTGCAGCAGTTCATCTATGAGAAGCTGAAGGCACAGCAGGAATTACTGGGAGAACAAGGTTTTCATGCACTTATGGAAACTGTGGATACAGAAATAGTTACACAGCTACAAGAATTTTTACAAGGCTTCTAAATGAGCAGAAACAAGATTTTGTATGTCTAATTTCCCTTTCAAAAAAATATGGAAAAACTCTAGCCTTCCCTCTTGCCTAATGCCTCTAGCTCCTCAGCCTAATGAAAGCTGAAAATAGCTTGTGTTAAAAAATAAAGAGCAGAATGGGTTTGGTTGTTCGTTTTTTTTTTTCTTGCTGTAAGGTTGAAAGAATAAATGTAAATTGACTCCTGGATAGAGTTTACAAATTTGTTTCATGAGTGTGATTTTTCTGTGTATGAAGAATGATAGATTACATGAGGAAATATGTTTGTTAATTTTTTTGCTTCCTCTGCCATTAATAGAAAACGGGAGGTTTTTTGATTCCACAATGAGAAGTGGAAGCTGATTTTGGAGATTTTTTTTTTTTTTAATGCATTATACTTATTGCTAGTGACACCATTTTTCAGCAGCTGCTTAAGTAGGGAACTGTTTCAGCAGTAAACATTTTTTATTGGATTTTGTATGTGCACATAAACCTATGTATGTCTAAGATTCCCAGGTTTAAGAAGTTGAACACCACGTTTTCCTTTCAAAATAAAAAAAACCTGCAAAATGTGAATTCTCTCTCAAGATAATAGGGTTTGAGTGTACTGTAGGTATTTAAACTACCAGTCTTAGTAGGAGTGGGTTCTATGATATATTTACCATTGTTGAGTAGTGCTCTTTTCATAAGAGTAAGGATATCACAAATCTACTGAGTGCATTTGATTTTTAGAGCAGATCCTGTAGGATGTAGTGAAGATAGTAGACTTAAGAAAAATGATGGAGAAACCTTGAAGATAGTTGGTGATTCAAAGGCAGTGTTTTTCCATTCCCTCTATTCCTCGAGAGAGGAAAAAAATGCTGAGGGGGACAAGGAGAAACCTTTTTTTTTTTTTTCTAGTTCTCTTATAGTGACAGACTTTTTAAGTGGGGTATCAAAACGCACAGTATGATGTCTCTATAGATGTCTGCACGCAGCATGTAACTGGGGAGTCCTTTGTTCCCTTTGAGCTGTAAAACTGCATTACAAATTCTGATGCTTCCAAAGAGGTGAATGGGAAAGCGTCAAATAAACTTTAGAAAGATACCTCACTTCTGACTGACTTAATTTGTATGCCATTACTACGGTATGTAAAACACTACCTGTAACTTAGAGAATGATGCCCTCCTGTACTGACCTTATTGAATCTATAAGGAATGGCACTTAGAGCAAGTCATTACAACTCGTCTTGAATTTTCTTATTTGCTCTAAGATTGAATAAAATCTTTTTTCATAAATTGACCCTCATATGGTTAGTATTTCCATTATTTGTTGTAAAATATGTTTAAACAGAATATATTAAATAGGTTGTCTTTAATGTGACATCAATGCATAAACACATTTAAAGATGGAAATTCTCACAGAATGCCTGTATTTCCTGATGGGCTTTCAGCTGTAACTATTGTAAACTGCATTTATTGAGGTTAATTTTAACTGTAATTTTAGGTAGTATTACATTAACATGAAAAGGAAGTATTGTTTATTCCAGTTCCTCAAATAATACATAGCTTTTACTGCTGAGTTTGAGAAATACTGTTGTCCATCCGAAGTTTCTGTTGTTGCTATTAAACTAACTTTGGTAACATTTGTTTTTAATAACGTACTTAGGGTTTTATCATCGAAGTAACACTTCCATGTTTCCTAACATGGTATATGCTGTCCTAGATAGGTTTGTGAACCAAAAAGCCAGTGATGGTACAAAAAAATGGTATTATGTCACAAACTGAGAGTTCTGAAGGAGCTTAGTAATATATATTAATGAGGAGCGTCTATTAATCTAGCAATATAATTCAGTATCAGTAGCTGCTTGTCTTGATATTGTATACCTATAATTTTCTGCCCTTCCTATTACCATTTCTTGACTGTACATTCAACCATACAAGCAGAAAGAGTTAGGAAAGCAGTAAGACTGTGAGCAGAAATATTCATTCATAAGAGAAAGATAATCCCTGTTTGAATTGTCTTGGATAAAAATAAACTTAGATTGTAATGCTTTTATCACCAATTTCTTTATTATGAAAAATTTCTTGTTTTCTTGAGTTCCTTCTATCTCCCTGTAGGGCGTGAGAAGACTTTGTTGTGGTAACCCAGGATAGCTTGCCTCCCCCATCTGAATATGTAGTCCCAAGCACATCTTATCTTGTTACGGTAACCTGGGATAGTTGCCCACACCGCCCTGGTCTGCACATACCCTTGCACAGGTGCCAAGTGGCAGACAGCTGTGGATCTCGGAATTTGGACACCTGCATTACAAGGGCAATGAAGCTGGTGAGGGGTCTTATGAGGAGCAGCTGAGGGAGCTGGGATTGTTTAGCCTGGAGAAAAGGAGGCTGAGGGGAGACCTTATCAAGGCCAAGTGCAAGGTCCTCATTATCAATGTAGGCTGGGGGATGATATGATAGAGAGCAGCCCTGTGGAAAAGGACTTGGGGGTATTGGTGGATGAAAAGCTGGACATGAGCCAACAATGTGCGCTTGCAGCCCAGAAAGCCAATTGCATCCTGGGCTGCATCAAAAGAAGCGTGGCCAGCAGGTCGAGGGAGGTGATTCTCCCCCTCTACTCTGCTCTCATGAGACCCCGCCTGGAGTACTGTATCCAGCTCTGGAGCCCTCAACACAAGAAGGACATGGACCTGTTGGAGGGGGTCCAGAGGAGGGCCACGAAGATGATCAAAGGGCTGGAGCACCTGTCCTATGAGGACAGGCTGAGAGAGTTGGGGTTGTTCAGCCTGGAGAAGAGAAGGCTCTGGGGAGACCTTATAGCAGCCTTCCAGTACCTGAAGGGGGCCTACAGGAAAGGTGGGGAGGGGCTGTTTGCAAGGGCATGTAGCAATAGAACGAGGGGCAGTGGTTTTAAACTAGAGCAGGGTAGGTTTAGATTGGACATTAGGAAGAAGCTCTTTACAATGAGGGTGGTGAGGCACTGGAACAGGTTGCCCAGAGAGGTGGTGGAGGCCCCATCCCTGGAGACATTCAAGGCCAGGCTTGATGAGGCTCTGAGCAACCTGATCTAGTGAAAGATGTCCCTGCTTACTGCAGGGGGGTTGGACTAGATGACCTTTAAAGGTTCCTTCCAACCCAACACATTCTATGATTCTGTGATTATTGCTCTCTACAACTACCTGAAAGGAGATTGTAGAGAGGTGGGAGTCAGTCTCTTCTCCCAAGTAGCAGGTGATAGGACAAGAGGAAACGGCCTCAATTTGCGCTAGAGGAGGTTTAGACTGGATATTAGGAAAAATTTCTTCACTGAAAGGGTTATCAAGCATTGGAACAGGTTGCCCAGGGAAGTGGTAGAGTCACCATCCCCGGAGGTATTTAAAAGACGGGTAGACATAGTGCTTAGAGATATGGTTTATTGATGCTTTTTGTCAGAGTTAGGTTGATGGTTGGACTAGATGATCTGAAAGGTCCCTTCCAACCTAGGCGATTCTATGATTCTACATCAGCGAGTTCGCTAATGAGCAAAACAAGACATTGCATATGTATGATATGTTAATCAGCACAAGTTTTATTATCCTCCCCTGCAGTGTTTTCCCTTGAGCTTCACCCCTGAGCAGGGCTCCAGTGCATCAGGTCCCCATTTTGACTAGTGTCAGTGTCCTGGGACTCCCACCATGGTAACACAACGCTTTTAATAAAGCCAAAGTTTTCACTTGCTGAGTGTTGTGCCTCATGCCTGAGGGATCCACACCTGTTTTTTGCTTGTAACACTCACTTTTAGCTGTCATAATACAGAGAGACTCACCAGAGGTAAATGAGTATGTAATTCTTGGCTGTACCTGGACTTTAAATGGCTGTTATTCAGTACCTCAATTCTTTGCTTTTTTCATCAAAGGCATATCATCAGGAGACTTCATAATTGTTACTGAAAAATTTGAGCCCAAACTGTCACAATTCAAATAATTACCTGCAAATGTGAGGTTCACTTTGAGTTTTAATTATTTATTAGTTACACGGACAACTGTAGGAATGACAGGGTAAAGCTGCTTCTTTCCATGTGCCTTTGTCTTTCATACCTTGTGGGAGGTATGGGAAGGCTCTTGCATTTTGAGATTTTCCTTTTAAGTTCTGATCTTCCACCTTCAAAGTTGAAGTGAACTTTCTTTGCTGCAGTAAGGAATGATTAAGCTATTAGGACAGGTTTGTTTGTGGGTTTTTTTTTTCCAGAGGTGATTACCTGTTTAAAGACCTAAATGCTTTTGATAATCTTACCAGATAACCAGATGCTTTTAAAAATCTGAGCCTTTTTCTTTACTGCCCCTTTGGAGAGTAATTGTTTTTTAAAACCTTCCTTCTGTTTGCACAAAAAGCCTGAAGTTCCCTGCTTTTCCTTTAGCTTCAGTGGCAGGGGCTGCTAGGGTCCTTACCTCTGAATGCAAAACTTCCCCTGTACCTAGCTGGCAGCATCTGTCTGCAGAAGTTGTTTGATAACCCATTGTTTCCTGCTTTTTACCTTGGCCTAGGGATGCTTGTTAGAAGAATTGTTACAATTTGTCTGTATGTTACGTGCATGTCATCTCCTCAATCATCCACCAACATCAATATTCACAATTAAGAGTTTTGGCTGGTGATGTTTGGTACTTGCAAGGGAAGGGACTTGGTGTGCTAATGGGCACTTTCAGTTGTGAACTACAGTTACCAGAAACTGATGGTATTTGACTGAAATTGCATTTGTTGCAAAGTTAATCTGTAGAGACACTAAGCTTGGCTCAGTGTAAAACTAGCACAGATATGGTCAGCCTTGCTAGCTTTGATGCTGCACGGCATAGAATCATAGAATCATAGAACGATAGGGTTGGAAGGGACCTCTGGAGATCATCTAGTCCAACCCCCCTGCCAAAGCAGGGTCACCTTAGAGCAGGTTGCACAGGAATGTGTCCAGGCAGATTTTGAATGTCTCCAGAGACAGAGACTCCACCACCTCTCTGGGCAGCCTGTTCCAGTGCTCTGCCACCCTCAAAGTAAAGAAGTTCCTCCTCATGTTTAGGTGGAAATTCCTATGCTCAAGTTTGTGCCCATTACCCCTTGTCCTCTTGCTGGGCACCACTGAAAAGAGCCTGGCCCCATCCTCCTGACACCCACCCTTTAAGTATTTATAAGCATTGATAAGATCCCCCCTCAGCCATCTTTTTTCCAGACTGAAGAGACCCAAATCCCTCAGCCTTTCTTCATAAGAGAGGTGTTCCAGTCCCCTAATCATCTTGGTAGCCCTTTGCTGTACCCTCTCCAGCAGTTCCCTGTCCTTCTTGAACCAGGGAGCCCAGAACTGGACACAGTACTCCAGGTGCGGCCTCACCAGGGCAGAGTAGAGGGGGAGGATGACCTCCCTCGACCTGCTGGCCACACTCTTCTAGATGCACCCCAGGATGCCCTTGGCCTTCTTGGCCACAAGGGCACATTGCTGGCTCATGGTCATCCTGTTGTCCACCAGGACTCCCAGGTCTCTTTCCACCGAGCTGCTCTCCAGCAGGTCAGCCCCCAACCTGTACTGGTGCATGGGATTATTCCTCCCCAGGTGCAGCACCCTACACTTGCCCTTGTTGAATTTCATAAGGTTCCTCTCTGCCCAGCTCACCAGCCTGTCCAGGTCTCACTGAATGGTGGCACAGCCTTCTGGTGTGTCAGCCACGCCCCCCCAGCTTTGTGTCATCAGCAAAGTTGCTGAGGATGCACTCTATCCCTTCATCCAGGTCATTGATGAATATATTCAACAGGACTGGACCCAGTACTGACCCCTGGGGAACACCACTTGTCACTGACCTCCAACTAGACTCTGTGCCCCTAATCACGACCCTCTGAGCTCTGTCTTTCAACCAGATTTCAATCCACCCCACTGTCCATTCATCTAACCCACTCTTCCCAAGCTTCCCTATGAGGATGCTGTGGGAGACCGTGTCAAACGCCTTGCTGAAGTCAAGGCAGACCACATCCACTGCCCTCCCCTCATCTATCCATCCAGTCATGCCATCATAGAAGGCAATCAGATTAGTCAGACATGATTTCCCCATGGTGAATCCGTGATGACTACTTCTGATAGCTTTCTTTTCCTCCACATGCTTTGAGATGACATCCAGAACGAGCTGTTCCATCATCTTTCCAGGGATGGAGGTGAGGCTGACAGGCCTGTAGTTCCCCGGGTCCTCCTTGCCTCTTTTGAAGACTGGAGTGACATTGGCTTTCTTCCAGTCCTCAGGCACCTCGCCTGTTCTCCAGGACCTTTCAAAGATGATGGAGAGGGGCCCAGCAATGACTTCTGCCAGCTCCCTCAGCACTCTCAGGTGCATCCCATCGGGACTCATGGACTTGTGGATATTTAATTGACCTAATTGATCTCTCACTTGATCCTCCTCAACCAAGGGGAAGTCTTCCTCTTTCCCTGTTACTTTCCCCAAAGCCTGGGACTCCTGAGAGCTGGGCCGAGCAATAAAGACTGAAGCAAAGGCAGCATTCAGTAACTCCGCCTTCTCTGCATCCTCTGTCACCATGGCTCCTGTCTCATTCAACAGTGGGCCCACAACTTCTCTGGTTTTCCTTTTGCCTCCAATATACTTGAAGAAGCCCTTCCTGTTGAGCTTGACATCCCTTGCCAGGTTTAATTCCAAGGCGGCCTTAGCTTTCCTCGTTTCATCCCTGCATACTCTGGCAGCATTCTTGTAATCCTCCCCAGGGGTCAGTCCATTCTTCCACGTGCTCTAAACTTCCTTCTTCCACTTAAGCTTTTTCAGAAGCTCCCTGCTCAACCATGCAGGTCTCCTGCTTCCCTTGCCCAATTTCTTGCTCTTAGGGATGCACTGATCCTGAGCTTGGAGGAAGTGGTCTTTGAATACCAACCAGCTCTCTTGAGCCCCCCTACCTTCCAGAGCCCTAGCCCATGGAATCTCCCCAAGCAGTTCCTTGAAGAGGTCAAAGTTAGCCCTCCTGAAATCCAAGGTTGCGATTTTACTTCTTGTTGTTTTGTGAATACTATCCATGATCCTGAACTCTATCTTCTCGTGATCACTACAGCCAAGGCTGCCCCCAACCTTCATGTCCTCCACCAGTCCCTCTGTGTTTGTCAGTAGCAGGTCCAGGAGTGCTTCTCTCCTTGTTGGCTCCTGTACCACCTGTGTCAAAAAGTTATCATCAATGCACTGGAGGAGCCTCCTGGACTGTACAGGCCTGGCTGTGTAGCCTTCCCAGCAGATATCAGGGTGATTGAAGTCCCCCATGAGAAGCAAGGCCTGTGACTGGGAGGCTACCTTCAGCTGTCTCATCAGCTTCCCCATCCTGATCAGGTGGCCTGTAATAAACACCCACAACAGTGTCTCTCATACTAGCCTGCCCCTTAATCCTTACCCACAAGCTCTCAACCCTCTCTTCATCTGCCCCTATGCAATCCAACCTGCCTCGATGCAATCCAGTTGCTCTCTCACATAGAGTGCAACTCCAGCACCTCGCCTTGCTGGCCTGTCTTTCCTGAAAAGGACATAGCCATCCATGACAGCATTCCAGTCATGTGAGCTATCCCACCATGTCTCAGTAATTGCAATGAGATCGTGGCCCTGCAACTGCACACAACTCTCCAGCTCTTCCTGTTTATTCCCCATGCTGTGTGCATTGGCATATAAGCATTTCAGAGAGGGAGTTGTGTGTGTAGTTTTGACCCTTGAGGTGTGGTATGCCTTCTGGCTCTCAGACATACTGGCACACTGGCCCACGAGCGGTGAGCAACTACGCCCTGGCACCTCACCAGCAAGCCCAGTACCATTCCCACCCCCCTTCAAATCTAGTTTAAAGCCCTATCAATGAGCCCTGATAACTCTTGTCCTAGAACCCTTTTTCCCCTGGAAGACAAGGTATTCCTGACTGTTACCAACAGGCCTGGTGTTTTGTAGATCAGGCCATGATCAAAGAACCCAAAGTCCTGCTGGCGGCACCAGGCTCGAAGCCAGGCATTGATCTGCTGGCTCCTCCTCATTCCCCGCAACTGGAGGCATAGAGGAGAACACAACTTGCGCTCCCGATCCCTTGACCAGCCGTCCCAGGGTCTTGAAATCTTTCTTCATTGCCCTTGGACTTCTTTTTGCTACCTCGTCGGTGCCTACCTGAAAGAGCTAAAGCGGGTAATAGTCTGAGGGCCGTACCAGGGAAGGAAGCATCCTCTTTACGTCCTTGACCCGGGCCCCAGGGAGGCAGCAGACCTCCCTATGTACCGGGTCCGGCCTGCATATTGGGCCTTCCGCTCCCTTCAGTAGGGAGTCACCTATGACAAGGACCTGTCTTTTCTTCTTTACCGCAGAGGTTTTGATGCAGGGGAGGTGGTCTGACTAGACCTCGCTGACACCTCCAAGGTAGGAGAACTATCGTGCTTGTCATCATCCAGGTTCCTTTGCAGAGCACTCTACCTGTTACATAATGGCACCTGGGAAGATGGGGTAGTCGCCGGGCAGTCCCGAGTGCGGCGTCTGTTGTGCCAGGCAGGAACTTCCTGCCATTGCCCCCTGTCCTCCAGGTTACCACCTTCAGCTGAGGTGATAGAGGACAGGGAGTTCTCTGTTGCAGGGGTTCTGTCTGCCTGGTTGGTTTCTGTCGTGGGATGCAGGATTCTACTCCAAGTATCTATCTCCCTCTCGCATTCCCTGATGCTCCTCAACCTACTTACCTCCTCCCTGAGCTCCATCACTAATCGGAGGAGATCCTCTACATGCATCGCTGCATGTCATACAGAACAACTTCAGGTCGGGAAGCAATACTTTTTGGTTTGGTAAAATCACTTGCTCAGCACCGCGTGGTGCTCCGTGATATTTCAGACAGAGGGAGGTCCTATGTATTGTAGTCCAGCCCCAGCCAAAAGGCTGCACTCTGCATTTATGCAGCATAGCCAAGCCCCCCAGCCCTAGCGCTGTACAGATGTGCGCAGGACCTTGTGCAGCATCTTGCAGTCGGGTCAAACTTGTCAGCACAGCTGCATGCAGCTGAGCTAGGCCTGCCTGCCTACATTGTTCTCAGAGAGATATTCAAGCCCCCATTGCTTCGCATGGTGGAGTGTTAACTGCAATTTATTTTAGTGCATGGTAACTAATGTTGGCCCAGAATCTGTCAGGAATGACGTACGTACTTTTGGCTAACAACAACATGATAACATTGTGATTAACTTTTCTGAGTAATGTCTCTGAATAAGTGTATTAATTTTTGTATGCATTAGGGAAGAAGTTAAATTTGTCAGTAAATGTTTAACTTTTCATCTTGGAAGATTTTACTCTGAGGCTTGGACTATAAATTAAAATAATTATCATCACCATAAATGCTTATATGATAACCACTGTCAGTTAGCACAGTGCAAAACAAGTGTCTGTCTGTGTTCAGCAGCAGTCTAATATTGAGAAAGTGGAGAAATTTCAGCTTAAAATAGTAGAAAAACTTATTCGGAGTTGGTGGGGAGAAGTTTGTGTACTGCCTGTTCAGGTAATGCCGGGTTCAAATCAGGCATTATTAGATGCATAGTGGTAAAAATTCTTCAGCTTCCTAAGATATTAACATTTTTTTTTTATTTTTTTATTTACACCCCCAATAGAATTAAATTTTCACTGGAAGATTGTGGATTAGGACTGCAGCAAGCTTTAGCCTGTTGTTCAAATTTCTAACTGTAGTTGCTTGGGGAAGAAGGGAAACTGAATACAACAGATTGCCTGGCACAGAAACAGTACAATATAGTTTCTGAAATTCTCATGAGGAAGCATCTTTGATCCTGTTGCCCTTTTAGCTTTGTTTTTCAAGGCAAAAAATAATTTAAATTGGGATTATTTTTCTACAGCACAATTAAACTCCTGAGGGTTACAAATTTTATCACTTTACTTTTCAAAAGAGGCAGTGACTGTCAAGTTGAAGACAAGCCTTTTCTGTCTCTGATAAGACTTAAATGTCTTTGAAGTTACATGCTGAAAGGAACTAAGAGGACTAATTCTGCTGCTTCTGTCTTCAAAAAATTGTTTGGTGTATCAATGAAATGACCATTTTTAGCCCTTTGGCCTAACTGAAGTCTTAATAACCCATCTAATCTCATTGCACTTTGCTCAGATTTTTTTCAACTTCAAAAGGTAATTTTATCCATGCAGTAATTTAATCCTATTATATAGTTCAGGTGTTTGTCTCATACAAAACAATTATTGGAATAATTTTACTTCTACAAATGCTTTCAGGTTAGATAACCTAAAGTATGATAGATAACCTTAAGTATGATAAATTTAATAAATCTAGAGCTTTAACATACCTAAGGTTATCTAAACTTAAGTAAAAAAAAAAATTAAAAAAAATAAATGTATGTGTATAAAATGCGCGTGTAGATACATGTGTATCATGTATACACAGGGCCAGTGGCGGGGTCGGGCCAGAGGTAACAGGCACTTGTGTTTCACCATGACTGCTGCAGTCCTGTGGGGCCAGGTGTTGTCCTAGCAGCCAGGCCTGCCTGGTAGTCGCTGCCACAGGGGTGCTCCCTCAGGTGTCCTGCCTCATGGCAGGGCCCCAGTTGCTGTGGCGAGGCAGACTAACATTCCCACCACACTTGAAGTGGGCATGGGAAGTGGTCTTGGGCTGTTGCAGCATTCTCTGCCTCACCAGGAGGGAGGCTGTGGCCTCTTACCTTTGCTTTAGTGAAGTGATAGAGGTTTTTTTGTAATTTGCAAACAAGTCCAATGGACGAGTCATTTCCTGATAACCTCTGCTGTTTGGGTCAGGTTTAATCAGTTAGGGAAGCAACTTGTTTTAGTGAGAGCTCCCTGTCCCTGCAGTTGGTGGGGTGCTGGGTTGGCATGCTGCCATCGCTGCGCTGAAGCCGGGTGCTTGGTCTCGCAGAGCTGGGCTGCAGGCGATGTCTGAACCTGTGTTCCTGTCTCATGCCAGTGCCAAGGAGAAGTTGCTGCAGTGAGATTTGTGGCACCTGGACCAAAGAACAGCAGGTTTGCCTTTGCCTGAGGGAGTCTTGTGCCTGCGTCCCCATCCCTGCTGATACAGGTTTGTAACCCAGATTTCTGAGCTCTCCATGAAACCACAAGGCACTTCTGGTGGCCCAGTACAGTCCGGGGGGGGGGGGGGGGGCACAGTGTAGTGGGTGCCCTGTAGATGCTGCAACACTGCACACCATCCTGGGAGTCCTTTAGGCAAAGCCGTTTGAGAAAACTCCACTTCTTGTAAGGTAAGCAAATGCTCACTGTGTCATTGACGTATTGGTAGGATGCTTCCTGCCTGTTATGCCTCTGTATTGGGTCTGGCTGAGATGGAGTTAATTTTCCCCATAGCAACCCTCATAGTGCTGTGCTTTGTATTGGTAGCTAGAAAGGTGTTGGTAACATACGAGTGTTTTGGCTACTCCTGAGCAGTAGTCGAACAGCATTGGGAGGGGACATAGCCAGGACAGCTGACACAAACTGACCAAAGGGATATTCCATACCATATGATGTCTGCTCAGCAATAAAAGCTAAGAGAAAGGAGGAAGGGAGGGCATTCGTTATTACACCGTTAGTCTTCTGGAGCAACCACCACATGTATTAAAGCCCTACTTTCCGGGAAGTGACTGGGCATCACCTGATGATGGGAAGTAGAGAATAAATCTTTTGTTTTCCTTTGCTTCCACACACGGCCTTTAATTTTGCTTTATTAAACTGCCTTTATCTTGACCCATGAGTTTTTTCCATCTTATTTTTTCCCTCTGCATGCTCCCCCCCATCCTACTGAGGAGGGGAGTGATAGAGCAGCTTAGTGAGCACCTGGCATCCAGCCAAGGTCAACCCACCACAGTCCTTTTTGGCACCTAACGTGGGGCATGAGGAATTCAAGATAAGGATAGGAATTGGGAGAGGTAACAGGCAAAACATGGACTGAACACAGCTAGAGAGTGAAAAGTGGAATGATTGTCGGGAATTTCTATCATAATTGTGGTGTAGGGGCGAGGGGTAGATTGTGTGTAAATTGTCCATTTTTGTTCAGATTATGTTATTTTGATTATGGTGTGGAGAATTCTGTGTTCTGTGGTGTTGATGTAAGTGAAGTTTGTGAAGATTGTGTGATGAATGTGGATTTTAATGATAATTCTTATATATGTGATTCACAGAGGTGAGGGGTGGAACATATTGGGTTTGCATGGCAAGGTTTTGGTAGCAGGGGGGCTACAGGGGTGGCTTCTGTGAGAAGCTGCTAGAAGCTTCCCCTATGTCCGATAGAGCTAGTACCACCTGTCTCCAAGACAGACCCGTCGCTGGCCAAGGCCGAGCCAATCAGTGACAGTGGTAGCGCCTCTGTGATAACATATTTAAGAAGGGGGAAAAAAACCTGCTCAACTGCAGCTGAAGAGAGGAGTGAGAACATGTAAGAGAAACAACTCTGCAGACACCAAGGTCAGTGAAGAATGAGGGGGAGGAGGTGCTCCAGGCGCCAGAGCAAAGATTCCCCTGCAGCCTGTGGTGAAGATCACAGTGAGGCAGGCTGTCCCCCTGCAGCCCATGGAGGTCCATGGTGGAACAGTAGCCTGTAGCCTGTAGCCTGTGGATGACCCCATGCCGGAGCAGGTGGATGCACCCAAAGGAGGCTGTGAACCCATGGAGAGCCCGTGCTGCAGGAGGCTCCTGGCAGGACCTGTAAATCCATAGAGAGAGAATCCCACGCTGGAGCAGGTTTACTGGCAGGACTTGTGACCCCGTGGGGGACCTGTGCTGGAGCAGTCCATTCCTGAAGGACTGCACCTCGCATAAACGACATGTGGAAAGAACCCACATTGGAGCAGTTTATGGAGGACTGTCTCCTGTGGGAGGGACCACACGCTGGAGGAGGGGAAGAGTGTAAGGAGGAAGGAATGGCAGAGACAACGTGTGATGAACTGACCGCAATCCCCATTCCCCATCCCTCTGTACCACTTGGGGGGAGGAGGCAGAGAAAATCAGGAGTTAAGTTAAGCCCGGGAAGAAGGGAGGGGTAGGGGGAAGGTGTTTTTAAGATTTGGTTTTATTTCTCATTACCCTACTCTGATTTGATTGGTAATAAATTAAATTAATTTCCCCAAGTCGACTCTGTTTTGCCTGTGACAGTAATTGGTGAGTGATCTCCCTGTCCTTATCTTGACCCACAAGGCTTTCATCATATTTTCTCTCCCCTGTCCATCTGAGGAAGGGAGTGGTAGAGCAGCTTTGGTGGGCACCTGGCACCCAGCCAGGGTCAACCCACCACAATGGCCTCATTTGAGAAGGGGTTTGGCGATTCCCAGGAAAGCCTAAGAGAATTTGCAGAAGGAAAACCCAGCTCCTGCAGAGCTCTCTGAAGGGGAAAGAAGGAAAGCATCTTGCTGAGGAAGAGTTGTGGCAGTTGCCCAGCAAGTTGCATTATTTAAGATAATAGTGTGCTGAAGAAAAGGATGCTAGAGTGCTAAGATTTCATCCTTCCTCTTGTGAAGTCATCTTGTCTGTTTTCCAAGGTCTGGACCACAATTTTTGTTTGAAAAGGGACCACCTTTTCAAAGGGACCACCTAAGGAGTGTGTACTCCTTCACAAAGCTGCTCATGAAGATCCTCTCTATTTGCTTGTTGGTCACAAAGGGTGTTCAGATATTTTCTCCTAGTGTACCATGAGTGTTGGCTGAAGTCCTAAGTGGAGTCACAGCTCATAACTGCAAATTGTAACAGATGAGCTCATTTGTTTGATGGTTCATCAATGATAAAATCACTTCTATAGATCATATTATCACAGACATACTATCAGATTTATAGTCAATATAATTCAGTAATGTTTAGTATGCTTGGGGTTTTTTTTCCCATTTTTATATAGTTCCAAACTCTTGTGCTGCTCATAAATCACAGTTCATGGTGTTCTTTGAACTGCTGAATGTGCCACATCTTCACTAAACAAATGCAGCACCTTTGTAATTAAAGTGCACATTTTGAAGGCTTTCCAAACGCATTTACTTGTCTTGTTTAAACACTGCTGCTTCAAAAAATAAATGATTAATTGCTAATTGTAAAATGTTCACAATTTCTGTCTTACTTCTAGCTATGATTAATAATGATGACTAATCAGATAATTAGATTTCACTGGTTCTGTAGAAACTTTTCATAAGGTATAATATCTTGTTCATATCAGACTTTGCTGACTCTTGGGGAAAATGAAATCAAATGAATTGGAGTCAACCCACTTTAAAAATTTATTGGGGATACGTAAGGGTGCTTAAAAATGTTACATCCTCTGCTCTCCACACTGGCTAGGCACCATTTTGTTAGGCTGAGTGCATACTACTGCACTGACTGTTGCATACTACTTGTTTAAAAATATTGATCATGAAGGAATATCTTTTTCAGTTTTACACAAAATGGGTGATTCCATCAATTTCCAGAAAGGGATCTAAAAAGAAGTGAAAAGGAAAGTGAATTTGCTGCAAACAAGCAAATTTTACCACAAATACATAATTGTAACCAAAGTATGCCCCTCAAAAGTGATTATACAAAAGTCAGCAGCAGCTGTCGGCAGGTGGCAAAGCATGTTTCTTGTGCTGGAGCTGTACAAGTAATGGACTTTTTCATTCTCTTTCTGAAGAAGGGAAAAATGGTGGGTTGGCAGAAATATTTTAGTTGACTCAAGGTTTAATGTCAAGGGGTTTTTTTAGATTTATTTTTAGATTCTTAATAAAATAACAACTGATTTTGAAGTCAAGCCGTCACTTCAGCGGCTGATGAGACCTGGGCGGGGCCAGGAGAAATGGCGGGAGATTTAAATATGGTGTAACCAAAACTAACACTCAGTCATTGAGGCAAGCAGCTCTGGTGCTGGCACGATCTGCAGCAGAGCGCTCTAGTGCGGTCCACAGGGGGGTTTCCTGAACTGAGGTAACCTCAGGGGGAGCTGAGAGAGCCGCCAAGAGCCCACAGGTCACGTGACAGCAGCTGATGAGACCTGGGCAAGGCCAGGAGCAATGGCAGCCAACTCCCCCCACATGTATAAAAGAAGCCCCTATGGAGGGCTAGTGACTGGGAGTGCTGTGACCAGGGCAGACAAATAGGGCATGGTATATCAGCAAGGGTGTTGTGCGGCAGTTAACAGGGTGTGCAAACAGGGCGGAGTGTGTCAGCAGGGCCATAGCGCATCAGCAAGGCCATGGCGCAGCAGTTCGCGTGGAAGGGCGCACAGGAAGGGCATTGTAGCTCTGCCAGCTTGACCAGGGAACAATGGTATCCACCTGGCAGAAAGCCATGGCCACTCTAAGCTCTGCACGTGCCATGACTGATGCAGCTTCCCAAACAGAGCTCTGATGGGAACATGTTGACACCCAGGTGTCAGGCTGCAGGGTGTGTACCCTACTCTTATGCCAGTATCAGATGGCAGTAGTAAGCACATCTGTGGGAGGTGTGCCCAAGTAGAGGAACTATTCTGCTTAGTGACAGAGCTCTGGGAGGAGGTGAGTAGGTTGAGGAGTATCAGGGACTCTGAGAGAGACAGACTACTGGAATCATACCCTACCTTCCCTGGGACAGGCCTATCAGGCAGACAGGATGCATAATATGGAGGACTGCCTATCCTCTCTCCACCTGGCTGAATGCAGTGACTTAAGGGACAGAGGGGAATGGCAACAAGTTCCTGCATGACTGGCGCGGTTTAACCCCAGCTGGCACCGGTGCAGGAGGTGCGTCTCCTCTGTAACTACCGCACCTTCCCCGGTGCCTTTGCATAATAGGTATGAGGCTTTGCAAGTGGAACCGAACAATAATGAGGATGATGTTTCATCTTGGTTGGAGGTGTCACCAAGGTTAAGTTGACCTGCACTCTGCATCAAAACCGCTTCCATAAAGAAAAAAAGATGGGTCATTGTCATAGGAGACTCTCTTCTGAGGGGAACAGAAGGCCCAATATGCAGACCAGACCCACTTCTTAGGGAAGTCTGCTGCCTCCCTGCAGCCCCAGTTAAAGATGTGAAGAGAAAACTTCCTACCCTGGTACGGCCCTCAGATTATTATCCATTATTGATTTTTCAGACAGGCAGTGATGAACTGGCAACAAGAAGGCAGAGGGTAATCAAGAGAGACTTCAGGGCCCTGGGATAATTGCTTAAGCTATCAAGAGCACAAGTAGTGTTCTCCTCTATCCTTCCAGTTGCAGGGAATGATGAGGGAAGAAACAGGAAGACCCAGCAGATCAATACCTGGCTCCAAGCCTGGTGTTACCAGCAGAAATTTGGGTTTTTTGATCATGGATCAGTCTACATGACACCAGGCCTGCTAGCGACAGACAAGGTACGCTTGTCTCAAAGGGGGAAAAGGATCTTTGCGCAAGAGTTAGCAGGGCTCATTTAAAGACCTTTTGTCGTGGTTTTGGCCAATCTGGCCAATAGCCGGCAACAGACGCTCTCCCCCCACCTCTTGCACACAGAGAGGAGGAGGAGAGATAAAGAGATTTACGAGTTTAGAAGAAACTAAACTACTTTAATGAAATATTAATAATAAAACAAAAAGGAAATAATAATATAGATACAGTATATACAAAACCATATTAAGCTGTTAATTTCAGAGAGTTAGAAGAGGCCTAGCTGCAAAGTAAAATTACTGAACAGAAAGTTGATTCTGTTTTACCTCAAACCAGGACATTCTACCCCTTATTCCATACCATTTACGTCATGCTCAGATCGCTAATACTTTTATCTATCAAATCTATACACACACACGTATAAATATATGCAGGTCACTCAGTTATGATTTTATCTTTATATACAAAAGTTCACTAAGTCCATTTAGTTCATAACTGTAGAATTTCATCTCTCATAGCAGGATTCTCAAGGTAGGAAAAGATGAATGAAATTCATTGTGGTCAATGCCCATGGGTAGTATGTCCATCTCAAAGAGTTTTGCTGGATGCCACTTGATAAAGCTGGCTCAGGTTTCATCACTGCTATGTTATCCTGAAAAACACTTATTGAACACTGTTAGTATCATATAACAATTAACATCATGCAGCTCAGAATTAAGTCTTCTCACCCAGGGTCAAATTTCCTTGGGGTACACATTGAGCTTCTCCATTCTCCAGCATCACCCACCAAGTACATCCAGGTCCTTGAGTAAAAACAGTCCCATGAATGGGTTTGCCTTTGCCTGAGGCAGGAAAAACCCAAACAGTTTTCCCCAGCATATTCCTTTCATGCACCACAGGGACTTTATCCCCTTCTACTGTATGTAAAAGGTCTGATTGAGCAGGATCAGCTCAATTGATGGATCCCCTGGTGTTAACTAACCAGGTAGCTTGTGCTAAATGATTGTCCCAATTTTTAAAGGATCCACCACCACCCATTGCTTTCAGGGTAGTTTTTAACAATCCATTGTATTGCTCAATTTTCCCAGAAGCTGGTGCATGATAGGGGATACCCACTCAATGCCATATTCTTTGGCCCAATTACTTTTAAGATTGTTTTTGAACAGAGTCCCATTGTCTGACTCAATTCTTTCTGGAGTACCATGTCACCACAAGACTTGCTTTTCAAGGCCCAGGATGGTATTCCGGGCAGTGGCATGGGGTATGGCATAGGTTTCCAAACATCCGGTGCTTGCTTCCACCATTATGCTGCCTCCCTGGGGTCTATGCTGCTTCCCCAGGACCCAGGTCAGGGACGTCACTCGAAAACTTCCCAGCCTGGTTCGGCCCTCAGACTACTACCCACTGTTGCTCTTTCATGTGAGTGGTGACGAGGTGGCAACACATAGCCCAAGAGCAATCAAAAGAGACTTCAGGGCCTTGGGAAGGTTAATAAGGGAGTCCGGGGCACAGGTTATCTTTTCTTCTCTTCTCCCAGTTACAGGCAGGGACTCTGTAAGAAACAGATGTGTGCAATCTGTCAACACATGGCTCCATGGCTGGTGTCACCACCACAGTTTTGGGTTTTTCAAAAATGGGATGGCCTACATGGCACCAGGCTTGTTGGCATCGGACAGGGCTCATCTTTCTGAAAGGGGGAAGAGGGTGTTTGCTCATGAGCTAGTGGGGCTCATTGACTGAGCTTTAAACTAGGCTTGTTGGGGGAGGGAGATGCTACCAGACTTGCTCGTGACAAGCCAAGAGACGATGCTCCAAGGTCTGAGGGGTGGGTCACTAGTGAAGGCCCTCAACCTGTTGCTCTGAGATGTGCTGGGTACGCTGGCAGCACACTCAAAGTCTTATGGGGACGAGCCAGGGGCTCCTGAGGCAATAGGAACCAGGGAGTCACAGATAAAACACCCCAAAGGAAGACCGCCTGAAGAGCAGCATGAAGGAAAAGCAAACGCTCCAGCCTGTAAGTCAGCTTCATCAGGCGCCCAGCTGAAGTGCCTCTATGCAAACACAGGTAGCATGGGAAACAAGCAAGAGGAGTTAGAGATGTGCTCATGCCTTCAGGGATGTGATCTTATTGGCATCACAGAGATGTGGTGGGATGACTCTTACGATTGGAGCGTTGGAATGAAGGGATACTGACTCTTCAGGAAGGACAGGCTGGGAAGATGAGGAGGGGGTGTTGCCCTCTATGTCAATGACCAGCTGGAGTGCATGGAGCTCCACCTGGGGATGGATGAAGACCCAATGGATAGCTTATGGGTCAAAATTAAAGGGAACACAGGGGCAGGGGACATTACGGTAAGGGTCTGCTACAGGCCACCTGACCAGGAAGACCTAGTTGATGAGGCCCTCCATAGACAGATAGGAGCGGCATCGCGTTCACAGACCCTGGTCCTCATGGGGGACTTCAACCACCCCGATATCTGTTGGAAGGACAACACAGCGGGGCACAGGAAACCCAGGAAGTTCTTGGAATGTGTCGATGACAACTTTCTTCTTCAAATGGTAGAGGAGCCAACGAGGAGAGGAACTATGCTGGAACTTGTCCTTACCAACAAGGAGGGGCTGGTGGGGAATGTCAAGCTCAAGGGTAGCCCTGGCAGCAGTGATCATGAAATGGTAGAATTCAAGATCCTTCAGGCAGCAAGGAGGGCACGCAGCAAGCTCACTACCCTGGACTTCAGGAGAGCAGACTTTGGCCTCTTGAGGGACTTGCTTGGCAGGGTAACATGGGAAAAAGTACTGGAGGGAAGAGGGGCCCAAGAAAGCTGGTTAGTATTCAAGGATCACCTCCTCCAAGCTCAGGAGCAGTGCATCCCAAGAATGAAGAAGTCAGGCAAAACTGCCAGGAGGCCTGCATGGATGAACAAGGAGCTCCTGGACAAGCTCAAAAGCAAAAAGGAGGCCTACAGAGGATGGAAGCAAGGACAGGTTGCCTGGCTGGAATACAGAGAAACTGTCCGAGTGGCCAGGAACCAGATTAGGCAAGCTAAAGCCCAGATAGAATCAAATCTGTCCAGGGACATCAAGGGCAACAAGAAAAACTTCTATAAGTATGTCAGGGATAAAGGCAAGACTAGGGAAGATGTGGGCCCTCTCCGGAAGGAAACAGGAGACCTGGTCACCCAGGATATGGAGAAGGCTGAGGTGCTGAATGAATTTTTTGCCTCGGTCTCCACCAGCAAGGGCTCCAACCACACCACCCAAGTTGCAGAATGCAAAGGCAGGGTCTATGAAAATGAAGAACCGCCCACTGTAGGAGAAGATCACGTTTGAGACCATCTGAGGAACCTGAAGGTACATAAGTCCATGGGACCTGATGAAATCCATCCACTGGTCCTGAGGGGGCTGGCAGATGAAGTAGCTAAGCCACTTTCCATTATATTTGAGAAGTCGTGGCAGTCTGGTGAAGTTCCCACTGACTGGAAGAGGGGAAACAACCCCCATTTTCAAAAAGGGAAAAAAGGAAGAGCCAGGGAACTACAGACCGGTCAGTCTCACCTCTGTGCCTGGAAAGATCATAGAGCAGATCCTCCTGGAATCTCTGCTAAGGCACATGTAAAATAAGGAGGTGATTGGTGACAGCCAACATGGCTTCACCAAAGGCAAATCATGCCTGACTAATTTGGTGGCCTTCTATGATGTTGCCACAGCATTGGTAGATAAGGGGAGAGCAACCGACATCATCTGCCTGGACTTATGCAAAGCGTTTGACACTGTCCTGCACGACATCCTGGTCTCTAAATTGGAGGGGCGTGGATTTGATGGATGGACCACTAAGTGGATAAGGAACTGGCTGGATGGCCGCACTCAGAGGGTTGCAGTCAACAGCTCAATGTCCAAGTGGAAACCAGTGATGAGTGGCGTTCCTCAGGGGTCAGTACTGGGACCAGTGCTGTTTAACATCTTTGTCAGCGACATGGACAGTGGGATTGAGTGAACCCTCAGCAAGTGTGCCTGTGACACCAAGCTGTGTGGCGCGGTCGACACGCTGGAGGGAAGGGATGCCATCCAGAGGGACCTGGACAGGCTTGAGAGGTGGGCCCATGCGAATCTCATGAAGTTCAACCAGGCCAAGTGTAAGGTCCTGCACCTGGGTCAGGGCAATCCCAAGCACAAATACAGGCTGGGCGGAGAATGGCTTGAGAGCAGCCCTGAGGAGAAGGACTTGGGAATGTTGGTGGATGAAAAGCTCAACATGAGCAGGCAGTGTGCACTCGCAGCCCAGAAAGCCAACTGCATCCTGGGCTGCATCAAAAGAAGCGTGGCCAGCAGGTCAAGGGAGGTGATTCTCCCCCTCTACTCTGCTCTGGTGAGACCCCACCTGGAGTACTGTATCCAGCTCTGGAGTCCTCACCACAAGAAGAACATGGACCTGTTGGAACGGGTCCAGAGGAGGACCATGAAGATGATCAAAGGGCTGGAGCACCTATGCTATGAGGACAGGCTGAGAGAGTTGGGGTTGTTCAGCCTGGAGAAGAGAAGGCTCCGGGGAGACCTTATAGCAGCCTTCCAGTACCTAAGGGGGGGCCTACAGGAAGGATGGGGAGGGACTCTTTATCAGGGAGCATAATGATAGGACACGTTGACCAAGGAGGTTGTGGATGCCCCATCCCTGGAAGTGTTCAAGGCCAGGCTGGATGAGGCTTTGAACAGCCTGGTCTAGTGGGAGATGTAGATGATCTTTAAGGTCCCTTCCAACCCAAACCATTCTATGATTCTAAGCACATGGCGCTTACCCTGGCGGGTTTGAGGGAGTGTGATATAGTCAATTTGCCAAGCCTCCCCATAATTATATTTCAGCCATCGTCCCCCATACCACAAAGATTTTAACCTTTTAGCGTGCTTGATTTCGGCGCATAATTCACCATCATAGATAACCTGTGCGATAGTGTCCATGGTTAAATCCACCCCTCGGTCAGAGGCCCATTTATATGTTGCATTCCTTCCTTGATGACCGGAAGTGCCATGGGCCCACCAAGCTAAAAATAGTTCACCTTTATGTTCCCAGTCCAAATCTGTCTGGAAAATCTTAGCAGCCTTATCCACTTGCTGATTGTTTTGATGTTCCTCAGTGGCCTGACTCATGGGTACGTGGGCACAGAATAGAATCATAGAATCATAGAATGTGTTGGGTTGGAAGGGACCTTTAAAGGTCATCTAGTCCAACCCCCCTGCAGTAAGCAGGGACATCTTTCACTAGATAAGGTTGCTCAGAGCCTCACCAAGCCTGGCCTTGAATGTCTCCAGGGATGGGGCCTCCACCACCTCTCTGGGCAACCTGTTCCAGTGCCTCACCACCCTCATTGTAAAGAGCTTCTTCCTAATGTCTAATCTAAACCTACCCTGCTCTAGTTTAAAACCACTGCCCCTCGTTCTATTGCTACATGCCCTTGCAAACAGCCCCTCCCCACCTTTCTTGTAGGCCCACTTCAGGTACAGGAATCTACAGTATCTACAGCATCTACATGGCATACCTTCACGACTAGTTTCCCTTGCCGGTCAGTAATATCTTGCCACAATTCAGCAGCTCAGATGGGTATACCTTTGCGCTGCCAGTTGCTCTGCTTCCACTGCTTTAACCATCCCCACGGAGCATTTGCCACCATCCATGATTCAGTATAGGGAGAGTGTACTGGCCACTCCTCATCTTCACCAATGCCTAAGGCCAGCTGGATGTCTTTTACCTCTGCAAATTCACTCTATTCACCTTCTCCTTCAGCAGCTTCTGCGACTCGTCATGTAGGACTCAATACAGCAGTTTTCCACCTTCGATGCTTTCCTACAATACAACAAGATCCATCAGTGAAGAAGGCATACTGTTTCTCATTATCTGAGAGTTCATTATATGGTGGGGCCTCCTCAGCAGGAGTTACCACCTCCTCAGGTGGCATTGAGAAGTCTTTGCCTTTGGGACAGTTTGTGATCGCTTCTACGATTCCTGGATGATTGGGGTTTCCTATTCATGCTCACTGTGTGATTAAGGCAACCCACTTAATCCAGGTAGCAGCGGTGGCATGATGAGTAGAAGGAACTTTACCCTTGAACATCCATCCCAGTACTGGTAATCGGGGCACCAGGAGGAGCTGTGCTTCAGTACCAATTACCTCTGAAGCAGCTCTAACTCCTTCATATGCTGCCAAGATTTCTTTCTCAGTTGGGGTATAGTTGGCCTCGGAGCCTTTGTATCCTTGACGCCAGAATCCTAGGGGTCGACCTTGAGTCTCCCCTGGTGCTTTCTGCCAGAGGCTCCAGGTAGGGCCTCCCTTTGAATTTAAAGTTAAGCACGGCTCTGTAGTTTATCAAGCTTTATGTACTGGCTCTATAGTTAAGGATGATTGCAGATAGTTGCTAAGTAGTTGCTAAGGAGTGGATCAAAGGGAATTGTTTGAAGGAATATCTGTAGCCTAATTATTTGGTCTACCTGGGACACTAAGACCTTAAATGAACATCTAATCAGGATGTTTTTATAAACAATGCCAATTTGGCAGTGAAAACCCAAGTCCAGGCGTCCTTAACTGAACTGTCTTCATTATAATACTAAAACGCACACCCACAGGTCAAGAAGACCCTTGCCCAGGTGAAGACCCTTCCTCCACACAGGTGTAGTAATTGAAGAGAATGAGACAGCAGACATTATAATTACTAACCAATCATTGTAATTGGGAGTGTACTACTTTTGTGTATAAATATAACGAGGAAACAAGCATGGTGTATGCTTGTTTTGTGGAAATGCACTGAGCACTCAGGCCTGAATAAAATGCAATATCTCCCCTGTGTGTGAGAATTGGTTTATTGCACACCGGGCAACGCATCCACTTTTTGGACAACAGGATGATTGGCAGAACTGGAGTCTTACAATGGATGGCTATAAACTCTTCAGAAGGGATAGGCAAGGAAGGAGAGGCGGTGGGGTAGCCCTGCATGTTTTGATTGTCTAGAAATTGATGATGGTGACAATAGGGTTGAATGTTTATAGGTAAGAATCAGGGGGAGGGACAACAAGGCAGATATCATGGTGGGAGTCTGTTATAGACTGCTCAATCAGGATGTAGAGGCAGATGAAATATTCCATAAGCAGCTGGGAGAAATCTCACCATCGCTAGCTCTTGTTATCATGAGGGACTTCAACTTACCAGATGCCTGCAGGAAATACAATACAGCAGAGAGGAAACAGTCTAGGAGGTTCCTGGAGTGTGCTGAGGATAACTTCCTGACACAGCTGGTGAGGGAGCAAACTAGGAAAGGCGCCCCACTGGACCTGTTGTTTGCAAAGAGAGAAGGACTTTGTGGGTGATGTGATGGTTGGAGGCTAGCTTGAGCACAGTGATCGTGAAAATGAAAATGATATGGTTTTTGTTCTTGGAGAAGTAAGGAGAGGTGTCAGCAGAACTGCTACCTTGGACTTCTGGAGGGAGCCTGCTTGACAGAGTCCGTTGGAAGGCAGTCCTGAAGGGCAAAGGAGTCCAGGAAGGCTGGACATTCTTCCAGAAGGAAATCTGAAAGGTGCAGAAGCAGGCCATCCCCATGTGCTGAAATACAAGCCAGCGGGGAAGAAGACAGACCTGGCTAAATGGAGAGCTTTTGCTGGAACTCAGTGGAAAAAAGAGAGTTTATGACCTTTGGAAGAAGGGGCAGGCAACTCAGGAGGACTACAAGGAGGCCGTGAGATTATGTAGGGAGAAAATTAGAAGGGACAAAACCCAACTAGAACTTAATCTGGCTACTGACATAAAAGACAATAAATAATGTTTCTATAAATATATTAGCAGCAAAAGGAGGGCTAAGGAGAGTCTCCATCATTTATTGAATGCAGGGGGAAACATAGTGACAAAGGATGAGGAAAAGGCTGAGGTACTTAATGCCTTCTTTGCCTCAGTCTTTAATAGTAAGACCAGTTGTTCTCTGGGTACCCAGCCCCCTGAGCTGGAAGAGATGGACAGGGAGCAGAAAGAAGCCCCCGTAATCGAAGAGGAAATGGTTAGCGACCTGCTATACACACAAGTCTATGGGGCCGGATGAGATCCACCAGAGGGTACTGAGGGAGCTGGAGGAAGTGCTCACCAAGCCACTTTCCATCATTTATCAGCAGTTCTGGGTAACTGGGGAGGTCTCAGTGGACTGGAGGTTAGCAAATGTGAGGCCCATCCACAAGAAGGGTCAGAAGGAGGATCTGGGGAACTAGAGGCCTGTCAGTCTGATCTCGGTGCTGGGGGAGGTTATGGAGAGATCATCTTGAGTGCCATTACGTGGCAAATATAGGACAATCAGGTGATTGGGCCCAGTCAGCATGGGTCTATGAAAGGTAGGTCCTTCTTGACTAACCTGATCTCCTTCTAAGACAAGGTGACCCGCTTAGTGGATGAGGGAAAGGCTGTGGATATTGTCTACCTAGACATTAGTTGCTATGGTCCGAGAAACCCATAACAATTTATTGTCATTTAGACAATTATTCTATCACCTGATGACCCCTCCCCACCCAGAAAGGGGAATCAGGGAAAACAAGGAAACATGAGGGCTGAAATATAAATAGATTTAATAGGATAAGACTAAATAATTAACAACAATACTGAAGAACCAGTATTAATCCCAATACTAATATAAAATATACAAGGATTATACTCAGCCCATTATATCAGTAGGAAGCTGTGCACTGCCAGCATTAGACAGCAAATGTTGGACACTGAGAGCGCTACGGCTTCGGGAGGAAGGGAAGGCCTCAGGGGTCCAGCACTGGGGCAAGGAGTTCTCTGGACTGCTGCCATCAAGGGAGAGAGAAACTACGCAGCAAACTTTCTAATTTATACTGAATGTGATGTTCATGGTATGAAATAATCCTGTTGGCCAGCCTGGGTCAAATGCCCAGGGCTCACTCCTCCTCATCCCTGCATGTGGCAAGGCTTGAAAACACTGAGACCTTGAATGCCACATAGCCTAGCTGGCTATAAAGTAAATATTTTCACAAATTCAGATACTAGAGTCTCCCAAAAGTGGAGTTTTCCCCAGCATTAGAAGAGAAATTAGTCCTGTGTCACTCAACCCAGGACATTCCACCCCTTATTTCATACCATATGTCACACTCAAGTTACTATTATATTTGTCTTCTAACATATATATATATACACACACACACATGAATATAATCCTCTAAAACTATGAACTATTCCTCTAAAAGGTCCATTGAATTCCTTTAGTCCAAACTGTGAGTTCCATCTATCATAATAGTCTTTTAGGGTAGGAACAAGCGATATGGCATTCACTCAGATGTCAGATCAGGACTAGGCCTCAATACAGGATGACAGGCAGGTAGAGTTGGGCGCAGCAATATAACATGTTGTGCTCACGGCTACCATGCCCCCCCTCCCCCTTCAAGCCTAGTTTAAAGCCCTGTCAATGAGCCCTGATAGCTTGTGAGCAAAGACCCTCTTCCCCCTTTGAGAAAGGTGAATCCCATCCAATGCCATCAGGCCTGGTGCTGTGTAGGCCATCCCATTATTGAAAAACTCAGAATTGTGGCAGAGACACCAGCCATGGAGCCACATATTAATAGACTGGGCCTGTCTGTTTCTTCCAGTGTCATTGCCCTCAACTGGGAGGAGAGAGGAGAAAATAACCTGTGCTCCAGATTCCCTTACCAACCATCCCAAAGCCCTGAAGTCTATTTTGATTCCTCTTGGACTATGTGTTGCAGCTTCATTGCCACCCACATGGAAGAGCAGGAATGGGTAATAGTCCAAGGGCTGTACTGGGATAGGAAGTTTCTTAGTGATGTCCTTAATCCAGGCCCCAGGGAGGCAGCATACTTCCCTAAGAGGAGGGTCTAGTCAGCATATTGGACCCTCTGTTCCCCTCAGAAGGGAGTCGCCTACAATTAGAACCTGTCTTGTTTTCCTTGTGGAGGTGGTCATGATACAGGGGGTAGGCCTTTCTGACCTTGGCAGCACCTCTGATGAAGATGGACAGTCATCCACATCATCTGTTGACTGGCCTTCCACATCCAGAGCCTTGTACCTGTAGTACAGAGGCACCTGGGAAGGCGGGGTGGGCAAGGAGTGGGTTTGCCTGCTGCCCTGAACATGGACTTGCCTCCATTCACTCCTCTCCTTTAAGCTACTGCCTTCAGCCAGGTGAGGGGAAGATACAGGGTCCCCTTGATCTTGATTTTTTTTCTGGTGTCTGTTCCCATTTCTGTCTCAGGGAGGGCAGTGCATGGTTCCACCAGTCTATCTCTTTCTCAGACTCTCTGATGCTCCTTAATCTTTTTACTTCTCTTAGGTCTGCCACCAGGCTGAGCAGATCATCCACCTGGTCACATCTGACACAGCTCTTCTCACTACTGCCATCCATTACCAGCAAAATACTCTGTCACGCCCTGCAGCCTGAGACCTGGATGGCTGCATGTTTCCGTGGGAGTTCTTGTCTGGGTTGCCACATCCATTCTCCTGAGTGCAGAGGACTCAGACTTTTCTTTCTTTCCTGTCTGTCATGTATCCTGTGTCTTTTAAAATGTACTTGCTATGTCTATTTTTAATCTTTTCCTCTCTTAATCCCCAGACTTAGAAAATTTACTTTCTATGTTTCTGTTTATTTAGTTTGCTGTCCTTTTTTTAACTTTTTCCTTACTTCCCCGATCCCCGTCACAATATTTTCTGTTTCCTTTTATCCAGTTCACTGTATCTTATAATTTTTTTCTTGTCTTTCCTTTAGATCTAAGCTTTTTAAATTTTATTTCTGTCTGTGTCCTTATTTTTCCAAATTTTTTTCCTTTATTTTCTTAATCCTTTTTTAAAATGCCCTTTCTATGTCAACTTTTATCCCATGCGCTCTCTTCATTTTTTATTTTTTCTTGTCTTTCCTTAATGCCATCGCTTTTTAAATTTTCTTTCTATGTCTATTGTTATCAAGCTCCCATCCCTATTTTTTACTTCTTTCCTGTCTGTCATGAAGCACATTGCTCTTTAAAATTTTCTTTCTATGTCTACTTCTATGTAGCTCACTGTCCCTAGTTTTCAGGTTTTTATTCTCCTAATTCTCCTAATTCTTTTAGCTTTGAAATTTTGTTTATTGGTGTACTTCTGTCTTGTTTTCTGTCCCTTTTTTTTCCCCTGTATGCTGTTGCTTTTCAATTTTTTGTTCTATGTCTACTTTTATCAGGATATCTCTCCTTGTGTTTTAATTGTTTCCTGTTTGTCCCGTACCCCCTTGCTTTTAAATTTTCTTTCCTTATCTATTTTTATCCAGTTCACCGCCTTTATTTTTTTAATTCATTCTAGTCTGTCCCATACCCTGTCACTTCTAAAATTTTCTCTCTATGTCTCTATTTAGTTTTTTTTCTATTTTAATTTTTTCCTCTCTTAATGTTTTCACTTCTGAATCATAGAATCATTTAGGTTAGAAAAGGCCCTTAAGATTGAGTCCAACCGTAAACCTAACACTGCCAAGTCCACAACTAAACCTTGTCACCAAGAGCCACATCTACGTCTTTTAAATACCTCCAGGGTTGGTGGTGAATTTTTGTTTCTTTCTTTACTTTTACATGGTTTTTCTGTCCTTACTATTTATGTTGTTGTTGTTGTCTGTCCTCTACGTTGTCACTTCTAAAATTTTATTTCCATGTCTACTTTCATAGAGATGTCTAACCCTATTTTTTTTTTTCCTGTCTGTTCTGTCATGTCACTTCTATTTTTTTTCATATCTTTTTATCCAGTTCACTGTCTTTTTTATTTAATTCTAGTCTGTGCTGTACCCTGTCACTTTAAAAATCTTGTTTCTGTCTTTGTTTTAGTTTGTTGCCCTTACTTTAATTTTTCCTCCTTTAATGCCTTCATTTTTGAATTTTTTCTATCTACTTTTATCTAGTCTTCTCTCCCTAATTTTTAATTTCTTCTCCTCTGCTTTGTACTCTTTTGCTTTTTAAATTTTCTTTCTATGTTTGCTTTTATCAAGATGTCTGTTCCTATTTTTTCAATTCTTTCTTTTTTTATCATTTACCCTGTCACTTTTTAAATTTTATTGGCATCTTTTTCTTTTGCTCGTGTCTCAGTTCACCCTGAGGCTTTAGAGGGTCTCCTCTGCATGCTTTTAGCTCTGGAGTGTAATTTTTACCCCTCTTGGTTTGTCAGAATACTCCTCAGGCAATCCCTCTTCCTCAGAGCGGTCTTTTGTCCACTCCTCCATCTCACTCACATCACATCTGTCAGCATCTACCTGATGACATCTGTGCTCTGTTCAAATCCCCTCCCGAGTACCTTTGTGCCCTCAATTCTACTTCTGTCTCTCAGGCTGCCTCAGCACCTCTCTATTTCCATCATGATGCTTCCTGCGAGCGACCTTGTGTTCTGTGGCCATCCTTTAGCTCTGCAGCAGGCTTTGTATCTTTCTTACTCAAAGGTAACTCTTCCTCAGGCTTCCATTGTGTCCCAGAGCACTCTTACCTTCACCAAGTCAGATGCCTCTGTTTGGTCCCTGCTCCACTGAGGATATCTGTGCTCTGTTCAGATCCCCTCCCGAGTACCTCATTGCATCATCAATCCTTTGGTTGTCTCTATGTCCATGTTCCCTCCACCCCCCAGAGCCCTTTTGTTCCTGTCATGACCCCTCCTGAGACTCCTTGTGCCCCATGGCACCCTTTGAGCTCTGTGGCCCCCTTTGTATCTCTCTTATTCAGATAGAACCCTTCCTCAGGTTTTCTTTGTGCCCCAGAGCTCTCTTACCTTATTCACTGACATCTAGGATGTCTCCAGTCAGTCACTTGTCCCCCGAGGACATCTGTACATGGCTGGGACATCTTCTTGAGTTTTGCATTGTGTCCCAGAGCTGCCTTCTTTCACTCTCAGCACCTTTCTCCTGTCATGCCTCCCGAGGCCATCCTCGTGCCCCACAGTCCTCTTTTGTCTGTGTAGTGCACTTTGCGCCCTTCTCCCTCCCTGAGAACCTTTCCTGGTGCCATCTTTCATCTACAGAACACTCATGTTTTCCTCTATGCTTGCTAGGATATCTCTATTTAGCCTCTGGTCCTCTGAGGACATCTGTAGTCTGTTCAAACCTCCTCTGGACTATGTCATCATGTCCTTGAGCCTTCTTTTGTCTGTCCCTCTCAGAACCCCTCTGCTATCGTCACAATGCCTCCTGAGGTCTTAGATGTTCCCCGCAGCACACTTTTAGTTCCATAAACCCCATTTGGATTTGTTTTGTCGCAATTGCACCTCTCCTAAGATCTCTGTTCCCCAAAAAAGAGCATTGTTTTTCTTCTCTGTGCCATCTATGATGCCTCTGAGACCTTCCTTGTACTCCGCAGCATTTTGGTAGCGCTTTACCTCCCTTCCAATATCTCTTATCCCTCCGAGCTTTTCATGATCCTTCTATTCCCAGTCACTGTGCCCCTCAAGGCTGCCTTTGTGTCCCACAGCCCTGTTTTAGCTCTATAGCAAACTTTGATCCTCTCTCGTTCCCTCAGAAACCCATCTTTGGGTTTGTTCAGGCCTCAGAGCTCTCTTATTGTCCTCTCCGCTGTCTAAGGTGCCTCCATTTGGTCCCTGGCCTCCTGAGGACATCTGTACTCTGTTCAGATCCCCTCTGGACTTCTTCCTTGTGTCCCTGAGCCTTCTTTGGTCTCTCTGGCACATTTAGGACCCCTCTCATGGTGTCATGACTCCTATAGATGTCTTCAAGGTTGCCCTTAACACACCTTTAGCTTTGTAGCAGTCCTCACACCCCTCTCATTTCCTCAGAAGACTTCCTGAGTACATATCTGTGACCCAGCCCGGTCATTCTGTTCTCTCTTCCCTCTATCTGTGCCTCTATTAGTTCCCTGGCCCTCTAATAACAGATGTACTTGGTTCAGATCCCCTCTGGATTTAATTGTCATAACCCCAATCATTTTTCTGTCTCTTTGGCTCCCTCGGGACATTTCTTCTCCTAGTCACAATGCCTCCTGAGACCTTCCCTGTGCTCTGCATCCATCTTGTAGTGCTTTAGGTGGGGCCATCTTTGAGCTGTAGAGCGCTCATTTGTTCCTCTATGCTATCTAGGATTCCTGTGTTCAGTCCCGTGCCACCCAAGACCATTTGCACTCTGCTCACATGATCACCTGAGTTCCTCCTTGTCGTCACCAAGCCTTCTTTTGTCTGTCAGCCCCCCTTGACAACCCTCTCCATCGCAGTCATGATGCCTCCCGAGACCTTCCTTGTTCTCCACAGCACCTTGTAGGACTCTATCTCTCTTTCTCTCTCTTGTTTTGTCAGAGCTTCCCATCCTTCTTTGCTATGCAGCACTCCTTTAGCTTTCTCTCTACCATTGAGGGTGTCTCCGTTTGGTTTGTCTCTCACTTAGTCATCTGTTGTTTGCCTAGATACCCTCCTGAGACTCCAAGGCCTTTGCTGTGTCTCCAAGCCTTCTTTTCTTATCCTGCCTCCTCATAATTCCTCTACTCTCCATAATAATGTCTTCTGAGTCCTTTCTCGTACTTCACAGCACTCTTGTAGCACTCTAGCTCCCTTTCATGTTTGGTTTGGTGTGTGTGTTTGTTGGTTTTGGGTTTTTTTTTGTCCACTGAAGAGTGCTCTTCTCTTACTCTTTGCCATTTAGGATGCCTTCATTCAACCCCCGGCCCCCTGATGACATCTGTACTTTGTTGAAGTCCCCTTCAGAGTTCCACATTGTTATCTCTGAGGCTTCTTTGGTCTCTCAGACCCCCTTGGGACTCCTCTGCTGCCTTTGCCAAGTTCTCACAAGACATCCCCTATGCCCCAGAGCCCTGTTTTAGCTTGTGAGGGCACTTTGCATCCCTCTCTTCCCCTCTGAACCCTTCCTGAGTCTGCATCTGTTACTCTAGTCAGTCTTTCCATCCTCTCGTCTGTTCAGCACACCTCCATTTGGTCCCCTGAGGACATCTGTACTTTGTTCAATTCCCTTTTGAGCTTATTGCATCCCTGAGACTTCTTTGGTCACTCTGACCCCTTCGGGACCTCTCTAATCCCTGTGATGATGCCTCTTGTTCTGTCAGAACCTTTTCTAAAGCCATCTTTGTGTTCCAGAGCAGTCTTTTTGCTTTCTGTCTTAAGGTATGTTTCTATTTGGTGCCTGGTACCCCAAAGATCATAGAATGGTTTAGGTTGGAAGGGACCTTAAAGATCATCTAGTTCCAACCCCCCTGCCATGGGCAGGGACACCTCACCCTAGACCAGGCTGCTCAAAGCCCCATCCAACCTGGCCTTGAAAACCTCCAGGGATGGGGCATCCACAACTTCTCTGGGAAAGTGTTAATTAGGCTGCTTCATACCATTTCTGATACATTTCTTTTATTTCCATGTTTTTTTGGTGTTTTCTGTTCTTTGGGACTCATCTAGTTCTGATAAGGGAGTCAGTTGGAGAGACCGTCGAGGTTACTCTGAAATGTCGAAAATTTACCGTAAATAATTTACTTTGCAACCAAGATATTTTTGAGAAGGGATTCTTACGGGATCTATTTCTGCTTTGTCATTCAGTCTTATCCAGAATGTAGCTCTGGTAGAAGTTAAGTGGTATGTGTGGTCTTGCTAGAAATGATGCATAAACCCTATAGTGTTTTGGGTTTTTTAATAGGAAACTAAAGCAAATAATTTTCAATAATAGTATTGTTATTGTATTTAATGAACTACTTTCGTACATAGTGTAGTATGATATTTATCTTTTTCCATCTACATCCCAGAAAAATTAAGTTTAATTACCTACCTGGTCACATTGCTGATACAATAGATGTAGTTCTAGTAAAAGAGCAGGTATTGTTGTTTCCAGTAAGGCTCACTTTCTCTGTTCAGCACTTTGCACACTGTAAACTTAAGGTGACAGGACAAGGGGCAACAGGCACAAGCTAGAACACAGGAAATTCCATCTCAACATGAGGAAAAACTTCTTTACTTTGAGGATGACAGAGCACTGGAATGGGCTGCCCAGAGAGGTGGTGGAGTCTCCTTCTCTGGAGATTTTTAAAACCTGCCTGGATGCATTCCTGTCCAACCTGCTCTCAGTGAATCTGCTTTGGCAGGGGCTTGGACTAGATGATCTCCAGAGGGCCTTTCCAACCCCTACGATTCTGTGTGATTCTGTGATGTAAGGCATAGTCTCTTTTTGGGGTATGGGATAGTTTATTGCCTTTCCTGATCGCCCACAGAGTACCATGTAGTCCCTAGAGCCTTTGCATCTTGTGCCAGGCCCCTTGTAGATTATAAGCATCAGGACTTCACTTATTTTGTGGATCTATAGCAGAGTCTGGAGTCTGTAGGAAGACTTAAGAGAGGAAGTGCCTGCAGAATGCATCAAAGCACAGAAACAGATATGGCTTCATCTCTGATCACGAGCCACTTTTTTTTTTTCCCCTAAACAAAACCTTAGTGTCACAGATCTAGCAGGGCTCCTCTGCCTGAATAAACTCCAAAGATCTGTGCTAGAACGATAAAGCAGCTGGATCTAAGCAGGCTCTAGACATCACTCCTGTTTTAGCACTCTCAGACACTTTCAAGAAGCAGATCCTGCCAAGCCTCCCTTCCTGAAGCCTAGCCTTGATGGTAATGCTGGTCCTACCTCTCACTGATCATTATGGTGTACATGTGCAGCCTGCCAGAATCCCAACCTGAGACAATCTGAGCTTTGATGCTGAGGGTAAATACTTCTGGTGATTACAGAGGGGTTAATGAAGACTCCATTGGTCTTAACACAAAAAGCATGACAGTAGACAGTTCATTAGAAAAAAAAAAAGAACATGCCTGTTGTATCCAGCTAGGTAAGGCTCCCCTATGTGATCAGATTCTTGCAACTGAAGTTTTTCTCTTGAGCTGTTAAAATGGCTACCAGCTAAATCAGCACACTCCCCTTCATAGCCTTTCAGTTTTCTCTGTATTCAGAGCCATGGCAAACTGTTCCTGCTCTTTCTAGAGGACTTCTCCCTGGTTATGGTCCCACATGCACTGGAGAGAGATGAAAAGCTAGTTCTCCCTGAGAAGCACTCATATCGCATTTTCCAAGATTGCTCCGTCTAAATGGAGAGAGTTTAAAATATAATGTCCTTCTACTATTGACTCTGTGGTACCTGTCAGAATTAGAGACAGGTAAAACCAAGAAGGTAAAAACAGGCTGTATAATGAAGATGGAGTTTGCTTATTTGACATTTGTAGTATCAGTCAGACCTCCTGCTTTGTGCATAGTCATTTCCAAAGTTGTCACACTACAATGTTCTTGCTTGGAAGTCTCCAAGTAGTATAATTGGATAAGGAATTGGCTGAATGATTGCATCCAGAGAGTGGTGGTCAATGGCTCAATGTCCAGATGGAGATCAGCGATGAGTGGTGTCCCTCAGGGGTCTGTATTGGGACCAGTACTCTTTAATATCTTCATCAATGACACAGACAGTGGGATCGAGTGCACCCTCAGCAAGTTCTCAGATGACACCAAGCTGAGCAGTGTGGTTGACATGCCTGAGGGATGGGATGCCATCCAGAGGGACCTGGACAAGCTCAAGACGTGGGCCCATGTGAACCTCATGAGATTCAACAAGGCCAAGTGCAGGGTCCTGCACCTGGGTCAGGGCAACCTCCAGTATCAGTACTAGCTGGGGGATGAAGGGATTGAGAGTAGGCCTGCTGAGAAGGACTTGGGGGTACTGGTGGATGAAAAGCTGGACATGAGCTGACATTGTGCATTTGCAGCCCAGAAAGCCAAACGTATCCTGCACTGCATCAAAAGAAGTGTGGCCAGCAGGTCGAGGGAGGTGATTCTGCCTCTCTGCTCTGGTGAGACCCCACCTGGAGTCCTGCATCCAGCTCTGGAGTCCTCAGTACAAGAAAGACATGGTCCAGAGGAGGGCCACAAAGATGATCAAAGGGCTGGAGCACCTCTCCTATGAGGACAGGCTGAGAGAGTTGGGGTTGTTCAGCCTGGAGAAGAGGCGGCTCTGGGGGAGAAGTTATAATGGCCTTCCAGTACTTAAAGGGGGCTTATATGAAAGAGAGGCACAGACTTTTTAGCAGGGCCTGTAGTGATAGGACAAGGGGTAATGGTTTTAAACTAAAAGAGGGTAGATTCAGACTAGATATAAGGAAGAAATTTTTTACAATGAGGGTGGTGAAACACTGGAACAGATTGCCCAAAGAGGTGGTAGATGCCTCGTCCTTGGAAACATTCAAGGTCAGGTTGGATGGGGGCTCTGAGCAACCTGATCTAGTTGAAGATGCCCCTGTTCATTGCAGGGCGGTTGGACTAGATGACCTTTAAAGGTCCCTTCCAACCCCAACCGTTCTATGATTCTATAATGAAAATAGATACATTATTGCCACTTAAATGAAAATATATGTCAAAAACTCTTCAACTACTTTAAAAAAAAAATTACTATTTTAATTTGGGTACCAAATAGTGGCATTTTTCCAGGCAGTGGTATGATGATCAATGCTGAGCCACTCAGCATTGCACTCAGTGAATGTATGCACAAAAATCTGTAATTACCTTTTGTTAAAGGATAGAGCAGAAACAAAGACTGAAGGTAGGGGTAGAAGAGAAGGCAAATTCATCTTAATTTACTACAGACTGCAGCAAGCCTTTGAAATGCGGTACGTGTGGGTGAGATGAGGGGTTTGTCAATAAAATAAAAACATTCTTAACCTGTAGAGGAGGCCAATGAGACAAGGAGTAGAGAAAGGCTGCAGAAGGAGGAAGCAGACTGACAAGACAGTAGAGCAGGGGAGGCTGATGACAAAGAGTGGTTGCCTGAAGAGGACACAGAGTGCCCTTGAGTTTGACATTGTGAAGGATGAAAAGATTTTGGACAGGAAGACAGTGGACAGAGCTGATGAGGGGAGTTAACGTTCAAACATGCAGACAATGGAGATGAATTCAAAACCAGTGATTTATGTGGGCTGACAAAGATAATGACTGCATTTTGGAGAATCCTTTACTAATCAAAGCAGCATGCATGAAGGCCCGAATGAGATGTTTGACCAAAAGGATGGAGATTATAAGGATTGTTCTGCGGAGACGCTGAGGACAAAGAAGTGGCAGATTTTTGGAAATGGATTTGTCATTAACAACACTAGTGAGAATAGTATCAGTGTGGAAACACTGAAAGCCAGATTGGAAGGCATCCAAAACAGATGAAAGAGATAAAATTGGCTGTATTTTGCAGTATAATTAAGGACTTCATAAAGAATAGGAAAGAGAGAAATGGGCAAAAGACAGAAAAGGGCAAGAAAAATGAGGTCTGATTTTTTGAGGAATGTAGAACCTGGACATGAGTTTGTGTCGTGGTTTGGCCTCAGATGGCAACAAAGAACCACGTGTCGCTCGCTCAGCACTTCCCGGTATGGGAAGGATCAAAAGAAAAAGGCAAAACTCTTGGGTTGAGACAAAGGCAGTTTAACAGAACAGCAGAGGGAACAAGAAAACAACAACAACAACACCGACAGAGAAATATACAAATGCGATTACGGAACCGCCGCTCCCCGCTGGTCCGGACCCAGGAGGCACCAGCCCACTCCCAACCCAACTGCCTGCCCCCTCCCTCCTTTTAATCTCAGGGTGGGCGTGGCTCACATGGCATGGAGTACTTAACCCTGTCCCTGCCGGAACCAGGACAGTTTGAAAGACATACGGGGAAATTTGAATAGGGCAGTAGAAGTAAGAGGAAGAAAGAGGAAGAGATTACTTGGGAGGCAGGTCAATACTGAGAAACAAGGTAAGAGAACTACAAGAGAGAGAAACAATTTGGTAGACCTCAGAAAGACTCATCAACAGGAGTGTGAGCTTGCCATAGAAACAGCCATTCCCCACTATCTGTATTCAGAATAACATTTATTATTCTCTTTGGCTGTAACCATATCTGTAAATTAAAGTATGTCTGAAGCCATTCTCCGTCCCTGGCCATGTGCCGCAGAGAACCCATGTCCACATTATTAAATGCCAGAGAAGAGTAGTTCTGTGCAAATTGTCTGCTGGGAATGGTCTGTAGCTCTTCCTAATTCCTAAACTGTGGCTCAGGAATTGTTTGGGAAAATTCTATTAGGCACAGGTTAAGTGTGTGTCAAGGACACTAGTAATTCGACAGTTTGGATAGTAGTCTTCCAAAACTTTTAAAGTTTTATGAAGATGCTTGTATACATATACGAATTTATTTTGGCTAGTCCAGAGTTTCTTGCTGAAGATGGCTACACGTCTGACTGGGTAAGCTGTATAGCAACAGGGTGAAAATGGTAGGCTCAAGTTGCTGAGAAGGCATGGCAGGGTTCAGAATTGGTGGTATGATCAATAGCAACTGCAAAGTACTACTACTGCAGGGCAGTACCTTGTGCAGGGTACTATTTGTTGGAAGGCACAATATTAAACATAAGGGGACCTTCATCCTCTGGAAATGAGACAGACCCCAGCATATCTTAGACCCACTAGATTCTCAAGTAGGTGCAGTCTAGAATTTAGGTCCAGATAAGTACATTAAGGATTATCCAGAAAGAAGCAGAAGATAATTCTGAAAGAGGTGTATTTTGATTCTGGCTCCCTTATATCATGGACCTGCTGAATATTTTAATCTTCATCATTTCAGATTAGCAGGATATAGGGTTAAACATCTTTCCATTGGTGCTTATTTTCATCAGATGGATTCTGAATGTTTCACTAAATTACTAAGCTCACAGTATTTACGGTGGACTGAGGCTGTAAGTTTAATGTAAAATTAATCTACCAATTAAAGAATATTTCACGTTCGTGCAACCTGTGAAAAAAAAAAACTGTCATCACAGTGGGCTGTAGCAGCTGTGAGTAACCAGCTGTCTCATTCCAGCTACCAAGACCACCACCACAGATCAGTAGCTATTGTCTAGTGACTTTCTTTTGTAAGAATGAACACAAATAAGAGGATAAACAAGAAAGAAATTGCATTACCTTTAGTTCAAATGAAATCCTTTACCCAAGTGTGGTAGACTAGAAATACATTTAGCAGGAAACCAGACTTGAAACACTTCTGAGCAGGAAAGAGAGTTGATGTGCTCCTGTCTCAACCAACAAAGCATGTTGCCTCCAGAGAGCAGGTGAGCAGCACCAGCTTCTGCAGAGGAAGCTGCAAGAGACTGTTTAGAGAGGCAAAGCAATTCCACAATGGCTGGGAAAACAGCTTTTTATTCTGCACAACCTGAAATCTGTCTAATGACCTGAAGAACTATGTATTTTATTTCCAACAAACAACTTCTCGGTCCTTCTCTTCCCTACTGCCTATCCTCTTTTCTGCAGCTCAGGGTGTTCTTTTTACATCTCCAAATGTCTTCGTGAGGATTCACCTCTGAGCTGTAACTCGATAATCACAGTCTCACACTGCATCTAGCTAAGTCGTATAATGAAAATAATTGATCCATATTCTTTGGCGAATACAAGTATCCAATTACTGTGTTCTCTGGTACAGAGGCATTGCAGTTACGTGAGAGAATTCAGAAAAGGGTTCTGCTTTTTTTGAAAATATTCATGAATCCAAAAGGCACATTTTTTACCAGAAATATTTTCTGTAAATAGGAAAATCAAATAGAAACCGTTATTTTATATTCATTACATCCTTTAGGAAAACAGCCATCCAATGCAGCAGTAAAAATGATAGATAAGCAGAATGCTTAATGCAAACAAAGACTTCTAGAAATCTCATGCTTCCTATCATCTGGATTAGGATAAACTGTTATTTTGGCTAGACTTTTCCACATATGGCTGCTTTCGTTACAGTATCTACTCTTCAGTTATTGCTGTCCATTTTCAGAAGACAGGCTTGATTATTTAGCACATAGGACAAACAAACAGAAAAGGGAAATAAACCAATAATTTATAGATAGACTATAATACTTCTAACAACCACATTCAAAAAAAGTCCTGGTCAGTTCACTAGGTAATTTCTGTCAAAAAAAGAAACTGAACTCATGAAGAACATTTGCCATAAATCTCATATTGTGATTAAGGTTCTTGGTATAAGGAAGTTGCATATAATTTTTGTTCATAGGGACAAAACTGCTTTTCTGGGTACGTTCTCACACTGAGAGACTCCTGTCATTCACAGAATCACAATAGGATAGGGGTTGGAAGGGACCTCTGGAGATCATCTAGTCCAACCCCCCTGCCAAAGCAGGGTCACCTAGAGCAGGATGGACAGGAACTCGTCCAGGCAGGTTTTGAATGTCTCCAGAGAAGGAGACTCCACCACCTCTCTGGGCAGCCTGTTCCAGTGCTCTGCCACCCTCAAAGTAAAGAAGTTCCTCCTCATGTTTAGGTGGAAATTCCTATGCTCAAGTTTGTGCCCATTACCCCTTGTCCTCTTGCTGGGCACCACTGAAAAGAGCCTGGCCCCATCCTCCTGACACCCACCCTTTAAGTATTTATAAGCATTGATAAGATCCCCCCTCAGCCATCTTTTTTCCAGACTAAAAGGACCCAAATCCCTCAGCCTTTCTTCATAAGAGAGGTGTTCCAGTCCCCTAATCGTCTTCATAGCCCTTTGCTGTACCCTCTCCAGCAGTTCCCTGTCCTTCTTGAACCAGGGAGCCCAGAACTGGACACAGTACTCCAGATGTGGCCTCACCAAGGCAGAGTAGAGGGGGAGGATGACCTCCCTCGACCTGCTGGCCACACTCTTCTAGATGCACCCCAGGATGCCCTTGGCCTTCTTGGCCACAAGGGCACATTGCTGGCTCATGGTCATCCTGTTGTCCACCAGGACTCCCAGGTCTCTTTCCACCAAGCTGCTCTCCAGCAGGTCAGCCCCCAACCTGTACTGGTGCATGGGGTTATTCCTCCCCAGGTGCAGCACCCTACACTTGCCCTTGTTGAATTTCATAAGGTTCCTCTCTGCCCAGCTCACCAGCCTGTCCAGGTCTCACTGAATGGTGGCACAGCCTTCTGGTGTGTCAGCCACGCCCCCCCAGCTTTGTGTCATCAGCAAAGTTGCTGAGGGTGCGCTCTATCCCTTCATCCAGGTCATTGATGAATATATTCAACAGGACTGGACCCAGTACTGACCCCTGGGGAACACCACTTGTCACTGACCGCCAACTAGACTCTGTGCCCCTAATCACGACCCTCTGAGCTCTGTCTTTCAACCAGATTTCAATCCACCCCACTGTCCATTCATCTAACCCACTCTTCCCAAGCTTCCCTATGAGGATGCTGTGGGAGACCGTGTCAAACGCCTTGCTGAAGTCAAGGCAGACAACATCCACTGCCCTCCCCTCATCTATCCATCCAGTCATGCCATCATAGAAGGCTATCAGATTAGTCAGACATGATTTCCCCTTGGTGAATCCGTGATGACTACTTCTGATAGCTTTCTTTTCCTCCACATGCCTTGAGATGATGCCCAGAACGAGCTGTTCCATCATCTTTCCAGGGATGGAGGTGAGGCTGACCAGCCTGTAGTTTTCTAGGTCTTCTTTCTTGCCCTTTTTGAAGACTGGAGTGACGTTGGCTTTCTTCCAATCCTCAGGCACCTCGCCTGTTCTCCAGGACCTTTCAAAGATGATGGAGAGGGGCCCAGCAATGACTTCTGCCAGCTCCCTCAGCACTCTCAGGTGCATCCCATCGGGACTCATGGACTTGTGGATATCCAGTTTACTTAATTGATCTCTAATTGATCCTCCTCAACCAAGGGGAAGTCTTCTTTCATCCAGACTTTCCCTGTTACCTCCAAAGTCTGGGACTCCTGAGGACTGGCCTGAGCAATAAAGACCGAAGCAAAGGCGACATTCAGTAACTCTGCCTTCTCTGCATCCTCTGTCACCATGGTTCCTGTCTCATTCAACAGCAGGCCCACATTTTCTCTAGTTTTCCTTTTGCCTCCAATATACTTGAAGAAACCCTTCCTGTTGACCTTGACATCCCTTGCCAGGTTTAATTCCAAGGAGGCCTTAGCTTTCCTTGTTTCATCCCTGCATACTCTGATGGCATTCTTGTAATCTTCCCAAGTGACCAAGCGGTCAGTCCCTTTTTCCACATGCTCTAAACTTCCTTCTTCCACTTAAGCTTTTTCAGAAGCTCCCTGCTCAACCATGCAGGTCTCCTGCTTCCCTTGCCCAATTTCTTGCTCTTAGGGATGCACTGATCCTGAGCTTGGAGGAAGTGGTCTTTGAATACCAACCAGCTCTCTTGAGCCCCCCTACCTTCCAGAGCCCTAGCCCATGGGATCTCTCCAAGCAGTTCCTTGAAGAGGTCAAAGTTAGCCCTCCTGAAATCCAAGGTTGCGATTTTACTTCTTGTTGTTTTGTGAATACTATCCATGATCCCGAACTCTATCTTCTTGTGATCACTACAGCCAAGGCTGCCCCCAACCTTCATGTCCTCCACCAGTCCCTCTGTGTTTGTCAGTACCAGGTCCAGGAGTGCTTCTCTCCTTGTTGGCTCCTGTACCACCTGTGTCAAAAAGTTATCATCAATACAGTGGAGGAACCTCCTGGACTGTACAGGCCTGGCTGTGTAGCCTTCCCAGCAGATATCAGGGTGATTGAAGTCCCCCATGAGAACCAAGGCCTGTGATTGGGAGGCCACTTTCAGCTGTCTGTAGAAGGCCTCATCAGCTTCCCCATCCTGATCAGGTGGCCTGTACTAAACACCCACAACAGTGTCTCTCATACTAGCCTGCCCCTTAATCCTTACCCACAAGCTCTCAACCCTCTCTTCATCCACCCCCAGGGAGAGCTCAATACATTCCAGATGCTCTCTCACATGAAGAACTGTGGCAGAATTCTTGTATGAGAATGGACATCCTGTGAACACTCCAGATACTTTGTATAAGAATGAGAGTTCTGTTAGCACTGAGGCCTTAGGATTAGCCTGAGTTTAAAGGTCAGGGAGAAGCGGATGTCTGCTGAGCTATCAGCACTAGGTCTAACTGTGAATATCAAAGGGAACATTGTGTAAGGAAAGAGGGAGTAGGATAACAGCAAAGCAGAACTATCACCTCAGCCAGATGGCATGTAAAGAGGAGATAAGCAAGGAGCCAGATGAAAGACAAGGAACAAGGAGGGTGGACCAATCAGAAAATGTTGGTTGAGTGTGTAACCAATTAGCTGATGACATTTAATGTAACCGGGTAGTGAAGAAGAGTATATTAACTGAGCTATTGGGGCAATAAAGTGGCATTAACCTGATCACATTGGTCTGTGTGTTATTGTCCGGAGCTTCCGCGCCCACAAAGAACAACTCCACCACCACGCCTTGCTGGCCTGTCTTTCCTGAAAAGGACATAGCCATCCATGACAGCATTCCAGTCATGTGAGCTATCCCACCATGTCTCAGTAATTGCAATGAGATCATGTTCCTGTGACTTCACACAGATCTCCAGCTCTTCCTGTTTATTCCCCATGCTGCGTGCATTGGCATATAAGCATTTCAGAGAGGGAGTTGAGTATGTAGTTTTCACCCTTGAGGGGTGGTAGGCCTTCTGGTTCTCATTCCTGTTAGAACAGGTGATAGATGTTGTTTGCAAGCTTCAGGGATTCCTACTGTAAAAATTAAAGAGGTTCTCTTCATCTGTGTTTTTCTTTCCTTTGGGAACTCAGACTCCAAATAGTCCTTTCCTCTTTATAACCCCTCTATCCAGGCTTTTGCCCTCTCCCTTCATTTTTGGTTTTATGCAGTGCATTTACTTTCTGCATTGTCATGTTCTACTCAGAATGGAGGGGGGGGTGACTCAGATTCGTAAATCCCCAGCAGCGCGGACTAAGGTGAGACAAATCTCAAGGTCCGTATACAATCATTTATTTGGTTAATAACCAGATCTTAACTAGGTCCATGATAATTGGTTAGGTATATAACAAATTATGACAAGCAGTAAGGTATGTATTGCGTTAATTAGCAACAGGTATACAACAAACTATGGCAAGTGGTATTTAATAACAGGTATACAATGAATTATAGCAAGCGGTACGGTATGCCTTGCATTACTTCTTTGAAAGGAAAGAGAAAGAAAGAAGAAAGAAAAAAAAAGAAGGAAAGAAGCAAAGGGGTAGAGAAGGAGAGATCAAAGGAGAGATTAAGAGGGAGAGAGATAAAGAGATCATCGGTCCTGGTTCCAGCATTACTCTGGTTAGTGCAGGTCATAGAAGCATTCTTCGGGGAAAAAAATCCTCCCAGGTCATAAATCTTCTTCTCTCTTCTCTTCTTTTTTTCAGGGAAAGTCTTCCCCCTTTTTATGTTCGCCCACTCCTAGTGGCGGTTTTGTCTCAAGTTTCTCCCCACCCCCACCCCAGGTGACATGCACCATGATTTGGGGTGAGGAGATGAGAGATATAGTCATATGTATTTAGCATGATATTGATAATTGTCATTAGCATATGCAGGGATGTGAACTTCAATATGCATTTCACGGATAATGAGGCAAAGGTCAACACTGGGTATAGTGTCTTTTTCAAAGAAACAGCTCACCCTTCACGAGAGAGAAAACAGGGCTGTTCTGTTCCTTTAAAACTGGTCATCCTGATGCCAGTCTCTCTCTTTCCCATAAATAACACTAGAGATAATCAGGTGTTAGCCTTATCAGTTCCTTGAGCAGAAGGCCTGGTACTTCGAGTGTTTGAGACATTAAAAGTCTCTTCAGGCTGCTTTGTTTAGGAGAAATTACGAGTGGTCCCTTACATGCCTGTTAGTAGAATTACTGGTACAGTTGATCAGTGTCTGTGCTTACTTTCAGTATGCACATTGCATAGTTAAAATTCCCTTTAGAGAATTCCACATTTCTAGCCATTTACCACTAGTGATCCAACAGGGAGACCTAATGTCAGAAAATGGTGATTAGTCTTCAAATAGCTCATAACAATAAGGTAGGGAATTATCCTAAAAGACATTTTCTATTTCTGCAAATTTAATTCAAAGAGTAACAGGTCAATCAAAATTAAACCTTTGTGATTTGCAGCACTGTCCCAGTTGTGTAGGGCCACTGAAGAGTCTTCATTGAAGTTGTTGCTTCTTCACTTGCATAATTGACCTTCTGCAACTGGTGTGGCAAATCCCACCTAGTATGCAAACTACTGTTGCTACTTCTGGATAGCAAATACCAGCTTTTGAACCTAATTCAAATCCCATTGAAACTGATGGAAAAGTTCTTGTTTCAACAACCTTGGATTACTGTTGCATTTCATGGACTCAAAAAAAAAAAAAAAAAAAAAGACTGAGAGTCCTATTAAGTCTATGAAAGTGAGGTGGATCCACATAATGTACTACTGTTACGTCCCGGTCCGACTACATTGGGCCCAGGAGAGGTTTGCAATGAGAATGCGTGAGATTAAGACACAAACGAGGTCAGATGCCGCTCACTGCAGGTTTACTGCTATTCCCCAGCAATAGTCACTGAGACAAGCAATAGAGTAAAGGCAGAAGTAGAGGAAAGGCAGAAAGAAGCAGTGTTATGGAGCACAGCAAGAATATAGTCACCACCACAGGCCCAACAACATCTCGGCATTCCTCTGGAATTTCAGTGGTGTCCCCTTGATCCATGGTTGACAGTGGTGGGGGCCTCAGTCCCAATTCCTCAATTGTGGTGGGTCACCGTGCCAGTTATAGTCCAGGTAGTCCAGGTCAGTCCGTAGCTTGACCAATCAGCATGACGGTGGCCTTTGCCCAGCTAATTGTCATTTGACACGGTCACCACATAAGCTTTTCCTGTCCCCTGCTGCTTGGGTAGCACTTGGCTCAGCACAGTCATTATGCCTTAGCAAGTTTGGAGTTAACAGGGACCCCCAGGGTAGGCAGGGTCTGGCCACTGTCATAACCAAAAGCCTATACCCTTTTCAGCTGATGGCAACAGGCCCTTTCCAGCTGGGGGGCAACACACCCTTTTCATCTGATGGCAGTCTTGGGTGGTGACTGGTAAGCAAGAGAATGGTCTGCAGAAGGTGCTAAATAGATACAAGCAAGCTTCTTATCAGCCCACAAGCCTGCTGTAGATTTGCAGAAGCTTAAGCAAGCTTTGAGACAATTATTTTAAAGTTCCAGTCTCTCACACCACCCTGTGGCTCAAAGGTTGCTGTTGCTGTTGCTGTCTTCAGGGTCCAAGGTGGTGATAGAGGGAGAAGATAGTAAAGCAGGAAAAAAGCATTTGGTTTCACAATTTTTACAACTGAACACTTCAGCTGGTACACTGCACGGATATATTTGACACCGTCTGGTGATTGAGTGGCTACAAACTGCGTATTGGTTACAACACGCTGAATTAATTGTATTAAACACAGAACAATGCATGGTAAAAACAACAACATTGCCATACCACACAACATATAAAACAGGACATGCTTAATCCACGGGGCACCTGGAAGCCATGAGAAGGGGTCAAATTCCCAACCTTTCCAGGTTTGAACGGGGACATGGGCCAATTTTCTTATTCCAGAGGTTATTTGTTTAACAACTTGACCATTATCATCAATTTTTAAACAACAGTTTGAATCATTTAATTTACCACAAACACCACCTTTCTCAGCTAGCAGGTAGTCAAGAACCATGCGGTGTTGCAAAATTGCGGTTTGCATTTGCGTGGCCTGGTCTGCCAGTAGATCCAGGGCACGAGCAGTTTCATTAGTAATAATTTCTAAAACAGCTTGGAGTCAAATTATATGGTTTAGGTTATGAATAGGTTCTCAAGCACCGCTAATCCACTCATTGGGGTTCCATGTAGCTGGCCTGTAATGTTCAATGATTCACTGTGGGGGCCAGTCATCTTTCCCCCACTTTTGTCCACTTCCAGCAGTCAGACCTGTATTAATAGATCGCTTACTCCGTGTGAGATCATTGTACAGTTTAACGCCTAAATGATCACCACCATCTTCAGGGAGTAAGAAAAACAAGGGTTGAATTATTCCAACATAACATACTCCAGTCCAATTTGCTGGCAGCACTTTATATGCGCAATGTCCGCAAATCCAATAGTGGCCTTTGGTGCCATTTTCAAATAAACCGGTGGGAGTGGAGGGCACTTGAAAATAAGTTGAGTTGCCCATCCCCAGAGGGTTGAGGACTGTCAAATTTAGCCACGGCCCATATGAATCGAGGAAAAAGGCATGGCCCGCAGCATGACATGACCAAGCACCTGTGTTATTCCTCCATTTACATGTTATTTTTAGTTTTATAGTAAATGGCGACTCTCCATGAGTTTTGTTTCTGGTCATGTTAGTCGGGGACCAGAAGCCGGAAAAGGATTTCTCATGCCCTGATTCACTCACCCAAGCCCATTGGGCAACCTTAGTTATACCATCAACTGCGAGGCCGTGGGCTTGTTGTACAGACACCACAGAAGTTCTATTAGGAGGCTTATGGTTTGCATATGTGAAGGTCCAGTCACATCTACTAATTCCCACGAAAGTACCACCTGGTTGGGTGCGGTTCAGGCAACATTGGCCTCGGGCTGGGTATCGTACCGGCCAAGGAGATGGCATACTTTCTTCTTCCCAGTAGGTATCATTTCCAACTTCACTATAATTGCTCACTAGCCATTTGGGGGAAAGGGGGACGGAGGTCCACGGCCAGGTTTCCAGGCCAAATGGTCCTCCACACACCCAACAGTTAGTAAGATTAAACACACTGGCTACAGATTTCCCTAAGGTTACAAACTCATTTTCCCATTTGAGGTTAGTACTTGAGGAGCTGAAGCTTCCCCAGGGATTAAGGGCAAAGAGAATGGTCGCCCAAAGCAATTTCTGCAGTAATATGCAATGCATCCTAAAAACGCAAGCACAGCAATTGTTACCAATACAATGCAAAATATTGATATCCACGTGTATCTTCAGTATAGTCTGGGATGGAGTCTCTGGTGGGCTGCTCCTAGACAAACAAGTAAAAGAAAAACTGTCCTCGGTTCAGCTCAAGAACCAGGTTTACTGTTACTAAAAAGATGGGACAATCCATCTAGTATTGATTTTATGTTCTTTGCCTAGGGCATCCTTTGCTACCCAGGCATACTTATTAAGAGGCATGCTCAACACTAGGGGAACTGCCCCTATAGTAGGCAGCTCTACCAGGACTGGTTATCCAGGGTAATGTGAAGGTTTAGTGGGGTGGTCCAGGCCAGATGTCGCCAGGACTATTGTAGGGGCTTATGGGCAAAAGGCTGTAATTTTCGGACACCCGTTCGTCCCCCATCGACTATTGACGTGTGTGACAGCTTTCCAAAGACGCTCGTCCCATCCTGACTCATGGGGCTTGAGGAATCGTTTGAGAAGACCATTAGTGTGTTCCACTATTCCATTGGCTTGAGGGTAATACGGAGTGTGGAACATCCATTGAATTCCTTTCTCTTTTGCCCAGTCTTGGACGACCTTGGCAGTAAAGTGGGAGCCATTGTCTTACTGGATCGACTGTGGTTCAGGGAAGGTACTAAACCACAGTTGCAAGGCCTTAACAGTGCTTTCTCCCGTGGCACTTGAAAAAGCCTCAGCTTGCACCAGGCCTGACACAATTTCTACCCCTACTAGTACATAATGTTTCCCGTTAGACCTTCGGAATGGGACGATGTAGTCTATTTGCCAGGCATCCCATAGTCCTTTACCTGTTCAAACATGTAACAGGTCGTCTTTAGGAGGGTGTCTTTCTAACTGCCTACGGCACTGGACACAAGCTGAGATACAAGTCTGGCAATGTTCTCGGGTGACCGGCCAACCTCTTAATTGAGCTTCCCGATACAGGTCTTTAGCCCCCGAGTGCCCTCTTTTCACATGTAACCACTCTAAGAGTCATTCCCAATTCTCCACCACTGGTTTGTGGTTTGGCCAGCTCGTCGGCTCTGTTTTTCCATTGGCTAGCTGGAGTTTCATCGGCCTGGTGGGAGGCAACCCATGCTATTGCAAAGTTCCCTTGTTTAGCAATAGTTAGAATGTCTTGCCACTTTTCTTTTTGCCACACAGGCACCTGATTGACCTCCCACCCGTTTTGTTCCCAGAATGGAAGCCACTCAGTGCACCCTTTAAAAACAGCAAAAGAATCAGTATAAATATAGACAGGAGAGGTAGATTGAGCTTCATGCTGAAAAACACTCCACACAGCCACTAATTCTCCCACTTGTGCGCTGCCTTCCCCTTCAGTGACTATTTTTTAGTCGGTGTCTATCTGTAGTGCAACTGCATGATATTTCCAGCTCTTGCCTTCTCGTTTGGCAGAAGCGTCTGTAAACCAGACATTTTGCAATTGTTCTGAAAATGAGGGGGCTACTTGCACGACAGGAGGGGGGGTGTTATCTTCCCGATCCGAGGCCACTTCCTCTTGAATAACCAAATTCTTGATAGCGCCTTCAGACACCTTAAAGATGTCGCAATAATGTTCTATTTGTGCATACCATTTTTGTACTGAAGCTCTTTGTGCCATCCTGTCAGGGGGAGATGTCCCAGCTAAAACAGTGTTAATTACTTTGAAAGGGCCTCTAAGCACTATTGGCTGTTGGCAGATGGTAAGTTCTGCCTCCTGCAATGCTAAGCTAACCACAAACAGTCCCTTTTCCCATACAGTATACCGTTTCTCTGCATCCTTAAAGCTGCAGGAGTAAAACCCGATGGGACAAGGGGGTCCTTCAGGGCCTTTTTGCCAGAAGTGCATCGACCATCCTAACTGGGCAAATCCCCACTCAATTTGCACGGGGTAGGTAGGATGTATTGGGCCAAGGGCCTGGTGATTAGGCACCTCAAATACCAAAAGCTGCAAGGCTTCCTTATGAACTGGAGTCCAGTCCCAGGATGTGCTTTTTCGCAATAAATCATATAGTGGTCTTGCAATGATAGAAAAGTCTGGGATATGTTTTCTCCAGAATATAAGTAACCCTAAAGCATGCTGCAGCTCCTTCTTTGACTCAGGCATCTTTACCTGATCTAGTGTGGAAAGGGTATCTTTAGGGATGCATGTCATTCCCCCTTTCCATCAAATTACTAAGTATTTAACCTCATTAGAGGGGGTCTGGATTTTCTCAGGTGGGATTTTTAATCCCAAATTCTCCAGATAGACGATAATATCATTTTGTGTTTTTTGAATCTTTTCCACCTGGATCCCTCCTATTAGCACATCATTGGTAAATTCTAACTCCTTCCTCTGGTGAGATTTGTTCTAATTCTCTTGCTAAGGCATGATGGGCTAACGTGGGAGAATGCTTGTATCCTTGAGGGAGCCATGTAGAAGTGAACTGCTGCCCTTCCCGGGTAAAAGCAAAACAATTTTGGTCCTCAGGTTGCAAAGGGATCATAAAAAACATATCCTTAACATCAATGGTTGCCATAATAGGGTGTGCTTGCTCCTGAATAGTGGCTATGAGATCAGCAATGTTTGGCACCGCAGCGGTTAGTGGGCCAGTATTTGCATTTAGTCTCCGATAGTCTATTGTCAGCCTCCATTTGCCATTTGGCTTTCGGACAGGCCATACCGGGGAATTAAAAGGGGATTGAGTAGGAACCACAATTCCTTGTTCTTTTAAGTCTTCTAGCTATTCCTAGATGACCTTTAAAGGTCCCTTCTAACCCAAACTATTCTATGATTCTAATTTGGTACTTATGAATTGCACATGGACTGAACTACATCCTTACTTAAAATTAGAGTGTAATCAAGGGATAATTGTCTTTATTCTTACTAATAATAGTCTGAAAGCCCTTACACAAAACCTTTTACAATAAGACATCACATTGTAGATTTGTTCTGGGATAGTGTTTATCAAAACTGCAAACTCTGAAACAATGTAGATATTCACAGATAGGTTAACTTGGTATTCTGTAGGAAGCCATAATCAAACTAAAGATAATTGTAAAATTTTGGTTTCCACTACAGGCCTATGGGATCCCGATTGCTTGGAGTCATCTAATCTGTGTCTGTGCCTTACCAGTTTAGGTAAACAACTGGATCCAGCACATGTTGACCCTTTTGCAGAAAGTAGTTTATATGGTTCAGGTTTGTTTGAGGATTATACTACCCTATTTACACAACTGCCAGGGCAATATTGAATATGCAGAGAAAGGGCATTCAAGTATTTACCCTCAAGTTGGGATGGGAAATGTATTCAGAGTGCACTAATCCCTTTCCACTCAAATTAAAATCAGTATCTCTTCTGCCTCTGTAGTTCATAACTACTGATATATATGGGAAAAAGCATTACAACCCTCTGATAGAATGAGGCACTAAGTTCCACCAGTTTATGAGATCTTTTATCCCATGTTTTAGGATCACTGAAGAGCTATTGTAAATGTATCAGGGGAATTAGAAAAAGCCAGTAATGAAACCACCCTACAGGAAGAAATGAAATTATTATCGCAAATGGTAATACAGAATCAATTAGCCTTAGACTATTAGCAGCACTGGATGGAGTATGTGCATTATTGAATAATAGCTGCTGGTTTTATGTAAATCATATAGCAATCACATAGCAACTACAGTAGATCAGAAAGACAGTGTTGAGAAAGGTTGACCAATTCCAAATCACCTAATCTAGATTTTTTTTCCATGTGCATTGTTAGTTGCATCACTTAGAATTGTTTTGGCAGGGGGTGGAATAGAAGGCTATCTCTTGATCCTAGTATAATAAATCAATGTCAAAAAGCACTTATTTTTCACCTGATTCATCTGTGAGCAAAGGTTCATGGTTCATTACACATGTACTGGAAATAACTCTTGGTACAAGCTGACTTTCTTCTCACCTTGCATGGCATGTTAGCAAGCTCTAAGTGCTGAAGGATTCAGAGCTACATTTTGACCGATGTGCACAGTCCAGCATGTAAGGGTATAATTAAGTTACTCATTACCATTTTTCCTTGGAATGAGCCCTTATCTACCTGTAGATAGTGCTAAGAGCTGTTTTTAAATTTTGTACTTGACAGCACATTGGAATGATTTCCCTTTAATCTCCAGCTAAGCACTAGTAAAATTTCTACTCAGTGGAAAATTATTTTATCAATACCATTAAGTAAGAACAGCAGATGAAGAGGCCTTTATTGTGTAGCCCAAACTCCAGGCTACCTGCATTGCCAAAGCCTAATAAATCCTTGTTAGGAAGTTTACTATGGAATATCACACTTCCAAAGTAGGATGCATTTCCTACATCATGCATCATGACATGAGACTGCTGTTTGCTATATAAAGCCTGGAAAAATCTACTGTGGTCTTTTCAAATTTAAGAACATAATGAGCTTTTAAGAAGTATCCAAATCAACTCAATACAGAACTTGGCAAGGCAAGCAGGTCACACACACAATAAAAATATATTGGCACAGGCTCCACACACAGTACTGGGGGAAAAAAGAGCTATGTATCTAAACTGAATTCACAAAGGCACAGCAGCTACCAAGCCTAGTCAGTATGAAATGTATATGGAGGGCACAAATTTCTGGGACACTCAATGACCTAATTCTTTCCAAATTTTCAGCACAGATGCCTACTTGGTAAACAGATATCCAACTCAGAGTGGCTACTCCTTCCACCAACACACACTACTCCTTCCTTTCCACACTGGTGGAAAGGGTTTGGACCTTCCAGGGAAGGGAAAATATTGATACAAACCCTGCCCTTTGTGGGAGGAGGGAAAAGAAAAAAAAAAGGTAAAGTGCTTTATACAAAGCAGTTGTAACTTCAGTAGAAAATATCTGGAATATTCTTTGTAAGTATTAGAAACACGAGCACTTGTGTGAAAATTATAATGGAGCTAATGACAGATACAGAAAAGATAGAAAAAAGCTTCTGATTATTGTACCAATCCTGCTGGTATCCTCTGAGAGCATTTATGTAATCAGTTCCACTTGGGATCATCCCCTTTGAAGGTCCTACCCATGGCAGGTGTAGACAAGGGCTCATAACCCTAAGGATGCCCTAAGGATGTTGGTGTAGTCACACAAAACTTTTTAGATTTAATCTGAGTAGGCACAGTATCATTGACCAATTTGGCTAAATGGAAACTTGAGGCTCAGTAAGAGCTATCAGGAAGAGGAAGCAGAAAGTCTAAAAATCAGCTATTTATGTATCAGTGAAATGAATACACGTAGCTACATTTTGGATAGGAATAGATATAGGCATCACAATATCTTGCAGAAGCTCAAGGAACAAATTCTCTTAAGTGCTAGCTCTTTTATATAACTGTAAAGTTGGTCTTCCTGGCTCAATGTACATTGTTTAATTATATGCATTTGACTGATTTTTTTATGTAAGCTCCAAGAAGGCTATTGATAAACAGGGAATAACTTAAGAGACAAATAAATTAAACTCACTGCCATAGCCTATCACAAAGCTCTACAATTATAAGATCAGACTACATTGATTTTATAATCCCAACCTATTTGCTGAAAAAAACTTTTGTGAAGTCTCATTACATGCAATAATATTTTAGCAAAAAGCTTCACTGTGTTCAAAGCATAAACCTAGATGTGTGAAATGAGATCAGTCAATTTTCCCACTTGAGCAAATTGTCATATGTTAAAGACTCAGATAATTCTCACCAGGAAAACTGAAAAGAGGTGCTGGCAAAATCCTTTCAAAGTTCTTCCTCTACAGTTTATAAACACATATGCTCAGGTACTGAGCGCAAAATAAACTGCTCAGTTTTCTGTATAAATAGCTAGCTTTCTCATCATATTTCTTGCATGTCACACCTGCTCTGTAAACATGAAACCTATGTTCTCTGGAGTAACACCTCACTAGAAGCTGCAGCTGAGCCATCAGAGCAGTAACCCTCAAAGGTCTGGATAGCACCAATCTGTAGCTTTATTTAGCATGTATCAGATGACTATTAGTGGGAAGCTTGGAAATGAAAGTAGAAGGGAAGCATAAGCATAACAGGAAGCCGAGATGTCGTGGTTTGGCCTCAGATGGCAACGAAGAATCACGTGTCGCTCACTCAGTGCTTCCCAGTACGGGAAGGATCAAAAGAAAAAGGCAAAACTCTTGGGTTGAGACAAAGGCAGTTTAACAGAACAGCAAAGGGAACAAGAAAACAACAACTATAACACCGACAGAGAAATATACAAATGCGATTACAGAACCACCACTCCCCGCTGGTCCGGACCCGGGACGCGCCAGCCCGCTCCAAACCTGACTGCCTGCCCCCTCCCCTCCTTTTAATCTCAGGGTGGGCGTGGCTCACATGGCATGGAATACTTAACCCTGTCCCCGCCGGAACCAGGACATGAGAGCATTAGTACACAACTGCATGAAGAGTCAGGTGAAAGCAGGGATAGTATTAAAAATCACATGCACGCATCCCTTTGACTTTTCTGCAAATGCTAACAGGACTTATTGAATTTTGTGTTCTGCTGAAAGGGGGCTTTATAATCCTCACTTCCCTTCCTTGGAGTACTAGCTGTTTCCTTCACACCAGCAGTAGTATAAACCTGATACCCCCCACCTCAATCCAGGGAACTAATTTGTCAGAAAGCTAACACTATCACCTCCAAAACTCACATTACCTTTTTTCTTCTCCTTTCTCCTATCTGTGCAAATGCATAAGGAAATAACTGGGAATATGGAAGAGGGAAGAAAAGAAAAAAAAAGAAGGATCTGTGGAAGGATTTCTAATACAACGAGGTCACCCTATGAACACTCCAAGCACTGAGGAGTTGGTAGCAGCTGTGTAGGCCTGCCTTGACATGAGTTTAAGAAAGGTTACTGTCGGACATGAGATAAGGAGGTGCTGACCAGAAAGAAGTGTAACAAAGGAATTGAAAACATCATACGTCAAGAAAGGTCGACCAATGACAAGAAAGAATTAAGCGCGTGGACAGCTCGTGAGGATAACATGCAGCCAATTAGTAGGAGTTAGAGCGCGTGAACAGAAATCATAATACTATAAATGTAACACTTAGGTTGAATAAAGTGGCATTAACCTGATCACGTTGGTCTGCATGTTATTGCTCGAGCCTTCCGCGTCAACAAGTGGCGCCCGAACAGGGACCCTCAGATCGGTTTTTTGGGACTGCATCTACCCAGAAATCCAGCCGGCAATTGGAGGGGGCGGAAGAAGCGGTCGAAAGGTGAGTGCTGCCCCGGCACTCGGGAAGACGCTAGCGCATCAAAAAAAAGGGAAATCCTGCTCTGATCAGGCAGGCGGCCGGGAGGAGATGGGGTCTGCAACCTCAAAAGAAGAAGAGGCTGTAGTTAAGCTCCTGCAACATATGCTCTCTATGAGAGGACTGAAATATGATTCTGCCTCTTTGAAGTCACTTTTAGTATGGACAAGAGACAAGGGGCTTTATCCCATGGTGGCGGTTGCCTTCGCCCAGGATACGTGGGCTAAAATAGGGGCAGTGTTGTGGGATGAAGTAAGCTGGGCTGCCCGAGAGAGGCAGGAGCGGATCCGCGACCCCACGGGAAGTGGGAGCCACCTAGAGTGGGACCGGTAGTATGGGTTTGGCTGTATCAGCCGTGGAAAAGGCAGCGGTATAGTTTGCTGCAGCTGTCAAAAAAAGCCGGTGAAAACCTTAGTGAGAGTGCTTTACTGGAACAATTATCTTGGTGCTGACGATGAGGATTGCTCAGAGATCCAACTCAGTTTTTTGACCTTTCAACATGGACTCGAACTGGAGTGGAAATGTGGGAAGCAGTGCAGTCAGAGAATAAGGAAGCCTGGAACCTGGCAGGCACTTATCGACAGGTGAAGGGACTGACTGCAGGCATGCATGGAGCAGCTGTTATTGCCGCCACAGCCCAGAGGGTGTTAGATGCAGCTGGGGAAGAGGGAAACAGTTCGTCCTCCAATGCATTTCCTGTAATAAAGCAGTCAGAAAAGGAGTTCTGGGGGGCATCTGACAGATGGACATTTTCGCCGCCACCTCTCACGCCTCCGCAACCGACCGCTCCACCGTACCCTGGTCTACCGGAGTCATCCACGCAGGTTCCCCCCGACTCTCCTCAGCCTATGGAAACGTCATCATCCTCCGAGGACGTTCGTCTGAAAACCGTCTATCCACCTAAAGATACTGCGGAGCTCCGTGACGCTCTCCGCGATCAACAGAACACTATGCAGCAACTGCTCGCGGAAATGCAGAGACTTGATAAGGGTTTGAAAGCGGGCGCGATACGGGCTGCTTATAAAAAGGCTCATGAGGTTATCAAGGAGGGTTTGCAGGCGGTTGAGGAGAGGGTGTGTGGGAGTCCGGGAACGGGTGATCCGTCTGAAACAGCAGCGGACGAGTCTGGGGATACATAATAGTGTAATGTATCAGAAAAGGGAGATAGTGTTAAAGAATAGAAAGTGAGGAGATGGATTTGTACTATGCTAGAAGAAGCAGAGATGGGTTCATAGGATGCGAATGAGTATTTGACTCGGAAATTTTTTGCTTGTATGGATACGTGATTATTGCTTATGGTTCCCTGAAGGGTGGTCCTACGATTTGGCTCAGTGGCTAAAAGTGGGGGAGGAATTGCAAACGCAGGAGACGCTGCGCTTGTCCTTGCCAGAGGAATAATAGTTACTTGGCGAACTGTATACACTGCCATACGAACAATGCATCCTGCAGAGCAAGCCCTGCAAGGGGTTGCTAGAGGGGCACCACAAGCTCCCCCAAAGGAACCTCAGTCTTTTGAAATGACACCCCCAGTTGCAGACCCTCAGCCTAAATATGCTCAAATTCCCAATTCTGAAAAACATTACCAAAAACAGAATTCAGGAGGTGAAGAGCCAGAAGATCCCTTTGATCCTGGCCCAATAAATCCAGAGACTGAACCTGATTTACGTCCACCTTTAACCCCGATTAAAGCTATGGCTGCCTCTGCTACAACTGCGGAGGAGATTTTACAGCAACAGAGACGAAAGCCGTTATCGCGTTCCTCCATTCTTAAGCCTCCTCCATTTGCGCCAGGTATCACGTCTGTTCCTCCTTCTCAACCGCTTATGCGTGCGCAGCCGGAATCGGGGTATTGCAGTGTATTGTCAGAATGTCGGGGGAGAAGGACGGAGCCGGAGCCGCTTCACTCCCGCCGCCGTTTGCCTCACCCCCTCCCCTTCCCAGTCCTCTCCCTGAGATAGAAGTGGTGTTTTTGTATGTCTGCTGTGTAAGTGTGTGTGGGCGCCAATTTATATCTGCTGATCAGCATCTGTGCTACTGTTTGTTTGTTGCTGTGTGCAGTGTCGTTTGGTGACTCCGCTTGAGCAGGTGTTCTGCCCGGTGTGGTACTGTTCTCATACATGACTAGGGCTGACACACTGTCAAGCGAAGAAGTTTGTATATACACAATGTTTAGATGTAAGGCGAGTGCACCCCAGGTAGATAGACCATGATGGGCCGTAGAGCCGATGGAAGTCCTGAAATATTGGGGGAGTTTTCGCCAGCCGACACGCTTACGCTCTCGGGAATGGCTTACCCATGCAGGGCGTATGACTGGTTGTTTGTTGTTTGCCTATAAGATCATGGTTGATTGGGAAAAGGAGTTAAGCCAAAATCTATAGGATGCTCTGTAGGAAAATGAGAAACTTAAGGGTGAGCTCTTGTTGCAAAGGCAGACTTTTATGTCAGCCGTAAGTGATGGAAAAAAAAAAAAAAAAAAAACAAAACAAAAAAAACCCAACAACAATAAAGAACAATTAGAAGGGAAATGTGCCGCATTAGCACAAAAGTATGCCATACGTGCTACGAGAAAGCGGCAGAAAAAGAGAAATAGGACATCTGATTCAAGCAGTACTATAGAGATATGTTTTGGGCTTTTTTTTCCTATATGTATATATGTTATTGCACGCCTTTGTAAATTACTCTGTTTTATACTCTGTGAGACTAAATGAACCCCAGCAGAAGCGGTCTCTTGAGCAGGGGGGTGGAATATGGGAAAGCAATGGAAGATCAGCAAGGAGGATTGTAAATATGCTCAAGGGACTCGCACCTGGGTGCTGGAAAACACATATATCACACTAATTGTTATTCAGTCTCGGGTGCTTGCAAGAAAAACACTTAGATGACATAAGTCTGTGATGGACTCAAGGACACCTTATCTAGCTGCCTGAGAATCTTGGCCTGTTGTGGAAGAAGATCAAAGCACAGTACCAGCAAGAACAGGGAGTCCGCATGCGCTCTTGCTAACAAGGACTCTTTCGCTGCCAAGGATTCTTGATAACAAGGACTCTCTTGCTGCCAGGGATAAATTTAGTAATGCTACTAGTACAGCTGTTGCTGAGTTATTGCTAGATGTAGATAGTATTCGACATGCAATGCTGCAAAACAGAGCTGCTATTGATTTTTTGCTTTTAGCTCACGGACACAGTTGTCAAGATTTTAAAGGACTGTGTTGTATGAATCTAAGTGACCACTCCAAATCCATCCATGCCCAGTTGCAAGAACTGCACCGACCGAGCCAGCAACTTGTGGAGACCACTGGGTGAAATCTCTTTGCTGGATGGACTTGGGGGTGGGGTTGATTGAAGGAAATTATACTCATTGCCTGTGTGGAAGGAATCTGTCTGTTATGTTTAGTATGCTATTTGCTATGTTTAATAAGCATTATACGATCAGTTGCAGATGTTGCTTTGCATCATACCCTTGTACGAGTTATAAACTATCATTGTGTCCCAACTATGGGCCACGGGGTGGCATGTGTAAAGGATAATAGAGGATGGTTCGAGTGAGACACGACGGAGAATTACTAGTTGAACCAAACCCAGTGTACATGTTGGGAAAAAGGGACTCAGTACTGTTGCTGAAAAACTATATCTGTATCCATGAGAACCTAACTTTCAAAGAAGAAGATAACAAGGAGGGAGTACAAGGGAGTCAGGTATCAGACATCCGCAGTTAGCAAAGCTGGATCATGAGTCTGGTGAGGCTCGCTGTATGTGCTGGCCACGCATGCAGTGACCCTAGCCTGTACTTTTCCACTCAGTCCAGGGCAGGATATAAGGGGGCTGTCTCGGATCGGAGAGAGGGGGTCAGACATGAGCGCACTTTGAAGATACAGGGGACGCCCTGAAGTGCTGTGTCTGTCCGCCCCCCCCTCCCTGGTAGGTTCCACGTTCATTAACCCCAACAGCTCAGAAGGCATTACAGCACATTGTATATTTATTTATGATACATCAAAAATTTCAACCTTACGCCCTGATAGGACAGTGGGATGATGCACTCGCAAAGAGCCTGACTGCATTAGAGTGGGTATTTTTGCCACATATCTTTTCAAAACCAGTAACTATGATGATTGAAATGTTAGCACGATTGATTTTGCAGGGTCATTTGCGCTGTCAGCGGCTGGCTCCTCTGCCATCATTTGCGGGGATTACCCTGCGAGGGCTTACACCTGATGAACTTTGGCAATCCGATGTTATGCACATTATAGAATTTGGACGTTTGCGCTATGTACATGTTTCAGTTGATTTGTTTTCTCACCTTGTTGTAGCTAGTGCTCATATAGGAGAGAAGGCTCGTGATGTTATTCGACATTAGTTGCAATGCATTGCAGTCATGGGAGTACCAAAAACTGTAAAAACTGATAACAGACCAGCTTATGTGTCCGCTAAAATACAGGCCTCTTTACAGACATGGGGTATCAAACATGTCACCGGTATTCCTCATTCCCCAACTGGGCAAGCAATTCTGAAACGTATTCATCATACCTTAAAAACCATGCTTGATAAACAAAAAAGGGGGAATCCTGTCGGTATGACACCTTAAGAGCGATTGTATAAAGCAACTTATGTTTTAAATTTTCTAAACATGTCATCTTTGTCATCCAATCCTTGTCATGTGCTGTATTTTAGGCTGCTTACAGAAAATAGTGCAAAAAATGATTAATCAAGCTTTTTGTTGCATAAAAAATAAAAAAGGGGGAATTGTGGAGATAGAGAGTAGCTGGCATTGGCTTACAGGACTGCTCGAAGGATGGGGAATCACAGGCTGGGTTGCATTCCTTTTAAAGATAGGTGTAATGATTTTGATCGTGGTATTTGTTGTGTTGTTAATTGTTCCTTGTCTGTTCTATTTTTTGCAAAGAGGCTTGGAGCGCATGGTAAGAAAAATATGGTTTAATCAAGTAATGCTTGCAACTGAAGAGTCTTGGAGTGTTCAAAAACAAAAAGGGGGATTTGTGGAAGGATTTCTAATACAACGAGGTCACCCTATGAACACTCCAAGCACTGAGGAGTTGGTAGCAGCTGTGTAGGCCTGCCTTGACATGAGTTTAAGAAAGGTTACTGTCGGACATGAGATAAGGAGGTGCTGACCAGAAAGAAGTGTAACAAAGGAATTGAAAACATCATACGTCAAGAAAGGTCGACCAATGACAAGAAAGAATTAAGCGCGTGGACAGCTCGTGAGGATAACATGCAGCCAATTAGTAGGAGTTAGAGCGCGTGAACAGAAATCATAATACTATAAATGTAACACTTAGGTTGAATAAAGTGGCATTAACCTGATCACATTGGTCTGCATGTTATTGCTCGAGCCTTCCGCGTCAACAAGGATCCTTCCTCTTGATGGTAGCCTGAAGTTAGATTCATTCAAATATATCAGAAAGCCATGCCCATAACATACTTCAGTTTTTTCTTTTTCTCCCAGGAAGCTAATGTTTGATTTAAGTTCATACTAATGAATTGCAGAAAAACACTTTTAAAAATTCTCAGCAAGCTAGTATATAAAGACTCCACTTGCTGGATATTGTCAGAATACACCATGTAAAAGTCAGGTCTTGTTTATGATACCCACCCACTCACACAACTGAAATGTTTTGGCAGTTGCTTAAAAAATATTTCTTTTTATGAGACAATGCCAAACAACTGTTTTATTTTCTTAGAATAAGAACTCACATAAACTGAAGAAACTTAGGCCAAGACTGTTAAGGAAAAAAAAATTAGGTCATGAACTACAAATAGAAAGATGTTAGTGATGTGCCTCTGTTGCCTTCCATACACTTGTGGTTTCAAAGTATCTTGCCAAAACCTGAAAGTATTATGTTCTTCACAGCCAGTGAAGTCCAGTTGTTGTTTTTCAAGCCTCGAAGGTGTTAGGGGCAACAGAGACATACAATAAAAAGTAGACTTTTTTTCCAGGCAGCCTGTGCAACAAATTATTAGTTATACTTATTAACACTGTGTGCTAAACATTTGGTGTAGATATACTTTCACGAGATGAAAGTCCTGCTTAACCAACTTAATTTCCTTTTATGACAAGGTGTCCTGGTTCCGGCAGGGACAGGGTTAAGTATTCCATGCCATGTGAGCCACGCCCACCCTGAGATTAAAAGGAGGGAGGGGGCGAGCAGTCGGGTTCGGAGCGGGCTGGCGCGTCCCGGGGCCGGACCGGCGAGGAGCGGCGGGGAGCGGCGGTTCCGTATTCGCGTCTGTATATTTCTCTGTCGGTGTTATTGTTGTTGTTTTCTTGTTCCCTTTGCTGTTCTGTTAAACTGCCTTTGTCTCAACCCAAGAGTTTTGCCTTTTTCTTTTGATCCTTCCCGTACTGGGAAGCGCTGGGCGAGCGACACGTGGTTCTTTGTTGCCATCTGAGGCCAAACCACGACAGTCCTTTTTGGCGCCCAACGTGGGGCTCGAAGGGTTGAGACAACGACAGAATCTAACTAGAGCTTGAAAAAACGAATTTGTTAGGTAAATAGTCACGGTCACTATGTTGCTTAGTTTGTTCTCATGGCTGTGTTATGTAAACTCCTATGTGTTTTATGCACTCCCTGTGATGATATTTGCTACTTCTGGGAGGGGGATGAGGATTATCATTTTGCTGTCCTGTGCAATATCGGCTTATGATATGATAACATCACTTGTTAGATGGTTATTTTGGGGCGTTTATGTGATATTGCTCTCCTGTCCGTACATTGGGTACCACCTCTCAGAATTCATTAATAATTACACCCAGTCTATGGGGGAAACAGGGGGGGGACACTTTCCCCAGCTCTTTTGCCTCCCTTTTCTCCTTCGGGTCAGGTATGACAGCTTTTGAGAATTTTGAATATCCTTGGGATGCTCAAACCAGCATGTTCCTAGTGTTATGTCTGCTGAATATGTTCCAGGTCTCGTTTAGGGTTAAACAACTATTTAAGACTACCACCCAGAGATCTGCTCCAAGGCTGGACAGTCAGGGGTGGCATGGCAGGTGGGAGAACATGGGCAGGTACTTAGAGAACTTCTCACCTCCAATGGTCTGGGACTTCACCCCTGAACAATTACAGGACCCTGATAGAATAGTAGAATATCTGAAGGGAAAGTGCTGTGGCTATTCTAGAGAGGCACAACTCACTGCACTGTGCTGGGCCCTGGCTAGTGTCTACCAGGCACTGCTCAGTGCTATGCAGCACCCTCAGAAGAAAGAGACAGAGACCAGACCAGCAGGCGCTGCGGCCCCTGCGGCAGGTGCTGCGGTTGCTGTGGCCCCTGTGGCAGGTGCTGCTGCGACGGGCACTGCGGCTACTGCGACCCCTGCGACGGGCACTGCGGCTACTGCGACCCCTGCGACGGGCACTGCGGCTACTGCGACCCCTGCGACGGGCACTGCGGCTACTGCGACCCCTGCGACGGGCACTGCGGCTACTGCGACCCCTGCGACAGGCACTGCGGCTACTGCAACCCCGGTGACAGACACTGCAGCTACTCCAGCCCCGGTGACAGACACTGCTGCTGAACCAGGGAACCAACCCGTGCCAGTATCCGTTGCCCCCATACAAAAGAAGAAGTACACAAAGAAATCGGTTCGCATAGTAAGAGATGACGATGAACCAGGGCCATCACAAGGACAGGAGGAAGAGGCAGAACCAGAGATAATTACCCGATCCCTATCCCTGAGTGAGCTGCGGGATATGCGAAAAGATTTTAGCCGACTTTCAGGCGAGCACATTGTCACCTGGCTGCTTCGGTGTTGGGATAATGGGGCCAGTAGCCTGGAATTAGAGGGTAGGGAAGCCAGGCAGTTGGGATCCCTGTCTAGGGAAGGCGGCATTGACAAAGCAATTGGAAAAAAGACCCAAGCCCTCAGCCTCTGGAAGCGACTCCTGTCAGGCGTGAGGGAGAGGTAACCCTTCAGTGAAGATGTTGTATGTCAACCAAGCAAATGGACCACCATGGAAAGAGGTATCCAGTACCTGAGAGAATTAGCCGTGCAGGAGATAATTTATTATGACTTGGACAACACAGACTTGCCCACAGATCCTGATGAGGTGCACTGCACAAGGCCCATGTGGCGGAAATTTGTACGGAGCACACCATCGTCATATGCCAACTCACTGGCAGTAATGGAATGGAAAGGTGAAGAAGGACCAACGGTGGATGAGGTGGCTGGCCGGCTCCGGCGATATGAAGAAAGCCTCTCTTCCCCCCTTGTCTCAGCTGTGGAGAAACTGTCCCGGAAGGTCCAGCAACTTGAAGAGAATATGTCCTACTCCCCACCTGTACGGGCCAGCATCTCAGCTATTAGGAGCAGACATTTCCCCACTCAAGAGAGAGAGTACAAAGGGTACACACCACGAGGCACCCTGTGGTTCTACCTGCGAGACCATGGAGAGGACATGAGGAAGTGGGATGGACAACCTACTTGGATCCTGCGGGCACGGGTACAGGAGTTGCAAGGAAGGACAACCACAAAAGGAGATCCCTCCAGGAAAAGTGCCGCCCCAGTTTCCAGTGGGCAGTTCCCCAGACAGAGCAGAAGGCCTGATCTTGCTTCTGATCCTCTTGAAGGAACCTCCAAGTCATTTCTGCAAGAAGTGAGTACCGGATACCATGACCAGTATTAGAGGGGCCCTGCCTCCAGCCAGGTGGAGGAAAGGGACAACCGGGTTTATTGGGCAGTGTGGATTCGATGGCCTGGCACATCAGACCCACAGGAGTATAAGGCTCTAGTGGACACAGGAGCACAGTGTACTCTGATACCATCAAGCTATAGAGGGCCAGAACCCATTTGTATTTCTGGGGTCACAGGGGGATCCCAAGAGTTGACTGTACTGGAGGCTGAAGTGAGCCTAACTGGGAATGAGTGGCAAAAGCATCCCATTGTGACTGGCCCAGATGCTCCATGCATCCTTGGTATAGATTACCTCAGGAGAGGGTATTTTAAGGACCCAAAGGGGTATCGATGGGCCTTTGGCATAGCTGCCTTGGAGGCGGAGGAAGTTAGACAGTTGTCCACCTTGCCTGGTCTCTCGGAGGATTCTTCTGTTGTGGGGTTGTTGAGGGTCGAAGAACAGCAGGTGCCGATTGCTACCACAACGGTGCATCGGCGGCAATATCGCACTAACCGAGACTCTCTGATTCCCATCCATAAGCTGATTCGTCAACTAGAGGTTCAAGGAGTGATCAGTAAGACTCGCTCGCCTTTTAACAGTCCTATATGGCCGGTGCGAAAATCCAATGGAGAGTGGAGGCTAACTGTAGACTATCGTGGCCTGAATGAAGTCACGCCACCACTGAGCGCTGCTGTGCCGGATATGCTAGAACTCCAGTATGAACTGGAGTCTAAGGCAGCCAAGTGGTATGCCACGATTGATATAGCGAATGCATTTTTCTCAATCCCTTTGGCAGCAGAGTGCAGGCCACAGTTTGCCTTCACTTGGAGGGGCATCCAGTACACCTGGAATCGACTGCCCCAGGGGTGGAAACACAGCCCCACCATTTGCCATGGACTGATCCAGACTGCACTGGAACAGGGTGAAGCTCCAGAACATCTGCAGTACATTGATGACATCATTGTATGGGGAAACACAGCCGAAGAAGTTTTTGAGAAAGGGGATAAAATAGTCCGAATCCTTCTGAAAGCTGGTTTTGCCATAAAGCGAAGTAAGGTCAAGGGACCTGCACAGGAGATCCAGTTCTTAGGAATAAAATGGCAAGATGGACGCCGCCAAATCCCAATGGATGTGATCAACAAAAGAGCAGCTATGTCTCCACCAACTAGCAAAAAGGAAACACAAGCTTTCTTAGGCATTGTGGGTTTTTGGAGGATGCATATCCCAGATTACAGTCTGATTGTAAGCCCTCTGTATCAAGTAACCCGGAAGAAGAATGATTTTAAATGGGGTCCTGAGCAACGACAAGCTTTTGAACAAATCAAACAGGAAATAGTCCATGCAGTGGCCCTGGGGCCAGTCCGGGCAGGACAAGATGTGAAAAATGTGCTCTACACCGCAGCCGGGGAGAATGGCCCTACCTGGAGCCTCTGGCAGAAGGCACCAGGGGAGACCCGAGGTCGACCCCTAGGGTTTTGGAGTCGGGGATACAGAGGATCCGAAGCGCGCTACACTCCAACAGAAAAGGAGATATTGTCAGCATATGAAGGGATTCGAGCTGCTTCGGAGGTGGTTGGTACAGAAGCACAGCTCCTCTTAGCACCTCGACTGCCGGTGCTGGGTTGGATGTTCAAAGAAAGGGTCCCCACCACACATCATGCAACTGATGCTACATGGAGTAAGTGGATTGCACTGATCACACAGCGAACTCGAATGGGAAACCCCAGTCGCCCAGGAATTCTGGAAGTGATCATGGACTGGCCAGAAGGCAAGGATTTTGGAATGTCACCAGAGGAGGAGGTGACGCGTGCGGAAGAGGCCCCACCATATAATAAACTGCCAGAAAATGAGAAGCAATATGCCCTGTTCACTGATGGGTCCTGCCGGATTGTGGGAAAGCATCGAAAGTGGAAGGCTGCTGTATGGAGTCCTACACGACAAGTTGCAGAAGCCAGTGAAGGACAAGGTGAATCGAGCCAGTTTGCAGAGGTGAAAGCCATTCAGCTGGCTTTGGACATCGCCGAGCGAGAAAGATGGCCAGTACTTTATCTCTACACCGACTCATGGATGGTGGCAAATGCTCTGTGGGGATGGTTACAGCAGTGGAAGCAGGGCAACTGGCAGCGCAGAGGCAAACCCATCTGGGCTGCTGAACTATGGCAAGATATTGCTGCCCGGATAGAGAATCTGGTTGTGAAAGTACGCCACGTAGATGCCCACGTACCGAAGAATCGGGCCACGGAGGAACATCAGAACAACCAGCAGGTGGATCGGGCTGCTAGGATTGAAGTGGCTCAAGTGGATCTGGATTGGCAACGTAAGGGTGAACTATTCATAGCTCGGTGGGCCCATGAGACCTCAGGCCACCAAGGAAGAGATGCGACATATAGATGGGCTCGTGACCGAGGGGTGGACTTGACCATGGACACTATTGCACAGGTCATCCATGAATGTGAGACATGCGCTGCAATCAAGCAAGCCAAGCGTTTGAAGCCTCTTTGGTATGGAGGACGATGGTTGAAATATAAATATGGGGAGGCCTGGCAGATTGATTATATCACACTGCCACGAACCCGTCAAGGCAAGCGCTATGTGCTCACAATGGTGGAAGCAACCACTGGATGGCTGGAAACATACCCTGTGCCCCATGCCACTGCCCGGAATACTATCCTGGGCCTTGAAAAGCAAGTCCTGTGGCGACATGGTACCCCAGAGAGAATTGAGTCGGACAATGGGACTCATTTCCGAAACAGCCTCATAGACACCTGGGCCAAAGAGCATGGTATTGAGTGGGTATATCACATCCCCTATCATGCACCAGCCTCTGGGAAGATAGAACGGTACAATGGACTGTTAAAAACTACACTGAGAGCAATGGGTGGTGGGACCTTAAAACATTGGGATGCACATTTAGCAAAGGCTACCTGGCTAGTTAATACCAGGGGATCTACCAATCGGGCTGGCCCTGCCCAGTCAAAACTTCCACGTACTGTAGAAGGGGATAAGGTCCCTGTAGTGCACATGAAGAATATGTTAGGGAAGACAGTCTGGGTTAGTCCTGCCTCAGGCAGAGGCAAACCCATCCGTGGGATTGCTTTTGCCCAAGGACCTGGGTGCACTTGGTGGGTAATGCGGCAGGATGGGGAAGTCCGATGTGTACCTCATGGGGACTTGATTTTGGGGGAGAATAGCCAATGAATCAAATCGTGTGCAACACTGTCACTGTATGTCCTCGTTACTATAATTGCTGTTGGCTGTACTGCAGTAAGAATCACCCAAATTAAGGACAAATGGACTTTGATGAACAGTTGAGTAAAGCAAAGTGGTGATGGGATCAGAGCTGACACCCAGCAACTTCCTCAAGATCTGCATCTTCGGCCCATGGACTGTGTGCATGAGCTACGCCGGGTATACAGTCACATGTTCCGAAAACTGTAAGATCTGGGCGTGGCAAAATGGTATGGAATAAGGGGTGGATAATGTCCTGGTTCCGGCAGGGACAGGGTTAAGTATTCCATGCCATGTGAGCCACGCCCACCCTGAGATTAAAAGGAGGGAGGGGGCGAGCAGTCGGGTTCGGAGCGGGCTGGCGCGTCCCGGGGCCGGACCGGCGAGGAGCGGCGGGGAGCGGCGGTTCCGTATTCGCGTCTGTATATTTCTCTGTCGGTGTTATTGTTGTTGTTTTCTTGTTCCCTTTGCTGTTCTGTTAAACTGCCTTTGTCTCAACCCAAGAGTTTTGCCTTTTTCTTTTGATCCTTCCCGTACTGGGAAGCGCTGGGCGAGCGACACGTGGTTCTTTGTTGCCATCTGAGGCCAAACCACGACACAAGGTCACACATCTAGTTGACAAAGGGAAGGCAGTAGATGTGGTGGTTTTGGATTTTAGCAAAGCTTTTGATACTGTCTCTCACAGTATACTTCTGGATAAAATGTCCAGCACACAGCTAGACATGTCCATAATACATAGGGTGAGCAATTGGCTGACAAATCGGGCTCAAAGAGTTATAGTAAATGGGGTTACCTCAGGCTGGTGGCCAGTCACCAGTGGGGTTCCCCAGGGCTCAATTTTAGGGCCAGAGCTCTTTAATGTTTTTATAAATGATCTTGATGCAGGAGTCGAATGTACACTAAGTTTGCTGACAATACTAAACTAGGAGGAGCTGTGGACTTCCTCGAGGGTAGAGAGGCCTTACAGAAAGATCTGGATACACTAGACATCTGGGCAATCACCCAATGTATGAAATGTAACAAGAGCAAGTGCTGGATTCTGCACCTGGGACAGGGTGAACCTGGCTATACATAAAAATTAGGGGACAAGAGGATGGAGAGCAGCCCTGCGGAAAGAGATCTGGGGGTTTGGGTTGATGACAAGTTGAATATGAGTCAAGAGCATGCCCTGGCAGCCAAAAGGGCCAACCGTGTCCTGGGGTGCTGTTGCGTGGAAAGAGGCGAAGCGGTTTTGGCAGAAGATAAACCCCCTTGCATTCTAACACTCCTCACCGAGGTGGGAGGCTAGGTGCGGCTGGGTTCAAATTCTGAGTGATGCCCAATTCAGCACTATCAGTCCAATCGCGTTTAATATGTATTAAACTATTACGATTTGGATACACTAATAGTGGACTGCACCTTCAGTCTAGTCGCGCTCATGAACTAGCACGGCCACTCTCGAGTCTTTGGTCGCGTTCAATGAGGAAACGAAACGACTAGCTACTTAAACAGTGCAGTTTATTTAAACAACAGATAGATAGGTTCTTAGGATTGCCGGTGATAAATACACTGTCTGCAAAGCACGTGCAAATAAAAGTATTATTACATATATCAAACACGCGACAAAGTTATAAACGATACAGCCTGGCTATAAATGTAGGAAAGAGATTCTCTAGAGAAATTTCTAAGTTTCCCGAGAAAGCACTCGGTATAATCTAAGTCTTACCCAAAGGCGTCCCTATGGGGAGGAAGAAAGGCTCAGCCCGTCGACTGATCCCGGAAGTCAGTGATGGAGTTCTTTGTGATGGTGTCTTCCCTGGGTATCCCCCCTCTCTCGGGCTACTTTTATACTGTTTGTTATCTTCAAGGTGGAGTTTGAGTGACTTTAGCCATAAATACTTTAATTATGATTGGTGTAAAATTCTCTCGCTTCACATTTAAAGGTATAGTTTACGAAAAATTCAGGATGCAGACTAAAGAAGGAGTGGTCGCACCTTGGAGGCGGGTAGCCTTTGGGATGGAGGTGTGTTTTGGTATTATAATGACATTATAATGAGCAAAGTTCACACAAAGGACAGCATTTCATCAACATTTGACAAAATGTTGGCTCCGAGTATCGAGCAGGCAGCTAATTGGCAGCTTATCTGTTTCATGGTATCGTCCCGTCCCCGTATCTGCTATACATCATAAGGTAAAGCCGCAGAATAATTGCATCCCGCCCCGTACCTCATGTAGCTTCACAAGCATCCTTATCAGGGAACCGCAGATGTTGTATTCTTCATGCCAGCTGCGGCTGTTTTCTACCTCAGAAGCCTCTTGATTTAATACTTTTCCTTAATGTGTGAACAATGCTGTACTTTTGTATTTTTAGCCAATTTAGTAATTATTCCACAGGCGCACCAAGCACAGCATAGCTAGCCAGTCAGAGAGAGGTGACTGTCCCACCCTACACCACACTGGTGTGGCCCCACTTTGAGTACTGTGTGCAGTATTGGGTGCCTCAATATGAGAAGGACATCAAACTATTAGAGTGTGTCCAGAGGAGGGTGACCAAGATGGTGAAAGGTCTCAAGGGTAAGATTCATGAGGAGCAGCTGAGGTCACTTGGTTTGGGGCAGCGGAGGGGGAAGTACTGATCTCCTCTCTCTGATGACCAGTGATACGACACGAGGAAATGGAATGAAGCTGTGTCAGGGGAAGTTCAGATTGGACATTAGGAAAAGTTTCTTCACTGAATGGGTGGTCGGTCACTTGAAGAGACTCCCCAGGGAAGTGGTCATGGCACCAAGCCTGTCACAGTTCAAGGAGTGTCTGGGCGATGCTCTTAGTCGTATGGTTTGATTTTAGGTAGTCCTGCGAGGATCAGGGAGTTGGACTCGATGATCCTTATGGATCCCTTCCAACTTGAGTGATTCTATGAGATTTCTGACTTCCCCAAAGTCACACATCTTTACCCACCTATTTCCGTGCAACTAATAGTTTGTCTTTGCAAGACTAGCAAAGCCCCCTGCTCGTGCAGCCTTTCTTTGATAATGCAGGGAAGGGGAGGGGAAACCTCCTAACTCCTTACTCCTCTCTCCTACTCACAGGAAGCACCTTCTCCTTGTTCATCACTGCTATTGTTACTTCTCTCCTTCCCAAACAGGATTAGGGCAAACTGCTCTTCGGTTTCAGTCACACTACACCGCCCCCCCACCCCTACCCCCACCCCCCCTGGGTCTTGTGTGGACTCTGTCTCACAGTTTTGGAAGAACTATATACCACCTGTGCACTGACTTTTCTGAATAGTATGAAATCCTTGCAGGCATCCTCAACCTACCTCTAGGAAAATGAGGAGTGAGGGTACAAACCTCAGAGCTGAGAAAACACGGCCACATTAAATGCGTCAGTGAACTCTGTGACCACAGTCACAAGTTCTAAATGCCACATAGCATTTCCTTCTTCATGGTGTAATTATGGGCAATTTGCTTCTTCTCCATTTGAAAGATACTGTTTCACCTTTGTCCAAACCTCCCCTGATGTGCTGCCACGAAGGCTAAAGGACACTCATCTGCCTTGGATTACTCATTCACTTCTGTGATTATTCTGTTCGCTCATGGCTAATGATAGGGGGTTAGCCTGTCTCCATTCCTGCTTTACATAAGGTACGCAACAAATATTGTTTGGCAGAAACCCCTGTTTTCCTAGAGCAAAGAACATCCTTGCAGATGTAATGGAGTAATAATAGGCCAATTCAGTTCAGCTGCTGGACACAATCAAGTTTCCTTGAAGGTCCTTTGACAGAGGTGACTCGTGGCTTTTGGTTTTAAAGTATAATAAACAGAACTACAGACTTCTATTATTAAAATAGACATTCAAAAAAGCTAAATATAGGGAAGAGGTAAGAGTCCAAAAAGTTGTAGAAGCTGTAGAACTAATGGAAGAGTGTAAGGAAAAAGGAGGAAAAAGAAAAATCAGCCTTTTCAACACTTGTGAAAACATGAGTATTCCAGTAATCTCATGCTGGCTAAGGAAGGAAAGACAGAGGCTGTAATAGGGAGAACAGTCAAATATCAGATTTCTGACTGAGACCATGGAAACTTGAGCCAGGCAGACGCATTAGAAAGCACATAGGGCTATCTAAGCTGCCTCAGCATTACATTATTAATGTCATCCAATATCCGTCAGGGCAGAACTGCTGAGAAAGTTATTAATATTTCCTACAATCTCTGGAGGCCAAATTTGCTCCTACGGTTCTGTCTTCTCAGTCTGGGAAGATCTAGAGTATAGCTGGGTAAGAGGAAGCACAATAACAGAATGCAGTTCATATCTGCTGAATAGTCAAGCTTTGTACTGTGAGGTATGAGCCTACTCAGATCACAAGTATCACATTTGACTGAACTGATGGATGGAATTGGATTGATCCAAATTATAGTACTTCTAATTTACTTGTTTAAAAAAAAAGTTTATTTAAGTTAAGGTGCATTTCACAGAAATGGCTATAAATTGCATAGCATATATAAACAATACTGTTACTTTACAGATACTAGTTGATATTATTCTAAATATTGCTTTCTAAAAACTAAACAGCCTGTTTGGTGAATCTGAAAGCTATCCTATCTCAGGCACTGTGAAACAGATAGTATAATGTAACAAAGCAGGCATCCAATTTCTTTAATTCACTCTACTGAAATTGTTTCTATTGCTACATCATTAATTTGCCAGTTCCTATTATGTGGAAACATCTGGTCTCTGGAGTCACAGACCATGTAACGGGTTCTTTTCTAAAGATTCCAACGTATAAACCAGGGCTCACACAAAGAAAAAAGTTAACTCTGCTTTATTGTGAAACCTTGCTTACAGCGAAAAAAAAAGTTACTCAGCTTTATTGTGAAGCCTTGCTAAGCAGTTCCCAAATGTCCCAAAAGTTACTTCAGAGAGTCTTACCACCCCATAGATCGTAGTAGCACCACCAAGCAGCAGGATAACGAGGCGCCACATCAGCATGGCCGAGGGAGGTAGGCACAATGCCTTTCAGGGCATCCCCTGTATCTTCAAGGTGCGCTCATGTCTCTCTCTCTCTCCGCCCCAAGACAGCCCCCTTATATCCTGCCCCGGATTGAGTGGAAAAGTACAGACTAGGGTCACTGCACGTGTGGTCAGCGCATGCAGCAAGCCCCACCAGACTCATGATCCAGCTTTGTTAACAGCGGCTGTCTGATACGTGACCACATTGTTGCACTCCCTTCTTGTTATCTTCTTCTTCGAAGGTCAGGTTCTCACAGATACACACATAGTTTTTGCAACAACAGTGCTGAGGTCCTTTTTTCTCAGCACGTATACTGGCTTTGGTTCAACTAGTAATTTTCCATCATGTCTCACTCGGACCATCCTCTATTAGCCCTTACACAGACCAAGACTAGTTTTCCATTAACTGGAACATGAATTGCACTTGCCCAGCTAACCAAGACTATATGCAGCTCTGGAAATAACTGACTGAGGGGCTTAGCGCTGAGTAATCTAATGGACAATATGAGTGGACAGAAAACTATAGCAGGTTTTCTAAGCTGTGTAGGCACCTCACACCCATTATGCTATTCATAAGCAGTTTGACTGTAAGTTGGCAAGGCCATACATGCTTCAAGTTTGACTTCAATGGAAATTGAATGCCCAGTAGAAACAGACCATAGCCTCATCAGTGATGTATTGCCACAGAAAGCACTTGAGAGCTGAGCACACATTGAACACTCATCACTCCACAAAATCAAATCCAGAGGTGTCTATTCTCTGATCTTTAGGATGCTAGGGCAGAAAGGAGTAAAAACAAAGAGCACAGCATTGATTCATAGCTGCAGTTGAGAGACAGATAACCCAGTGCATTTACAAAACACTTTTGCACATCATGGAACATAACTGAAATTCTTCTCCATTTGCACTTATATGACAATGTGTTGTCCAAAAGTGGGGTCGTTTATTTGGTGTGCAAGACACCATTATACACACAGAGCAGAGATATTTTATTATTGCATATTTGCGCAGATATGGGTGCTAGGTGGTATGCCACAAAGCTAGCACACCAGCCTACAAACTCCTTGGAATACGTTTCAAAACACAGAAATACACACTCTTATTTATAATTATTGGTTAGTACCTTAGCTTAAGAGTTTCTATTGTTTAGTACAGTCTCTTGCTTTCATTTAAAGCTACAATGTCCTTTAATTGATGTGTGCATGCTCCAGTACTGTGTGTGGGAGGTAGTTCTGTTCAGTCTCTAATTGAGTTGGTGGTCGCGATCTCCCACTGCCGCCTTTACCTTTCCCCCAGTTACTGCAAATCTTTGTTGCTTTTAGCAGCTGTCCGGTTTTCAGCCGGTTTTGGTGCCTCCTGCGGAGGGATGTTCCCTTTTTATCAGCCTTCTGTTCCTCTTCAAGAGTATATTCATTAGCAAGGCATGTATTGTTTATACAAAGTGTCCTGTTTCACAAAGCCTTGTAACCTTTTTACAGCTCTTTGCTCTTGCTCAGTGAGAGATTCTACCTTCTAAAGTACTTTCTACCTTCTAAAGTACATCAAATGGACAGAAAACAAATGCCGAGGTAAATGAAGTTACACTAGGTTTACATTGGTGAAAGTAAGCCTAGAATTGGACAAGCTTATAAAATCCATTAATTATTTCACGCACAATAGAAAAGGAAAAAAATCAAAACATATGTCTGTATAATTGCTCAAGAAGAAACTGTCTTTCGGCATTGTGACATGAGCTATGTAGTACTGTCCTGGTTCCGGCAGGGACAGGGTTAAGTATTCCATGCCATGTGAGCCACGCCCACCCTGAGATTAAAAGGAGGGAGGGGGCGAGCAGTCGGGTTCGGAGCGGGCTGGCGCGTCCTGGGGCTGGACCGGCGGGGAGCGGCGGTTCCGTATTCGCGTTTGTATATTTCTCTGTCGGTGTTATTGTTGTTGTTTTCTTGTTCCCTCTGCTGTTCTGTTAAACTGCCTTTGTCTCAACCCAAGAGTTTTGCCTTTTCTTTTGATCCTTCCCGTACCGGGAAGTGCTGAGCGAGCGACACGTGGTTCTTTGTTGCCATCTGAGGCCAAACCACGACAAGTACTTTGAGATTAGCTTGAACTTAAAATAAAGAATCTTGAACTCTGCCCAGCAGCATGCCTAGCTGAACAACTGAGGCCAAGGTGATATAGCTGTCCTGGTTCCGGTGAGGACAGGGTTAATTCTCCCCAGGCTCCGGCAGGGACACAGGTATTCCATGCCATGTGAGCCATGCCCACTCTGAGCTGACAGGGGAGGGGGCAGGAAGTCGCGCTTGGGGTGGGCAGGGGCGTCCGGGTCCCATTGGTGAGCGGCGGTTCCATAATCGTGTTTGTATATTCCTCTATCCGTGTTATTGTTGTTGTTTTCTTGTTACCTTTGCTGTTCTGTTAAATTGTCTTTGTCTCAACCCAAGAGTTTTGCCTTTTTCTTCTGATTCTTCCCGTATTGGGAAAGCCCAAGAGAGCGGCACGTGGTTCTTTGTTGCCGTCTGAGGCCAAACCACGACAATAGCTTATGAGTATCTCCTGCAATATCCTCCTATTCATTAGGCATGAGAAAATAAAGGAGAAGTCTAGAGCTAGAAAGACATGTAAATAGATAAGAAACACAATATTTTAAACTTGATCAAAACATAGTAAAAGCCTCATACTTCAAAGTCACAGCTTTTATATTTAAATGGGTAATTCAAATAATTTTATAACAGCTTCGGCTACACAGGCTGCTCCCTGTGACCTATGCGTGGCAACATAGGGTCTTCCAACCATGAGTAGACATATCCCATGTGCCAGATTTAATGTACTGATTGTGGGATACTTACTTTCCCTCAGTTATACTGAGGGTAATGCCAGGCAGTCACATCCTCCGGATGATTCACACAAGATCTGTTTTGCATAGCCTATTTTTCCCCTACCGCATGTCCTTAAGAGGAGAATGGAGGGGATACAGTGGGCCACATCCCATAGCATATGTGTTCTCTATGTCTTAGTAACTAACAATTAGAGAAGGTTATTTGCAGTTACTTTCACACTCAAATTTGAGGAGCCATTGTACTTCCTGTTCAAGGATGCCACTTCTTAATCTTACCTTATGATTTCTAGCCCAGATGCACATCTTTTCCAAGAAGGGTATTTGGGAGAAAGGAGAATAGTAAGAAACATCGAATTTTATAAAAGTTATTTCACTCTGTTGTGGGTTAACCCCAGTAGGCAGCTAAGCCCCAAACAGCTGCTTGCTCACTACCCCCCAGTGGGATGGGGGAGGGAATCTGAAGGCATGATGCTGGCTGATCATATCTAGATGTTTTCTTTGACTCTAGTGCAGAAAACACTTAATATGCATACCATGGGTACAAATAGCAGTGACAGAATTAATTGACATGCATGCAAAGAGTGTATTGAAGAGTATGTCTTGATTTTTAAAATGCAGCATGATGCTTCCTACCTTCCAATTGTTTTTTCTCTTTTTCTAAAATACAGAACAAATTACAAAGACTACTTGAAGAAGGTGAATGAAATGTTGATGTTCTTGGACTGCTTTGAACCTTATTCTTCTAATCTTGATAAACAGTTGCTAATGAGCTCTGCTGGCCAGAGTTCAAGCTTCTTTATTTTCAGGTTTCCCCACCCACTCTTGTTTTGAGTAGGTTTTCAGCTCAAGTCAGCAAGCACATTTAGTTTTCCAATTAGAGAATAGTAAAGAGTAAAGGTCGGTATAAGGTAACACACAGATGGTGTAGCAGCATTTGTGTTATGGAAGAGAAACAGGCAGAATCCAGCCACTTCGTATGGAGAAGCTGACTACATATGAAAGCCAATATCATTTTTCTTAAAAAAAACCCCACCCAAACCCAAAGCCACATAGAGGAAATGTTATCTAATAAAAAGGTTAAGTTCAGAATCCTTAGCCTTGATAGACAAGAATCAAGATCATTAAATGCAATAATCAACCCTGAAGTGTCCAGTTTACTAGTACTCCTGGTCTTGAGTCTCAGCTCAAGACAAAATAGTCACACATACCCATGCTTGTACTTGGGCTAATTTATAGTCAAAAAGCAGTGTTTCCTCTAGGAAAACATGCCAGCTTCTGGTATCAGAGCTGGGAGTAACTCAGCACTTTTCACAATAACAGACCATAGAAATTCAGCAAGAACCTCATTAGTTTTTCAGCATTTGCCTCATATAAAGTTACCTTTTGCAGTTTTATAAATTAGCAGTTAACTCATCAGAGGGTAACAGCATTAATTTGCAGATGAGAACCCAAACCTTGGTGCACTGAATGGCTGAAAGTCAAAAGAAAGAAATAAGCGTGAGGGAAATGAAAAAGAGGAAAACACAGAATCAAGATATACAAGTAGATGGGAATACTTTGAATGGTAATGATGTCAAAACCTCTATGATTGTAACTCTGTAAATCATTTGGGTAAACAGTTCTTGACAAGACAATGGGTCAGAAGGAACAACTGGACCTAAAACCAGGAACCAGAAACTTTAGTGGGCTGATTGCCCAAGAAACTTGGCTATACCATATGAATCAGCTAAAGATGTGCCCTTTAGGTGAATTTGACTAATCATAATATGAAAAGCACTCCTCTAGAAGTTAGGCTACCCGCCTCCGCTTGAAGACCCTCACCCACTGAGCTTGCGCAGTAAAATTAAGAGACAGTGTACCTTTAAATGGAGACATTTTACACCAATCAACTTCAAGATAAGGAATTATGAGCACCAGTAAAAAGTTGATAAGCAATGAATATGTTAATTATGCTAATTTACAATGTATAAACGAATGACTGTTCCAATGTTGTGTGTGCTAGCTTTGCGGAGATATCCCCTAGCAACCCATTTCTGTGCAGAACTGCTAAAAAATAGCTAATACCTCGACTCTGTGTGCTATTGGCTTGCACACTGGGTAAATGATTCCACAAGTTTTGGGACAACAGTAACATTGTGAACTGTACTTTTTTACAGAAACAAAGGCCTAAGTCACTTTTGCACTTTTGACTACATTTTTTATGTGGTCTCATTCTCCAGAAGTTTAGATGGAAAAATTTATAGCTAGTTGAAAAGTTGGAGAGTTCTCTACATCTTGAGACTTAGAAGAAATCAAAAAGTCCAACCCCTCAACACTGTAAAAGTGCACACTAGGTCGTCCTCTGTCTTGTACTGTTTGGGATCAGAACAACAGAAACAGTTTCCTGTTCATAACAGAGTGCTTCAGAAGAAGGCCATCTTATCCTGTTAAAAAGTGAGAGAATGGCTTTTAACATTGCCTATGATTAGGTGAGTGTTGTGAGTTAACCCCGGTAGGCAGCTAAGCCCCACGCAGCCACTCACTCACTCCCCTGCTGTGGGATGGGGGAGACAATCAGAAGGGTAAAAGTGAGAAAACTTGTGAGTCGAGTTAAAGACATTTTAATAGGTAAAGCAAAGCTGCACATGCAAGCAAAGCAAAATGAGGAATTCATTCACTACTTCCCATTGGCAGGCAGATGTTTAGGCATTTCCAGGAAAGCAGAGCTCCAACACGTGTAATGGTTACTTGGGAAGACAGAGGCCATAACTCCGAAAGTCCTCCTTTTCTCCTTCTTTCCCCAGCTTTTTATTGCTGAGCATGACATCCGATGATATGGAATATCCCTTTGGTCAGTTGGGGTCAGCTGTCCTGGCTGTGTCCTGTGAGCAAAAGGGGTTATTCTGTGCAGTGGCAAAACATCTTATTATAGAGAATCTCCCTGGAACCATGGTGATGACCTCAACTGTAATTTTGGCCCTTTGTTCCAAGTAGCTCAACTGTGGAAAAATGCTGAGACAATTTGCATGAGACAGGAAGATCTCAAAGAAAAAACAGCATGGGGTCTTAATGAACTGTCCAAGAATTCTTGATAAAATAGCAGTACTAGAGGCATATTTAATTTATGTGACAAGAATAACCTGTTATATTTATGAAAGAATAAAACAACAAACAGAGAGCAGATAACATCACTCATGCATGCTGCCTACATGAGATGGGCACTTCTTGTTCCCCTGCATCAGAGTAGCTTATTGGTTGGAAGGGTAACTATCACTAAGCTGATTGGGTGGAACTGTTGTCTGAAAAGCGGATTTGTTGCCTGGTGTGCAATAAACCAATTCTCTCACACACAGGGGAGATATTGCATTTTATTCAGGGCTTGGTGGATTTCCACAAATCAAGCACACACCATGCTGGCTTCCTTGTTATATTTATACACAAATGTTACAAGGTAGTACACTCCCAGTTACAATGATTGGTTAGTAATTTACATATAATTATAATGTCTGCTGTCTCATTCTCTTCAATCACTGCACCTGTGTGGAGGAAGGGTCTTCACCTGGGCAAGGGTCGTCTTGACCTGTGGGTGTGCGTTTTAGTATTATAATGAAGACAGTTCAGTTAAGGATGCCTGACTTGGGTTTTCACTGCCAAATTGACATTGTTTATAAAAACATCTTGATTAGGTGTCCAATTAAGGTCTTAGTGTCCCAGGTAGACCAAATAATTAGGCTACAGATGTTCCTTCAAACAATTCCCTTTGATCCACTCCTTAGCAACTACCTACAATCATCCTTCACTATGGAGCCAGTACATAAAACTTGATAAACTACAGAGCCGTGCTTAACTTTAAATTCAATGATAGATATCAGAATGAGGTCTCTGTAACCTATAAAATGCTTGTGCTAACTTATGTCAGGATCCCCAAAGCAGTTGGCTTGGTCATTGTTTTGCACATATCAATAAACTCCTTTGTAATTCTATGCTACTGGAGGTCTGTGTCTCCCTCCTCAGTAGGAGGGAGAACTTAAACACTGATAGTCCCCTATCAACTTCTTGTGTACCCCAGCATACTCTCTGGTGAGGCAGCGTGAGAAACAGAGAAGTTTTTGATGCTGTGCAAGCACTGTTCAGCAACAGCTAAAACATTGGTGGGTTGTCAACACTGTTTTGGTCACAAATCCAAAACACAGCACTTTAGGGGCTTCTATGAAGAAAATTAACTGCATCCCAGACAGATCCAATACAGTGGATCAGTGGGTTTGTGCCAGAGTCCATTACTCTCTGAACAGGGTCTTTTAGATATTCCACGTGTGGAGGGTGTAATGTTTAATATCAAATTTACTTATTTTAAGATATTTGATGTTACAGGGGATTTTTTATTTAGCAAAGTAATACAGCAATATACTGAAATCACAAGTGTATGTTATAGAAATTGCAATATACAATTCAATCACAATACCAAAGTGATCTCCATTACCAGTCTCTATAATATGCTTTCTGTCACAACACTGGGCATCCCCAGTCATCGGGAAGGAATTGGGTTGAAGCAAGCTCAAGCCCATTGCTCTTTTCAAAATTTTTTTGCTAGTTGTTCAGTTTTTATACTCTATGTTGGGCTGAGACATGTATATGCTCCCGCCATACTGGTCTGGCTAACTCAAGGAGACATTCACACTCTTTTAATGAACTCAGGGAGAAACATTTACACCACCAGTTGATCCACTCAGCTGTGATGTAGTCAGTTGATCTACTCAAATTTTGATAGCTGTTTATCTAAAACAAAGGCCACCTTCCAGTCCCCTTTGTGTTGAGGCTAAGTTAGCTTTCTTTGCAACAGCTGTGGTCAGTCACACCCTACATTATTCCCACATTCTTCATGGACACATCGCCCTTGCCCATCTCCACTGAGCCTTCTTCCATTCAAGGGGTTTATTGGTCAGTCACAGTTTACCTCTCTCCCTGTAGTATTGGTAAAATATAAATGCAAGCCTTATTTAAATAAAGAACCATTTCCTTCCTATTCCTTTAAATTTGTTAGCAAGAGCCTAGCTCTGCTCTCTGTCATGGTTTAGCCTCAGACGACAACAAAGGACCACGTGCAGCTCTCTCGAACTCCCCTCCCCATGGGGAAGAATCAGAAGAAAAAGGCAAAACTCGTGGGTTGAGACAAAGGCAGTTTAACAGAATAGCAAAGGTAACAAGAAAACAACAATAACACGGATAGAGGAATATACAAACACGATTACAGAACCACCACTCACCGACCAGACACAGACCCGGGACGCTCCAGCTCACTCCCAAAATGGAAACTTCCTATCCCCTCCCCCGGCAGCTCAGACTGGGCATGGCTCACATGGGATGGAATACCTGTGTCCCTGCCAGAGCCTGGGAAGAATTAACCCTATCTCTGATGGAAACAGGACACCTCTAACACATGCGTGTCAGTCCTATTGAGTTTCATATAACATAGATGAGAGCAACTGGATCCTAAGCAGCACAGTAGTTATTCAATGTGACCAAGAGTGCAAATTGTCAGTGACCTAGCTTTAATTTTGTTTTCTTCCTTGTTTTTCAGGTGGTGCTTCTTCAGCTGTCTGCCTGTCAGCATTGGCACTCACATTATGTGTGGCTGCACGTTTTACAAGATTTAAAAATGGCTTTTTAAGCCATTTTTTCAGAGCAGCTCAGAAAATTTCAGTTCTAAGAAGGGGAGAAGAGTCATTTCGAAATATAATGCTAAGGAAACTGTTTAGCTTTCTCAGCAATGTGCAGCTGAATTTTCTTCTGTCCAGGGAGAAGAGTAAGAAGCTGGTACAACTTACAATGGCACTCCTGTATACGTCTACAGTGCCTCTCCATTTCATGTTTGTAGATTTCATGTCCATGCAACATGGTTGGGGTGGGGGGAAGCAGGGGCATCACATCTGTAACCTGGGGTCAATTGTTAATTTCTGAGAAGGTGGTGGAGACTATACCCAAAAGATTACTCACAGGAGCAGCAGATGTAATAGTAAAAAAAAATGTACTTTATGGTGTGCTAACAACCCAAAAATAACTGGAAAGATTATGGGGGAATTTGTAAAACAAGGAGTAACTCCCAGGGAATACTGGCAAATAGACTTCACTGAATTGCCAAGGTGCAACCTATATAAATATTTATTGGTATTGGTAGATACCTTTTCTGGTTGGCCTGAGGCTTTCCCTTGTCACACCAACAAAGCTCAAGAGGTAGTTAAAATCTTATTAAAGGAGATTATCCCTAGATTTGGTGTAACAGAAGGTATCTCTTGTGATAACGGCCCCCATTTTATTGCAGACACACTCCTTGGAATCCTCGGTCTAGTTGTAAAGTGGAAAGAATGAACCAAACTCTAAAAAGGCAGATATCCAGACTTTGCGAGGAAACTCATCTTAAATGGACAGAAACTCTTCCTTTAGCCCTTTCGAGAGTTCAAATAACTCCAAGGATAAAGGAAGGAGTAAGCCCCTTTGAAATTTTGCATGGAAAACCATACCGAATCAATCATTTAACTACAAAAACAAATCAGATGCATATAAAGGGCCATTTAAAGTGACAGAGATTGTAGGGGGTTTTTTTTTGTGTGTGTATGGTTGGACTCGATGATCTCAAAGGTCCCTTCCAACCATGAAGATTCTATGATTCTATGATTCTAAACTGTGATTAAAGAATATTTAATCTCTCTCTCCCAAAGTTTATCCTCCTTGCACAGGTATTTGAACCAGAAGACTCCTCTTCCTTTGGACCCCCCAGTGCATCCGTTCCAACCCAGAGACACAGTTTATATAAAAAGCTGGAAAGATGAGCCGCTGAAGGAAAAGTAGAAAGGACCCTATACTGGCTGTTAAAGACTACTGCCGTCAAGGTAGAAGGAATTAATTCCTGGATTCATTATACTAGGGTGAAGAAAGCACCGATCGCAGAAATGAATCACTGGAAATCTGAAGAGATAGAACCCTTAAGACTGAAATTTTCTAAAATTTAATGAGTTGTAGTTGGGAAAATAGCTGTTTAAAATTAGTATTAATTGGGTTTTTTTAACTACTTGGTTTATGTTACCTATGACTGCTATTTGTATAAAAAACTTTTTCAAAATTTTGTGTAAAAAAACCAGAAAGATTTGAAAATGAAGGTCAGGATGATGTTGCTGATGCTGATTTATCAAAACATACATATCTGTAGTAATAATTTAGTTTTGCAGCTCATCCAGTCATTTGTGAAAATCTACAATGTGAGTCAAATTACAGCATGTCTGCCTTTACCAAAGACAGCGTCCTCTCCTTTGGATTGGGAAATAATTCTTCCTATAGGACATACTGTATGGGTAGCCAGTGATGGAACTTGGTCAACACAGTTTTCTTTAAAAGGACCAAAGAAAAAAATTCCCTTAGGCATGTTGACATTATGTCCTTTGTGGTGGAAAAGGCCTTTGACCCCTGAATTATGGGGAAATGTTAAGAGGCCTAACACCAACTCTTGGCAACACCCTTCCACAGGGACAACAGTAGGATGGGTGTTGAAATCCATATTTAGTCCCCAAATTACCTCATACAGAAATCATGTTTGGTTACATAATCTGACAGGGCAAATTGAGGCTCTGGCTAATGCTACCAGGATTGGATTACATGATCTTAACGTCAGATTACAAACAACTTCAAGAATGACATTGCAAAATCGATTGACTTTGGACTTATTGTTATTGCATGAACATGGTGTATGTGGATACTTGAAATTGAACAACAACCAATGTTGTGTCCACATACCCAATGTGACAGAAGATTTGGAAAAACAATTAGATACTATAAACCAAGTGGCAAAATCAAGCAGGAATACATGAGAGGCAATGGAAACAGGATGGTTGAACAAGATCTTGCATGGATTTGGGTTTTCCCTGACTGGATGGCTGCAAAGTTTATTGCAAAACCTAATCTTTTTGTGATCATACTGATTTTTGTTTGTATTTTGTTTGGATATCTTAAGAGTATCATTACCAGGCAATTTTCTCAGTCTTATGTTTTAGTGATGCAGGATAGAAAATGAGACTTGTCGAAGTACATAAAGACTTCAGTAAGTCTCAAAGGGGGAAATTGTTGTAGTAAAATTGATATTAACTAGAAAAATGAAATGTAACATGTAATCAAAGTAACCAAGGGAACCTGACACTGCTGCTAAAAGTCCTCTATACGGCCCCAACCCTATTTGATCATTTATAGAGAAATAGTAACTAGACATGATTTATCTAAGATTAGATTAAGGAACTAACTACTAGACAATGTAGCTTTGTTAATAAGCAGGATATTCCTGTCAAGAGAGTGATGAACTGTAGGCCTGGTCAGCAAACCAAGAAAACCACCTGGAACTGACAAGATTAGAGGAGAAGGTAGTAAAAGGTAATTTCGGCAGGGGGAGATCACAACCACCAACTCATTGACCGCCTACCCAAATGATACCACCTACTCAAAAGAGAACAATGGAAGAAGAAGACAGAGTCTGCGCACTAATTTACATAGGAAGCAAAGAAATCTTGACCAATCATTAAAGAGAGTAACAATGAATATTTACTAATTGTTAGAATATGTAATAGTGTATAAAAAGGGAAATTTTTGAAACTAAGGTGTGCTCCCGTTTTGGGACGAGCACTCCATTTCTGTACATTAATGGAATAAACTTGGAAATGCCTCTGCTCTGTGTGTTGTTGGCTTGCACACCAGGTAAAGAACCCAGATTTGTGACAAGACATCCACCAGTTATGCAAAGGTTATGGTTCAATTTGGCCAATAAATTTCCATCTTCCCTGCTGTCAATCAGTTGTTCTTGCAACCTAATTGTAGGGTGTTGCATTTTTATATTTTTAACAAATGGATTCAAAACCCACTGAAACTCTTTGTTTGAAAGATTTTTAAACAGGGTAGAAAATTCTATTTCCAATTTTTTAAAGTGTACAGCTATCAACATTTTTATAGGTCACAAACATAGTTTTCGGCAACAAAATCGCATAACAATGGAAACATTTCCAAACATCCCTTTCCCAAATGCTCTCTTCATAGCATGAGTTTCTTTCAAAAAGCAGTTACTGTCTCACTCCTACTTAAAATGTCACCTTTACCTCATAGGGAGAGATTAAGTGTGTTGTTTTTTTTTTTAAATATCTGCTAAGTAGCATGCTACTGACAGCCACTTGTCATCACAGAAAAGGTCAGCAAATTTGGAACACTTGTCTTTCTGTAAAAGAAAAATGCATAACTCGTCTTTAAGTTGGACAAATCTTAAGCACTTTACCACTAGATAACCAGTGAACCTCTGTGCGGTACAAAAGATTTTCATGGTCACTCTCCATTTCATTACAAAGCACTATAAAGATTCTACTATTTAAAGGTCGTGTTTTTATAAACATAACCCCATCGATGAAATCCAGTAGCGCTTTGTGCAGTTCTGCCTCCAATTTCTTTGCTGCAATAGCTTAACTATGAATGACATAGTGAATTAATTTGATGCATGGTGCTATCACTGCAACCTTACCCCGAAGCCTTTTTTTATTCCAGTCAAAGCAGCTGCTTCATCAGTGGTTACACTTGCACAGTTTTTCCGTAGAACATTGTTTTTATTAAAGAAGTAATTTACTGTTGAGAATATATCTTCTCTGGTACATCTTTCCTTTAGTGGCTCACAAAAAAAAAGAGTTCTTTGTGTATTTCATCACTGAAACAGAATCTAGCAAATACCATAAACTGAGACATGTTAGAAACATCTGTACTTTCAGCCAACTGTATAGCAAACCTCTCACACTTTGTAATTTGCTCTAATACTTGCTTATTTAAATCTTCAGCAATTTTTTGTATGCCTCTTCCAACAGTATTTGCTGTTTAAGGAATTCATTTTAGTTTGCTGTCATATTGTTTTCTGTGCATTATTTCAGCTCTTTTTATCACAGCAGGAAGAACAAGTGTTTCCCCAATAGTACGTGCCTTGTTGTCTTTTGCTGTTAAATAAGAAGCCTCAGAAGAGGTTTCTAAACATTTATCATTAAGTTTAGTGAAATTTTGTAAAATACTGGACTGAGTACTACATGAGTTGAAACATGGATGAAAAAATTGTAAAGGTTTGTCTTCATATTCTGGATGCTTAGTTTTTAAATGCCTTGCTAATCATGATGGCTTCATGCTGTCATTAGCTAATATCTCAAGGCACAATATACAGCCGGTTCATTGTTAATGATAGCAAATGTAAATCTATATTTCAAATAGTCTTCTTGATAATTTTTTATTTCTTCGCGCCAACTGCCTGTCAGATCTGATTAGATCGTCATTGTTTTTACCTTGTAATGTGTCTGACAAAGAGCTTGTACTAAGAGTAGAAGTGTCAGCTCTGCCATTTTCTTCTTGTTGGCTTGTGCTTGCATTATCAGCATTATCTTCAATCAGTGGGTTTTTTTGCAGGAATCTTTTTAAGCCACCTGTCCATTTTCTGAGGGTTAGTTTAGCTAAAACTAGATAATATAATCCAGAAATCCACTTAACTGGGCATGCGTAAACTGCAATACTTCGCATTATGCTGAAAGTGAGCAAATGAGTGAGGGTGACACTGTCAACCCCTCCAACATTGTGGACCACTCCCTCTTCCCCTAGGATACCTCAGTGCCATGCATGACGTCACCATCTGACATACGGACCAACCGAGGGCCCCAGTGTAAAGACAAATATAACATCTTAGTAAAGCTTAATTTCTTTCTTATTTTTCAAAATAAAAAGAAATATAAAGAGGAGTTCTAATATTTTCTTCCTATATCCCACTTTGGAGACCGCTGCTTTAGAAAACATCATGTTAGCAAGTCAGATGTATTAACCTGAAGATTATTAAGTACTTTATCATCTTAAGCTAATCAAATGATGTTAAGACTGAAGACAGAAGTTACATTTTTCACAGAATCTGGAAGCCCATGGAGGATCATGTCAGAGCAGATATCCACACTACAGCCCATGGAGGACCCTACACTGCAACAGGGGGATCTGCCTGAAGGAAGCTGCACCCCACTCCAGTTTGGACAAAACTTTTTTTCACAGATCTAATCAGAATCCTGAGTGCTTTTTCTGATGAGCTTGTATTCATATCTTATCCAGCTGAGCTATTTCACCCGTGCATCGAAGAAAAAACCTTTACCAGCATAGACCCTCCCACTGTGCTTTTCATAACAGATAAGAATGGTCTCTGTACAGGATAAACTTACAACAATGCTACACTCAAGCATTTAAAAGTTTTCTAAGACATTTCTACAAAGACTGATCACTCAGAGGAAAAATTCCTAGACTAGTAATGTGGCACAAGGCACTGTTTATGAAAGAAAATGCCCCTCAATGATGGGGCATCCACAACTTCCCTGGGCAAACTGTTCCAGTCTCTCAGCACCCCCTCATAAAAAAATTCTTCCTTATGTCCAATCTAAATCTACCCTCTTCCACTTTAAAACCGTTGCCCCTTGTCCCATCACTACAGGCCCTGGTAAAAAGTCTCTCTCCGTCATTCTTACAAGCCCCCTACTGAAAGGCCACAATAAGGTCTCCCTGGAGCCTTCTCTTCTCCAGGCTGAACAACCCCAACTCTCAGCCTTTCTTCATAGGAGAGGTGTTCCAGTCCTCTGATCATTTTTGTGGCCCTCCTCTGGACCTCCTCCAACAGGACCATGTCTTTCTCGTACTGGGGACCCCAGAGCTGGATGCAGTACTCCAGGTGTGGTCTCATGAGAGCGGAGTAGAGGGGCAGAATCACCTCCCTCGAGCTGCTGGCCACGCTTCTTTTGATGCATCCCAGGATACAGTTGGCTTTCTAGGCTGTAAGTGCACATTGCTGGCTCATGTCCAGTTTTTCACCCACCAATATCCCCAAGTCCTCAGCAGGGCTGCTCTAAATCCATTTATCCCCCAGGCTGCATTGATATTGGGGATTGCCCTGACCCACATGTAGGACCTCGCACTTGGCCTTGTTGAACTTCTTGAGGTTCACAAGGGGCCCACTCCTCAAGCCTGTCAAAGTCCCTCTGGATGGCATCCCTTCCCTCAAGAGTATCAACTGCACCACTCAGCCTGGTGTCATCCACAAACTTGGTGAGGGTGCACTCAATCACACTATATCGTTGATCACAGAATCACAATAGGATAGGAGTTGGAAGGGACCTCTGGAGATCATCTAGTCCAACCCCCCTGCCAAAGCAGGGTCACCTAGAGCAGGTTACACAGGAACGCGTCCAGGCGGATTTTGAATGTCTCCAGAGAAGGAGACTCCACCACCTCTCTGGGCAGCCTGTTCCAGTGCTCTGCCACCCTCAGGGTAAAGAAGTTCCTCCTCATGTTTAGGTGGAAATTCCTATATTCAAGTTTGTGCCCGTTACCTCTTGTCCTGTCACTGGGCACCACTGAAAAGAGCCTGGCCCCATCCTCCTGACACCCACCCTTTAAGTATTTATAAGTGTTGATAAGATCCCCCCTCAGTCGTCTTTTTTCCAGACTGAAGAGACCCAAATCCCTCAGCCTTTCCTCATAAGAGAGGTGTTCCAGTCCCCTAATCGTCTTCATAGCCCTTTGCTGTACCCTCTCCAGCAGTTCCCTGTCCTTCTTGAACCGGGGAGCCCAGAACTGGACACAGTACTCCAGGTGCGGCCTCACCAGGGCAGAGTAGAGGGGGAGGATGACCTCCCTCGACCTGCTGGCCACACTCTTCTAGATGCACCCCAGGATGCCATTGGCCTTCTTGGCCACAAGGGCACATTGCTGGCTCATGGTCATCCTGTTGTCCACCAGGACTCCCAGGTCTCTTTCCACCGAGCTGCTCTCCAGCAGGTCAGCCCCCAACCTGTACTGGTGCATGGGGTTATTCCTCCCCAGGTGCAGCACCCTACACTTGCCCTTGTTGAATTTCATGAGGTTCCTCTCTGCCCAACTCTCCAGCCTGTCCAGGTCTCTCTGTATGGCGGCACAGCCTTCTGGTGTGTCAGCCACTCCTCCCAGCTTTGTGTCATCAACAAACTTGCTGAGGGTGCACTCTATCCCCTCATCCAGGTCATTGATGAATATATTGAACAGGACTGGGCCCAGTACTGACCCCTGGGGAACACCACTCGTCACTGACCTCCAACAAGACTCTGTGCCCCTAATCACAACCCTCTGAGCTCTATCTGAATTCTTAATATCTGATGAAGATATTAAATAGTACTGGTCCCAGTAGAGACCCTTGAGGGACACCACTCGTTATTGGTATCCACCTCGCCATTGAGCCATTGACTGTAAATCTTTCGATGTGGCCTTCCAGCCAACTCCTTATCCATCTAACAGTCCATCTGTCAAATCCCTCTCTCTCCAATTTAGAGGCAAGAATGTTGTGGGGAACAGTATCAAGGACCTTACAGACATCCAGGTAGGTGATATCCGTAGCTCTTCCTTTGTCCACTGATGCAGAAACTCCATTATAGAAGGCCACCAGATTAGTCAGGCACGATTTCCATTGGGGAAACCTTCTTGGCTGTCTCTAATCACCTCCCTGTCTTCCTTATGGTTCAACGTGTCTTCCAGGAGGATCTGTTCCATGATCTTACCAGGCATGGAGGTGAGGCTGACTGGTATGTAGTTCCCAGGGTCCTCCTTTTTACCCTTTTTAATAATGGGGGTGATGCTTCCCTTTTTCCAGTCACTGGGGACTTCACCTGACTGTCATGACTTTTCAAATATCATGGCGAGTGGCTTGGCAACTACATCAGTGAATTCCCTCAGAACCCTGGGATGCATCTCGTCAGGTCCCATGGACTTGTGTATATTCAGGTTCCTCAGGTGATCTCGAACCTGATCTTCTCCTATGATGGGAGGGACTTCATTCCACCAGTGCCTGCCTTGAGATTCAGGGACTTGAGACATGTGGGGAGAGCAATTGCCAGTGAAAACTGAGGCAAAAAAATTGTTGAGTACCTCAGCATTCTCCATGTCAGTTGTCACCAGTTTTCCTGTCTTTTTTATTGTGGGGATACACTTTCTTTAATTTTCTGTTTCTGGCCAACATACCTGTAGAAGGCCTTCTTATTATTCTTCACATCCCTTGCCAAATTCAGATCCAACTGTGCCTGAGCTTTCCGGACTCCATCCCTACACATCCGGGCAGCGTCCCTATATTCTTCCCAGGATACATGTCCATGGTTCCACTACCTGTGGGTTTCCTTCTTACACTTAAGTTTGACCAAGAAGTCCTTACTCAGCCATCCTGTTCTCCTGCCTTCCTTGCATGATTTGTTACACGTGGGAATCGAGAGCTCTTGTACTCTAAGAAAAATGTCCTTAAAGAGCTGCCAGCTCTGTTCAGCTACTTTATTCCTGAGGGCAGTTTCCCGGGGGGTCCCATCCACTAATTCCTTAAACAACTGAAAGATCTCTCATGATCACTGCAGCCCAGGCTGCCACCAATCTTAACATCTCTAATTAGTTCATCCCTCTTAGTAAGCAACAGGTCTCTTTGCCCAAGTAAGAAGTGACAGGAGAGGAAACGGCCTCAAGTTGTGCCAGGGGAGGTTTAGGATGGGTATTAGGAAATATTTCTTCACTGAAAGGGTTATCAAACATTGGAACAGGCTGTCCAGGGATGTGGTTGAGTCACCATCCCTGGAGGTATTTAAGAGACATGTATATGTGGCACTTAGGGACACGGTTTAGTGGTGGTGGACTTGTTAGTGTTAGGTTTACGGTTGGACTCGATGATCTTAAAGGTGTTTTCCACCCTAAATGATTCTAGGTCTAATAATGCTTCTGCTCTGGTTGGGCTGTCTGTCACCTGGATTAGGAAATTATTGTCACTGCAGTCCAAAAGTCTCCTGGACTGCTTACATCTTGCTATGCTGCTTTTCCAGCAGATCTCAGGGTGACTGAAGTCCCCCAGCAGGATCAGACCCTGCTAGACTGATGCTTCCTGTAATTGAACTAAGAATGCTCTGTCAACAGGGCAGCCTGTAGTAAACAGCAACCATGAGGTTTCCTTTGTTGTCTTGATGCCTAATTTTTTCCCATAAGCTCTCAACCTGTTCACTGTTGGTTTTCAGACAGCTCTGTGCAGTCAATCCATTTTTTATATAGAGGGCAACCCCCCCTGCCCCTCCCTCCTTGCCTGTCCCTTCTGAACTGTTTATAGCCATTGACTGCAGCACTCCAATCATGTGAGTCATCCCACCAGGTTTCAGTGATAGAGATTAAATTGTAGCTTTCGAGCTGCACAGTGGCTTCCAGCTCCTCCTGCTTGTTACTCATGCTGCATGCATTGGGATAGAGGTACTTCAGTTGGGCTGTCGACTGCGTCACCTTTTTCAATGATCAAGCCCCAATTCCTTTGCGGTTTTAAACACCCACACAGAGCATTTGCCACCATCCATGAGTCAGCGTAGAGATGAAGAACTGGCCATTTTTCTCCCTCAGCAATGTCTAAAGCCAGCTGGATGGCTTTTACCTCTGCAAATTCACTCTATTCACCTTCTCCTTCAGCAGCTTCTGCGACATGTTGTGTAGGACTCCATACAGCAGCTTTCCACCTTTGATGCTTTCCTACAATACGACAAGACCCATCTACAATATGACAAGACCCATCAGTGAACAGAGCATACTGTTTCTCATTATCTGAGAGTTCATTATATGGTGGGGCTTCCTCAGCATGAGTCACCACCTTCTCTGGTGGCCTTCTGGAATCACTGCCTTCAGGCCGGTTTGTGATCACTTCTATGATTCCTGGATGATTTGGGTTTCCTATTTGAGCTTGCTGCGTGATTAAGGCAACCCACTTACTCCAGGTGGCATAAGTGGCATGATGACTAGAAGGAACTTTACCCTTGAACATCCAGCCCAGTACTGGTAATCGGGGCACCAGGAGGAGCTGTGCTTCAGTACCAACCATTCCAAAGCAGCTCTAACTCCTTCATATGCTGCCAAGATTTCTTCCTCAGTTAGGGTATAGTTGGCCTCGGAGCCTTTGTATCCTCAACTCCAGAGTCCTAGGGGTCGACCTCGAGTCTCCCCTGGTGCTTTCTGCCAGAGGCTCCAGGTAGGGCCATTGTCTCCAGCTGCAGTGTAGAGCACATTTCTAATGTCCTGTCCTGTTCGGACTGGTCCAAGGGCTACTGCATGCGCAAACCCTTGTTTAATTTGCTCAAAGGCTTATCGTTCCTCAGGGCTCCATGTAAAATCATTTTTCTTTCAAGTCACTTCAAAGAGAGGGCTCACAATCTGACTATAACCTGGAATATGCAGTCTCCAGAAACCCACAACGCCTAAGAAGGCTTGTGTTTCCTTTTTGTTAGTTGGTGGGGACACAGATTTTATTTTGTTAATCATGTCCGTTGGGATCTGATGACGCCCATCTTGCCACTTAATTCCCAAGAACAGGATGTCTCCTGCAGGTCTCTTGACCTTGCCTCTTTTTACTGCAAAACCTGCTTTCAAATGATTTTGGATTATTTTCTTATCTTTCTTAAAAACTTCTTCTGCTGTGTTACCCCCTACGATGATGTCATCAATGTATTGCAGGTGTTCTGGAGTTCCACCCTTCTCCAGCACAGTCTGGATCAGTCCATGGCAAATAGTAGGGCTGTGTTTCCACCCCTGGGGCAGTTGATTCCATGTGTACTGGACACACCTCCAGGTGAAAGCAAACTGTGGCTTGCACTCTGCTGCTAAAGGAATAGAGAAAAAGGCATTAGCAATGTCAGTTGTAGCATACCACTTGGCTGCCTTTGACTCCAGTTCATACTGCAGTTCTAGCATGTCTGGCACAGCAGCACTCAGTGGTGGTGCGACTTCATTCAGGCCACGATAGTCTACTGTTAATCCACAGTCTCCATCAGACTTTCACACTGTCCATATAGGGCTGTTAAAGGGTGAGCGAGTCTTGCTGATCACTCCTTGGGTCTCTAGCTGACGAATCAGGTTCTGGATGGGAATCAGGGAGTCTCGGTTGGTACGATATTGTCATCGATGCACCGTGGAAGTAGCAATTGGCACCTGCTGTTCTTTAACCTTCAGCAGTCTCACAACAGAAGGGTCATCTGAAAGAACAGGTAAGGTAGACAGCTGTGTAATGTCCTCAGTCTCTACAGCTGCTATACCAAAAGCCCACCAATACCCTTTTGGGTCTTTGAAATACCCTCTCTTGAGGTAGTCTATGCCAAGGATGCACGGAGCATCTGGGCCAGTCACATTTGGAAGCTTCTCCCATTTATTCCCATTTAGGCTCACTTCGGCCTCCAGTACAGTCAGTTCTTGAGACCCACCCGTCACTCCAGAAATAGTGACATATTCTTCCCCTTTATGATTTGATGGCAATAGGGTGCACTGCGCACCAGTGTCCACCAGGGCTTTATACTTTTGTGGTTCTGACATGCCAGGCCATCAAATCCACACAGTCCAATAAACCCGGTTGTCCCTTTCCTCCACCTGGCTGGAGGCAAGGCCTCTCTAATACTGAGCATAGTACCTGCTATTAACAGGTGAGTTCATGCGACTTTTGTAGCTATCAACAAATGGATTCATACTCGGACCAGAGAATTGTTCACTGTAGACCAGAGCAGCCATCCTCTTGTAAAAACTCTTTTTTTTTTTTTTTTTTTACCTTGCAACTCGCGTACTTGTGCCTGTAGGATTGAGGTAGGTTGTCCTTCCCACTTTCTCATGTCCTCTCTGTATTCATGGAAAATAGACCACAGGGCACTTCGTGGCCTGTTCCATCTCTCTTGAGTCGGTCTCTTAGGAGGGTGTCTTCTCCTAATGGCTGCAACATGGGTCCATTCAAGAGAAAAATGGGATCTTTTCTCCATCCTGAACAGTTTATCAAACAGTTTTTCAAATAACGATTTAGTTTTCTTAGTCAGTTTTTCCATTGCCACAACGATGGGGGGATGAGAGAGACTGTCTTCATACTGTCATACTCTGTTAGCCTCTTCATTTACAGTTGGTGTATTGGCATCCGGTCCTCCCCAGACCATAATTGACAATGTGCGGGAATACATCGGTGGTGCAATCTGCACAAACTTCCGCAACATAGGTTGTTTGCATGGTGTGGGAAAGCAACAGAAGATCGGCAAGGAGGTTTGTAAATATGCTCAAGGGACTCGCACCTGGGGTACTGGGAAACACGTATATCACATTAATTGTTATTCAGTCTCGGGTGCTTGCAAGTAAAACTCTTGCACTTAGATAATGTAAGTCTGTGATGGACTCAGGGACACCTTATCTAGCCGCTTGAGAATCCTGGCCTGTTGCTGAAGAAGATCAAAGCACAGTGGGAAAACTATGTCTGTTTGAACCCTTTAAATACCAGCGAGAACAGGGAATCCGCGCGCGCTCTTGCTAACAAGGACTCTCTGACTGCCAAGGACTCTTGCTAACAAGGACTCTCTCTCACTCCATGGTGCCTGCGTTCCCTGCTTGCGTGCCTCTACCCGGGTGTTGCTTCAGAGATTCCCCGGTCTGCGAGGTATCGAGATTAAACTTGTTCTTTGCCTTTCATCTGTGGTTTTGTGGTTGTCGTGGTTTGGCCTCAGATGGCAACAAAGAACCACGTGTCGCTCGCCCAGCGCTTCCCGGTACGGGAAGGATCAAAAGAAAAAGGCAAAACTCTTGGGTTGAGACAAAGGCAGTTTAACAGAACAGCAAAGGGAACAAGAAAACAACAACAATAACACCGACAGAGAAATATACAGACGCGAATACGGAACCGCCGCTCCCCGCCGGTCCGGCCCCGGGACGCGCCAGCCCGCTCCGAACCCGACTGCTCGCCCCCTCCCTCCTTTTAATCTCAGGGTGGGCGTGGCTCACATGGCATGGAATACTTAACCCTGTCCCTGCCGGAACCAGGACAGTGGTTGTTCCTGTGTCCTGCCTGCATCGGCTCACACACATGGCTTTTCATCAGGGTCTACATTCAGTCACCAACCACCATAAATCACCTCTCACACAGCCAATTCTCTCAGGTACTTACTGCCTTTCTCCATGGTGGTCCATTTGCTTGGGCGGCATTTGATATCATCCTTAAAGGGATACCTGCGCCTTACAGCTAAGTCACCTCCAGAGACTGAGAGTTTTGTGGCTTTCTCCCAAGTGCCTTGTCAATGTCTCCATCTCTGGCCAGGTTTCCCAACTGCCTAGCTTCTCTACTGTCTAAGTTTATGGTATCAGACCCATTGTCCCAGCATCTGAGCAACCAGGTGATAAGTGTCTCATCTTCATGACTACTGAAGTCCTTTCCCAGATTTCGCAAGTCCTTCATAGAGAAGGATTTTACAATTACCTCTGTGTCTGAGTTATCCCTGTCCGTTGACACTGCCTGAGAAGGACCCTTTCCCGGATCTACTTTAGAAGGACCCTTTCCTTTATCTGCTTTAGAAGGACCCTCTACCGTATCTTTGTTGGAAGAATCCTGTGTAATCTGACTTTAGCTGGTCTTTGATATAAGGGGCAGGAGAACGAACAGACCTCATTTGTTGTTTCCTGGTTACAGGGTGACTTGTACCAGTACTGATGGAGTTGGAGTAGTGGTGGTACCCATCGGAGCAGCTGGAGAAGTCGTGGTACTTGTTGTCAGAGCAGCTGGAGTAGCTCATGCCGGTATGGGTGGTGGAGTGGCTCGTGCTGGTATGGGTAGCAGAGTGTGAGTAGCTGTGCATGTCATAAACACCCTCTCCTGCACTGTTATTTAATAAGAAACCACCCCTGCAACATACACAATAGAATCGATAATAAAATCATGATTTTGATAAAGTAACAATCATTTACGAAATCGACTAGCTCTGGTAGAGTCAACTTAGCATAAAAAGGTGAGGTAAACTTTCCCAAGGTAAAATTGAAAGTGTAATTAATAACAGAATCCACTAGGTGTGCAGGTAAAGTCATTATCCAGCTTATCCCAGCATAGATTTGTATTAAACACCATAGCACAACAGCATGCTTCACCCACTGCAAATAAACAAAAAGAACAAATAAATTATACAACACATACAGCAGGTTAGACAGAATTGGGTCAACTAACTTTAAACAAAACCCTATAAAGGCATGATAAAATATTCCACTCAAGCACGACGTGATGTGAGCTGTCTGGTTTAATTTCCAACCCCTCAAGACTCTCGTGCCCCACACTGGATGCCAATAAATCTGTCGTGGTTTAGGCTGGGCTGGGCACTAAATGAACGACAGATGCTCTCTTTTGATCTCTCTCTCCCTTCCTAGAAGAGAAGAGAGAGAGAATAAGGGAGAGAGGCTTATGGGTTGAAGAGAAACTAAAACTACTTTAATTAAATATTAATAACAAAAAGAAATTATAATAACATTAATAAGAAAATAATGAAATATATGCAATATATACAAAACCGACATTGAGCTCCCAGGATGACAATCACATCACCGGCAGGCACTGGGGAAGTCCCAGACTGGACTTAGTGACAGACAGGAACTGGATTCTGGATCTGGATTCCGGAACTCATGGGTTGGGTTCAAAGGCAGACCAACAGACAGAGTCCTCCTTGGACGCTGGCCATTGAAGAAAGAGGCTGACCCCTTTGATCCCTCTGCTTTTACACTGAGCGTGATGCAGATGGGATGGAATACCCTGTTCATCAGTTTTGGGTCACCTGTCCTGTCCGCTCCTCTCCACAAGTACGACCAATTTACACTCTTCTACTTCTGACCCTCCAACAGGGCACATAACAAATTTAGCTTACCTTGGTTGTTATAGCAGTAAGCATAAGCAAGAGTGTCTCTGCATACCATTCCTTGGTATTAATTATAAACATCAGACCTTATCTGCTAGCAGATGCTGTCTGAAAAATATGTCGTTAATTTCAGGGAGTACAGTTTAGTTAGAAGAGAGTTAACTGAAAAGTAAAATTACTGAAAAGAAAATTGATTCTGTTTTATCTCAAACCAGGACACAGAATAAGAAGTACATGTGATCATGCAACTAAGACTTACATTTAGTGTTGTCTTTGTTGAATTGACATTTTTCTATGTGATATCATCAGTTTCTCTCCCTTTCCATATTTATTTCCAGAGGATTTTAGTTACCTTGAACATGAAATGAAATGTCTCTTCTCCTGGGATCTGTATTTAACATGTGTTGACTCTTAAAGGAATCTTTGCTCAGAGACTTCCCTGAGGGTGCACCTTCATCAGTCTTTTAAAAATGCAAAAGATTTTTTTTAATTTTCATACAGTACACAGTCTTAGATTTTTTTTCACTGTTGACATCCTCCTTCTCCTGGTTTTAAGCTGAGAGAGCAAAGCTGAGAACGCAAAGGCAAAAGCACTATGCCCAGCACAGTACCTATGTCAGTCCCACTGTAACTCTCCTTCCAAACACCACAAATTCCACTCTTCCCAAACTGCTTTTTGGCTAAGTCCACAAATTTTTCATTCAAAACACATACTTGCCTGAACAAATTTGATGATCCTCTATATATATGAATTGAGAATTATACCTGTGGTGACTTGTTTTCCTACTTAGCTCTTGTTCAGCAAAGAGCACAAATTTCTCCTTATCAAGTTAATTTACTAACATTAATGACCATAAGCTTCCAGTACTGACTCTGCTTCCAGTAGAAACAGCAGTGCCTGAGCTGGAGAAACTATTGTAGATGGAGAACGTGGTCAGATCTGCAAAGATCTTCAGGTGCAGTAAAATGAGAGAACATGAACCTTCTCACTTTTTCCTTTGCCCTGTGGGGGAAAAAATCATCCTAATATCACCATAGTAGGCAAAGAAGCAGCAGACATATGCTTACCCTCTAGGTTTGGCAATATCCAAAAGCACGCTAGAGCTTACAAGCAAGCTGCTCTGTTAGCTTTACGTAGTCCATATTTCATCCCACAGAATGGAGACAAGAAAGCTTTGGAGCAACTTCATTTTTTTTCCCAAGTTGCACTGCCTAGACTGCCTATAGTTTTCTGTGGTCCAGGCAAATTCAGTCTGATATAGACATGTTCTTTCTCAGTGTTTGCTCTGCTGCTTCCCGTCTCTAGTTTATTCCTTTCAGTTACTATTGTAATAAGCTGCTACATTTATAATTTAAAAAGTAATGAGATGTCAATGCAACAAGAGTACCTCATGTTTTTATGGTATTATTACTCTTGGCTTGACTTAAATACCCAGGGATTTGGCCGAAGATATCAAGCTTCTGAGAAGTGCTTATGACAGCCTTACATCATGAGGGCCTACAAAAGTCTCCACATGCTTTTAAGTATATTCAATTAATAAAGGTACCATTTGCAAGTACACCAGGGCAGCTTTTTTTTTTGTTAGTTCACTGTTTTGACATTTGAGGAGATGAAATGTGCATTTTCAGCTCCTAGTTTTGAAAATGGGTTTTAACTTCTTGGCTGACAAGTTAAAAATCAGTAACTTTGTTCAGTGCAAAACTGAACAAGCAGTGTTAGCAGACACAGCCTGTTAATATTAAGAGCTAGTCATATAAATAGTTTCTTTGCATCAAACCATATAAGAAGTTTTCATTTCCATCGTTGGAAGAGTTGTGTAAATTCAACTTATCCACTTCCCCAGGTATGGCTCCTGGTGTTCCTCATCTCCTAGAATTTAATAGAAGATTGTTCTTTGTATGCTTTGTGTTTAGAATGATTTCTATATTATATAGGAATCACCCAAGTGAATAGTAACACAGAATATTATTAATTTTTTTAATTAACAACTGCATATTACAAAAAATTTAATCAACTGTTCAGATGGTGGAAGAATCCTAAGGATTTATGATGTCTTCTAAACTTAACCTGACCACATCTCTTCCTCTTCCCCTCCACTGCATTCATCCCTGTTCTTTTCAGTGAACAGTGTTATTCTTACATTGGTTCTTGCCAATATCCTAGCTGGTTGTCTGTCAAGAAGCAAAACATAAAATGAGAGGAAAAGCATGCCTTTCCTTCAGAAGACTTTTCATTTGCAGGAGTTTGATTATTTCTGACTTCTCTGTATCCACCAAAATTGGATGAAATTGGTCCATGGTTTGAGAAGCTACAGGGAAGTCACTGACAAACATAAGCCTAATCTCCTTACCAGATGTGGAATAATTACTAAATTGGCTAAAAATACAAAAGTACAGCATTGTTCACACATTAAGGAAAAGTATTAAATCAAGAGGCTTCTGAGGTAGAAAACAGCTGCAGCTGGCATGAAGAATACAACATCTGCGGTTCCCTGATAAGGATGCTTGTGAAGCTACATGAGGTACGGGGCGGGATGCAATTATTCCACGGCTTTACCTTATGATGTATAGCAGAGACGGGGACGGGACGATACCATGAAACAGATAAGCTGCCAATTAGCTGCCTGCTCGATACTCGGAGCCAACATTTTGTCAAATGTTGATGAAATGCTGTCCTTGTGTGAACTTTGCTCATTATAATGTCATTATAATACCAAAACACACCTCCATCCCAAAGGCTACCTGCCTCCAAGGTGTGACCACTCCTTCTTGAGTCTGCGCCCTGAATTTTTCGTAAACTATACCTTTAAATGTGAGGCGAGAGAATTTCACACCAATCATAATTACAGTATTTATGACTAAAAAGTCACTCAAACTCCACCTTGAAGATAACAAATAGTATAAAAGTAGCCCGAGAGAGGGGGGATACCCAGGGAAGACACCATCGCAAAGAACTCCATCACTGACTTCCGGGATCAGTCGACGGGCTGAGCCTTTCTTCCCCCCCATAGGGACGCCTTTGGGTAAGACTTAGATTATACCGAGTGCTTTCTCGGGAAACTTAGAAATTTCTCTAGAGAATCTCTTTCCTACATTTATAGCCAGGCTGTATCATTTATAACTTTGTCGCGTGTTTGATATATGTAATAATACTTTCATTTGCACGTGCTTTGCAGACAGTGTATTTATCACCGGCAATCCTAAGAACCTATCTATCTGTTGTTTAAATAAACTGCACTGTTTAAGTAGCTAGTCATTTCGGTTTCTCACTGAACGCGACCAAAGACTCGAGAGTGGCTGTGCTAGTTCATGAGCATGACTAGACTGAAGGTGGAGTCCACTATTAGTGTATCCAAATCATAATAGTTTAATACATATTAAACGCGATTGGACTGATAGTGCTGAATTGGGCATCACTCAGAATTTGAACCCAGCCGCACCTAGCCTCCCACCTCGGTGAGGAGTGTTAGAACGCAAGGGGGTTTATCTTCTGCCAAAACCGCTTTGTCGCTTTCCATGCAACACCACACCAAAGAAAACCCCAATATTAAAAAAAAAAAAGCACATGATAGCATTCACATTTTTTTTCACATTGGCTTTTAAAATTAGTTTTGTAATGTATGTATACACTGTGTGTATTTGCTGTCTTGTTCATGTACTTTTTCATGTATATTACAAACATAATTGCAGACTTGACAAGTTGTTGATATTGATTATTGACATTCAACTGTAGTGACTTGTTGAGAGAAAAAAAAAAGAATCATCAGCATGCGATACAATAATCATAATCTAGACTCAGACTTTACCTAAAGGAACATGAGTCACTCAGTTCTCATAGGAAGAAGATAGGGGAGGTGTCCCTGACCATCATGAAATCACAGGTTTTGCCATCCGGCAGCAGTTCCAGTCTAAGTCCCACTTAGAACTTGCAGCGGCTTGATTTTATAGGCAATACCTTATGTGCTGTTACGCTTCCCTGTTACATATTGGGTGTCACCACATCCTGGCAACAATGCTTGGTGGGCAAATAGTCTTGTCACAATGCTGACAGGGGGATTGTCTGTTCTATAACAGGGGTCATCACATCCTGGTGACAAGCACAGTGTTGAAAAGGCGAAGAGAGAAGGGGGTAATACATGATCAGCATCCTTACATACTATGGTCATTTGTTTTAGAAAATGGCCTTGGTTATGCTAAGGATATTACCAGGGGTGTACCAGTCACAGCCTTCTTCCATTTTAGGGGTTTATTGGTCAGTCACAAGCAGCCTAATAGCACTGAGCAATAAAAAACGGGTAGCAATCAGTGGACAGGGAACTTATTACTTATATACTTAATTATTTGCATAAATTGAAAACTAAAACACTCCTGTCTGACAGTATTTCTTGTAGAATCAGAAAAAGGATTCATGAGAATACAATTGATTTTCAAAAGAACAAATAGGCTGCAGTCAAGATCAAATCACAAAACAATGAAAAATGGAAGGCAAAAAAAAAGGAAATAATGAATAAAAAAGAAGTCCTAAACCACAAAAGCAATCACTTTAAAGTCAATTTACAATTCTTTTCTATCATGAAAAAAAGCCAAAAAAATCATAAAAAATGAAAGCTCTACAGTAGTCACACAGAAATAAATATAGAAATCTTACACAGCACAGGAAGGAGCTTTGGCAGAAATAAGTTGCTGGCTGATTGTGTTACGGATAATAGAGGATGGCCCGAGTGAGACACGATGGAAAATTACTAGTTGTACCAAACCCAGTATACGTGCCAAGAAAAAGGACCTCAGTACTGTTGCTGCAAAGACTATGCGCGTCTCCATGAGAACCTGACCTTCGAAGAAGAAGATAACAAGAAGGGAGTACAACAATGTAGTCACGTATCAGACAGCCGCTGTTAGCAAAGCTGGATCATGAATCTGGTAAGGCTCGCTGCATGCGCTGACCACACGTGCAGCGACTCTAGCCTGTACTTTTCCACTCAATCCAGTGCAGGATTGTTGCGTGGAAAGGGGCAAAGCAGTTTTGGCAGAAGATAAACCCCCTTGCGTTCTAACACTCCTCACCGAGGTGGGAGGCTAGGTGCGGCTGGGTTCAAATTCTGAGTGATGCCCAATTCAGCACTATCAGTCCAATCGCATTTAATATGTATTAAACTATTATGATTTGGATACACTAATAGTGGACTCCACCTTCAGTCTAGTCATGCTCATGAACTAGCACAGCCACTCTCGAGTCTTTGGTCGCGTTCAGTGAGAAACCGAAATGACTAGCTACTTAAACAGTGCAGTTTATTTAAACAACAGATAGATAGGTTCTTAGGATTGCCGGTGATAAATACACTGTCTGCAAAGCACGTGCAAATGAAAGTATTATTACATATATCAAACACGCGACAAAGTTATAAACGATACAGCCTGGCTATAAATGTAGGAAAGAGATTCTCTAGAGAAATTTCTAAGTTTCCCGAGAAAGCACTCGGTATAATCTAAGTCTTACCCAAAGGCGTCCCTATGGGGGGGAAGAAAGGCTCAGCCCGTCGACTGATCCCGGAAGTCAGTGATGGAGTTCTTTGCGATGGTGTCTTCCCTGGGTATCCCCCCTCTCTCAGGCTACTTTTATACTATTTGTTATCTTCAAGGTGGAGTTTGAGTGACTTTTTAGTCATAAATACTGTAATTATGATTGGTGTAAAATTCTCTCGCCTCACATTTAAAGGTATAGTTTACGAAAAATTCAGGGCGCAGACTCAAGAAGGAGTGGTCACACCTTGGAGGCAGGTAGCCTTTGGGATGGAGGTGTGTTTTGGTATTATAATGACATTATAATGAGCAAAGTTCACATAAAGGACAGCATTTCATCAACATTTGACAAAATGTTGGCTCCGAGTATCGAGCAGGCAGCTAATTGGCAGCTTATCTGTTTCATGGTATCGTCCCGTCCCCGTCTCTGCTATACATCATAAGGTAAAGCCGTGGAATAATTGCATCCCGCCCCGTACCTCATGTAGCTTCACAAGCATCCTTATCAGGGAACCGCAGATGTTGTATTCTTCATGCCAGCTGCAGCTGTTTTCTACCTCAGAGGCCTCTTGATTTTATACTTTTCCTTAATGTGTGAACAATGTTGTACTTTTGTATTTTTAGCCAATTTAGTAATTATTCCACAAGGATATAAGGGGGCTGTCTCGGGCCAGAGAGGGAGAGATAGACACAAGCGCACCTTGAAGATACAGGGGACGCCCTGAACAAGCACTATGCCTTGCCTTCCTCTGCAATACCGATGCAGCTCCTCATTATCCTGCTGCTCAGCGGTGCTACTACGATCTATGGGGTTGGTAAGAGTCTCTGAAGTAACTTTTGGGACATTTGGGAACTGCTTAGCAAGGCTTCGCAATAAAGAGGAATTCACTGTTTTTTTTTTCTCTGTAGCAAGGCTTCACAATAAAGCAGAGTTAACTTTTTTTTTCCTTTGTGTGGGCTCCGGTTTGTACACTGGAATCTTTAAAAAAGAACTGGTTACATAATTGGCGACGAGGATGGGATTCCAATAATACAAACCAGTTACATACTTTTAACTCCAAATGCAGTGTTTTAAGTGAGTAGGACTGAAAACTATATTCCTCACTGTACATTTACATTATAATGGATAGAATGGAAGAAAAATTGGAATTATAGAATGTCATATAATACAGGTTGAAGAGCTGCATTTTAAACTGTATGTGATGATTGGTTTATGCTAACAGGTAAAATACTGACATCTTAGGCTTCGAATACTACTTGTATTGTCAAAGAAGTCATTTAACATCATTTTTGTGAGATAATTATGTTTCTTTAGCTGTGGTAATATGCAAATAGCTAACTGGATAACAGCAAATGACTATGCAATGTTAAAAAAAAAATAATGAAAAGCCTAAAGCTAACATTTCCCACTTTAAAAAGAAATAGAGTGGGAAGGGCCATGGGTCCAGAAAACAAATTCACACTATGGTTTAAACAGAAATGTCACAGTCTGTGTTGCAAAAATATTACAGTAGAGATATGGATGGGGCTTGCTCAGTGGAGTGCACAGCTGCACCAAGATCGTGCTGTCCCCAAGCTGGTGAATAGTGGATAGGGCTTGGTTAGCAGGGTGCACGGCTGCACCAAGATCGCACTGTCCCCCACACCGGTGAATAGTGGACGGGGCTTGGTCAGTAGAGAGCATAGCTGTCCCAAGATTGCGCTGACCCTGTATGGGGGGGGCCCATGGTCAGAACATTGTCTCCCCGAGATAGAAGTGGTGTTTTGTATGTCTGCTGTGTAAGTGTGTGTGGTCACCAACTTATACCTGCTGATCACCATCTGTGCTACTGTTTGGTTTTTTGTTGTGTGCAGTGTCGTTGGGTGACTCCGCTTGAGCAGGTGTTCTGCCCGGTGCGTATGGTTCTCATACGTGATTAGGGCTGACACTCCATCAAGCGAAGAGTTTGTATATACACAATGTTTAGATGTAAGGACAAGGAGGAGGCGAGTGCACCCCAGGTAGGACCGTGGAGCCATGGTGTACCTTGTGGGATAAATGGGAAACCGGTACTCATGTGGGGCTGTAACCCTGGGGGGCTATAGAAATGATGGAAGTCCTGAAATACTGGTGGGTTTTCACCAGCCAACACGCTTACGCTCTCGGGAACAGCTCGCCCATGCAAGGTGTATGGCTGGTTGTTTGCCTATAAGATCATGGTTGATCAGGAAAAGGAGCTGAGCCAAAATCTATAGGATGCTCTGTAGGAAAATGAGAAACTTAAGGGTGAGCTCTTGTTGCAAAGGCAGACTTTTATGTCAGCCGGAAGTGATGGGGGAAAAAAAAACGGCAGGAACAATTAGAAGGGAAATGTGCCACGTTGGCACAAAAGTATGCCATACGTGCTATGAGAAAGCGGCAGAAAAAGAGAAATAGGACACCTCATTCAAAGCAGTATTGTAAAGATATGGGGTTTTTTCCTTTTTCTATATATATATGTTTATTGCATGCCTTTGTAAATTACTGTGTGATACCCTGTGAGACTAAATGAACCCCAGCAGAAGCGGTCTCTTGAGCGGGGGGGTGGAATATGGGAAAGCAACGGAAGATTGGTGAGGTGGATTGTAAATACGCTCAAGGGACTTGCACCTGGGTGCTGGAAAACACATATATCACATTAATTGTTATTCAGTCTCAGATGCTTGCAAGAAAAACACTTAGATGACATCAGTCTGTAATGGACTCAGGGATACCTTATCTAGCCGCTTGAGAATCTTGGCCTGTTGAAGAAGATCAAGGCACAGTGGGAAAACTATGCCTGTTTGAACCCTTCAAATACCAGTGAGAACAAGGAGTCCACACACACTCTTGCTAACAAGAACTCTTTCGCTGCCAAGGATTCTTGCTAACAAGGACTCTCTCTCACTCCGCAATGCCCATTGAGCACAGGGCCGTTGGCCTATATTTACTTTTGGATAATGCCCCCACTTTGTATCACCAGTCCCCCCTATACCAAAGATATTTGCAGGTGCACATGCCTGGTATCAAGCCCCAGGAGAAGTGGGGCCCACTGCAGCTGAAGTAGTGGTAGCTGATGACACATAGGCATTTACAATAGCAGTACCAGGAGAAGCACAGTGGCTACGTGTGCCTGCTCAGCAATTACGGTGCAGAGATTAGAAGGCTGGGGAGGGACTCTAACCATTTCTACTGTTTATATCGTTGAATAGGTACCTGCAAACACACTACCTCCGTGATCAAAACATCTGGGTAAATCTGTCTAATGTGACAGGACAGGATACGCTGTGTCTTAGCACAGCAACACCCCAAAATCCATTCACGATGTGCCTAGTGGGAGTGCCGCTAACAACTAGTGAATTCAACATGACGATCAAGGGCACTGCCGCCAGCCCCGGCCTCCAGTCGGATGCAAGCATCATCAAAGTATGAGACACTTGGCTCCCATATATTGGGGAGTCCCCTGTATTGCCGCCCCAGGAGCTCTGCATTTTAGGAACACTAAATGCAGACCTATGCGTATTTTTTAACTTCACCAGTACAAACAACAACACAGTCTCCTGATGGGTCAATGCCACCACCCCATGGTACCAGAATAACACACAGTGGTGTAATACTACTACTCCAAATATCATGAAGAGTTACTCGACAGATATGGCTCTCTCACCAGGACTGTTTTTGATCTGTGGGGACCAGGCGTGGGCCGGAATTTCCAAAGCAATTAAAGGAGGACCATGTACATTAGGCCGACTGACTATTTTTAATCCCTGTGTCACTGCAGCTTTATGGTTACAACAGAACCAAACATTACACTGGCATTGATACAATGTACATGCATTTCCCCCAAACTGCAATGACCAAACTGAATTCTGGTGTCCTGCCAGGACCATAGTCGTATCCTTTTTAGCACCGGGAGTTGCCAGTGCACAAGCGCTGACGACCTTGAATAAACTTGGATGCTGGTTAGCCAAGTTCAGTAATGCTACTAGTTGCGGAATAATTACTAAGATGATTAAAAATACAGCATTGTTCACACATTAAGGAAAGGTATAGAATCAAAAAAGTTTCTACGGTAGAATACAGCCGCAGCTGGTATGCGAGGAATCCACTGCATCTGCGATGCCCTGTACAATATTGCTTGCAAAGCAACACGGGGAATGGAGTGGGATGGAAATTCTATGGCCAAGCCCTGTGATAATCCAGCAGATATGGGAACGAGATGGTCCTATGGAACTGATAAACTGCATACTTACTACCCTGAGCCAACAGTTTGTCAAATTTTGATGAAATGCTGTCCTTTGTGCGAACTTTGCTCATTATAATGTCATTATAATACCAAAACACACCTCCATCCCAAAGGCTACCCACCTCCAAGGTGTGACTACTCCTTCTTGAGTCTGCGCCCTGAATTTTTTGTAAACTATACCTTTAAATGTGAGGCGAGAGAATTTTACACCAATCATAATTAAAGTATTTATGACTAAAAAGTCACTCAAACTCCACCTTGAAAATAAAAAATAGTATAAAAATAGCCCAAGAAAGGGGGAATATCAGGGAAGACACCATCACAGAGTGCCCTTGACTTCCAGGACCAGTCGATGGACTGAGCCTTTCTTCCCCCCATAGGGACGCCTTTGGCTCATGGACATGGTTGTCAAGATTTTAAAGGACTGTGTTGTATGAATCTAAGTGACCACTCCAAATCCATCCATGCCCAGTTGCAAGAACTGCACTAGACTGAACCAGCATCTTGTGGAGACCGCTGGGTGAAATCTCTTTGCTGGATGGACTTGGGGGTGGGGTTGATTGAAGGAAATTATACTCATTGCCTATGTGGAAGGAATTTGTCTGTTATGTTTAGTATGCTGTTTGCCATGTTTAATAAGCATTATACGATCAGTTGTAGATGCTGCTTTGCACTGTACCCTTGTACGAGGTGTAGAATATCGTCGTGTCCCAACTACGGACCACAGGGTGGCATGTGTAAAGGATAATAGAGGATGGTCCGAGTGAGACATGACAGAAAATCACTAGTTGAACCAAACCCAGTATACGTGCCGAGAAAAAAGGGACTCAGTAGTGTTGTTGCAGAAACTATGTGCGTCTCCATGAGAACCTGACCTTCAAAGAAGATAACGAGAAGTACAACAATGTGGTCGCTTATCAGACAGCCGCTGTTAGCAAAGCTGGATCATGAGTCTGGTGAGGCTCGCTGCATGCACTGGCCACGCATGTAGCGACTCTAGCCTGTATTTTTCCACTCAATCCGGTGCGGGATATAAGGGTGCTGTCTCAGGCCAGAGAGGGAGAGAGACATGAGCGCACTTTGAAGATACAGGGGATGCCCTGAACGCGCTGTGCCTTGCCTTCCTCTGCCATACCAATGCAGCCCCTCGTTATCCTGCTGCTCAGCGGTGCTATGGGGTTGGTAAGACTCTCTGAAGTAACTTTTGGGACATTTGGGAACTGCTTAGCAAGGCTTCGCAATAAAGAGGAATTCACTGGTTTTTTTTTCTCTGTAGCAATGCTTCACAATAAAGCAGTTAACCACTTTTTCCTTTGTGTGGGCTCCGGTTTGTACGTTGGAATCTTTAAAAAAGAACCGGTTACACTGATACCAATAGAACTATGGCAACTATGGAGGAAAATAATTGACTAATGAAAACAACAAATGAAAAGTGTCAAAAAACATTTTAAGCTAAATTATAACAGAATATAATCTATCCTCTCACAAACATCCAACAGAGTCCCTGCACAATCGCCTTCTGGTCATCAAATGCTTATGTGCAGCATAAGGAATTCCTAGTAGATTTAATGATATCTACATGAAAACCACTTACCCCTATGAAAAAAAAATAACACAGAATTGAATTGAAATGCTTAAACACAGAAAAAAGCAAAATTCACTGTGAGTATTGGGTCACCATTTCCAACAGCTCTTTTGCAGGTGCCAAAGAACTGAAGCAGACTGAGGAAATGAAAAACACAGAGGAAGATAAACAGCATTAACTTGAATTCCATCTGCAGAGAGAATACTGTTAGCCTATTTCTGACACAGATTATAAGCGGACACATACGGCTATATTCAGTCCTCCTCTACAAGCCTGATTAACAGGCTTCAGATTCTTCTCAGTTGAACCATTTGTCTCTGCTGTGGCAAAACCCCAGATACATAATTTATTTGAAGAAACTCAAATGCTTTTAGAACCAGATGAAGAAACCATTTCCTTTTTCAGTGGATATTTTAGCTGCAGCCATATAGGACTTTAAAGCACAGCTGTACATGGAGAAAGCATTTGTTTTCTTCAGTATTTTCCCCTGTCTTTCTAAGGGTTTGTTGTTTATTTTTTAAGGACTGAGTGCTCTGGTTTAATTCTGCGTATTTTTAACAACATCTATTTGGCATCAAATGCGTCCTTTTGATTTTACCTATTTGGAAATATTTTAATGGCATGAGTGATTTTGTGGAACTTTGTGTATTCAACATGGAATTTTTAGAAATATGAAGACAGAAGGAGGTATTCATCTTGCTCACGGTAAGGAGGTCACAGGACAGACATCACAACTCCAAAACACTTGAGTATTGTTGTTGGTTGACCCTGGCTGGATGACACATGCCCACCAAAGCCACTCTATCACTCCTGTCCTCAGGTGGACAGGTGTTATGCTTTGAGAACCCATAACAATTTATTGTCATTTAGACAATTATTCCATCACCCAATGACCACTCCCCACCCTGGAAGGGGAATCAGGGAAAACAAGGAAACATGAGGGTTGAAATAGATTTAATAGAATAAGACTAAATAATTAACATTAATAACACTAAAGAACCAGTATTAATCCTGATACTAATATAATATATACAAGAATTATACTCAGCCAATTCTATAAGTAGGAAGCTGTGCACTCACAGCAGTGCATAGCAAATATCGGACACTGCGAGTGCTATGGCTTAGGGAGGAAGGGAAGTGTCGCAGGTGGAGTGATTAACTTCACTTGTAAGAGAGTAGTAGTGAAATATTTATTAACATAAAAGAGTGATTTAACAAAGTTAGTAGTGAACGCGACAGTGTTTTATGAGATTCGATGAAAGGTACACTTGATTATTTACTGCATAGAGGACAGGGTCAGACAAGCTGCCAGGGAGACCCTCCCGTTGAGTCACGAGGTTCAGAAAGGACCCCCCTGCTTTCTAAACTCCTTCTCAGAGAAGAGTCTAGGTGCGGACGGATACAATCGTAGTCCCAGACTTGGTCAACGGTTTATGTCTGCCGTGGTTTGGCCTCAGATGACAACAAAGAACTACGTGCCTCTCGCTCGGGCCTTGACAATATGGGAAGAATCAGAAGAAAAAGGCAAAACTCTTGGGTTGAGACAAAGCAATTTAACAGAACAGCAGAGGGAACAAGAAAAACAGCAACAATAACACGGATAGAGGAATATACTAACACGATTACGGAACCGCTGCTCCCCGCTGCTCACCGACTGGACCCGGGATGCCCCAGCCTGCTCCAAGTGTCGACTTCCTGCCCCCTCCCCCGGCAGCTCAGGGTGGGCATGGCTCACATGGGATGGAATACCCGTGTATTGGGGAGAATTAACCCTATCCCCGCCGGAACCAGGACATTAGCCACCCCTTATTCCATACCATTTTTGCCATGCCCAGATCTTACAGGTCCCAATGAATTGCCACCACTTCCCCTGTCATATATATATACACACATATATATTCATGCAGATATAATGCCCTTAGTTTATGGGTCATCCCTCCAAAGTGTCCGCTGAGTTCATTTAATCCATGGGTTTGGGCTCCATCTGTTAGAACAGTCTCTCAGGGCAGGTGAGATGGTGTGTGGTGCTAGACTGTTGCATGATGTATTTTTGGAGCTTGTGACTGGTGTACCCGGCGTAGCTCATGCACACAGTCCATGGGCTGAAGATGTAGATCTTGAGGAAGTTGCTGGGCGCCAGCTGCTGAGGTCAGTTCTGATCCCATCACTGCTGTGCTTTACTCAATTCTTCATCAAAGTCCATCTGTCCTTAACCTGGGTGATTCTTACTGTAGTACAGCTGATAGCAATTATAGTAATGAGGATATAAAGTGACAGGGTTACTTAGCAATCAACAACACACAATTTGATTCATTGGCTATTCTCACCCAAAATCAAGTCCCCATGAGGTACACATCGGACTTCCCCATCCTGCCGCATTACCCACCAAGTGCACCCAGGTCCTTGGGCAAAAGCAATCCCACGGATGGGTTTGCCTTTGCCTGAGGCAGGACTAACCCAGACTGTCTTCCCTAGCATATTCTTCATGTGCACTACGGGGACCTTATCCCCTTCTACGGTACGTGGAAGTTTTGACTGGGCAGGGCCAGCCCGATTGGTAGATCCCCTGGTGTTAACTAGCCAGGTAGCCTTTGCTAAATGTGCATCCCAATGTTTTAAGGTCCCACCACCCATTGCTCTCAGTGTAGTTTTTAACAGTCCATTGTACCGTTCTATCTTCCCAGAGGCTGGTACGTGATAGGGGATGTGATATACCCACTCAATACCATGCTCTTTGGCCCAGGTGTCTATGAGGCTGTTTCGGAAATGAGTCCTGTTGTCCGACTCAATTCTCTCTAGGGTACCATGTCGCCACAGGACTTGCTTTTCAAGGCCCAGGATAGTATTCCGGGCAGTGGCATGGGGCACAGGGTATGTTTCCAGCCATCCAGTGGTTGCTTCCACCATTGTGAGCACATGGCGCTTGCCTTGACGGGTTTGTGGCAGTGTGATATAATCAATTTGCCAGGCCTCCCCATATTTATATTTCAACCATCGTCCTCCATACCAAAGAGGCTTCAAACGCTTGGCTTACTTGATTGCAGTGCATGTCTCACATTCATGGATGACCTGTGCAATAGTGTCCATGGTCAAGTCCACCCCTCAGTCACGAGCCCATCTATATGTCGCATCTCTTCCTTGATGGCCTGAGGTCTCATGGGCCCACTGAGCTATGAATAGTTCACCCTTATGTTGCCAATCCAGATCCACCTGATCCACTTCAATCCTAGCAGCCCGATCCACCTGCTGGTTGTTCTGATGTTCCTCCGTGGCCCGATTCTTCGGTACGTGGGCATCTACGTGGCGTACTTTCACAACCAGATTCTCTATCTGGGCAGCAATATCTTGCCATAGTTCAGCAGTCCAGATGGGTTTGCCTCTGTGCTGCCAGTTGCCCTGCTTCCACTGCTGGAACCACCCCCACAGAGCATTTGCCACCATCCATGAGTCAGTGTAGAGATGAAGAACTGGCCATTTTTCTCGCTGGGCAATGTCCAAAGCCAGCTGAATGGCTTTCCCCTCTGCAAACTGGCTCCATTCACCTTGTCCTTCACTGGCTTCTGCAACTTGTCATGTAGGACTCCACACAGCAGCCTTCCACTTTCGATGCTTTCCCACAATCCGGCAGGACCCATCAGTGAACAGGGCATATTGCTTCTCATTTTCTGGCAGTTTATTATATGGTGGGGCCTCTTCCGCACGCGTCACCTCCTCCTCTGGTGACATTCCAAAATCCTTGCCTTCTGGCCAGTCCATGATCACTTCCAGAATTCCTGGGCGACTGGGGTTTCCCATTCGAGTTCACTGTGTGATCAGTGCAATCCACTTACTCCATGTAGCATCAGTTGCATGATGTGTGGTGGGGACCCTTTCTTTGAACATCCAACCCAGCACCGGCAGTCGAGGTGCTAAGAGGAGCTGTGCTTCTGTACCAACCACTTCCGAAGCAGCTCGAATCCCTTCATATGCTGACAATATCTCTTCTTCTGTTGGAGTGTAGCGGGCTTCGGATCCTCTGTATCCCCGACTCCAAAACCCTAGGGGTCGACCTCCAGTCTCCCCTGATGCCTTCTGCCAGAGGCTCCAGGTAGGGCCATTCTCCCCGGCTGCAGTGTAGAGCACATTTTTCACATCTTGTCCTGCCCAGACTGGCCCCAGGGCCACTGCATGGACTATTTCCTGTTTGATTTGTTCAAAAGCTTGTCGTTGCTCAGGACCCCATTTAAAATCATTCTTCTTCCGGGTTACTTGATACAGAGGACTTACAATTAGACTGTAATCTGGGATATGCATTCTCCAAAAACCCACAATGCCTAGGAAAGCTTGTGTTTCCTTTTTGCTAGTTGGTGGAGACATAGCTGCTCTTTTGTTGATCACATCCATTGGGATCTGATGGCGTCCATCTTGCCATTTTATTCCTAAGAACTGGATCTCCTGTGCAGGTCCCTTGACCTTACTTCGTTTTATGGCAAAACCAGCTTTCAGAAGGATTCGGACTATTTTATCCCCTTTCTCAAAAACTTCTTTTGCTCTGTTTCCCCATACGATGATGGCATCAATGTATTGCAGATGTTCTGGGGCTTCACCCTGTTCCAGTGCAGTCTGGATCAGTCCACGGCAAATGGTGGGGCTGTGTTTCCACCCCTGGGGCAGTCGATTCCAGGTGTACTGGATGCCCCTCCAAGTGAAAGCAAACTGTGGCCTGCACTCTGCTGCCAAAGGGGTTGAGAAGAATGCATTCGCTATATCAATCGTGGCATACCACTTGGCTGCCTTGGACTCCAGTTCATACTGGAGTTCTAGCATGTCCGGCACAGCAGCGCTCAGTGGTGGCGTGACTTCATTCAGGCCACGATAGTCTACAGTTAGCCTCCACTCTCCATTGGATTCTTGCACCGGCCATATGGGACTGTTAAAGGGTGAGCGAGTCTTGCTGATCACTCCTTGAACCTCTAGCTGACGAATCAGCTCATGGATGGGAATCAGAGAGTCTCGGTTAGTGCGATATTGCCGCCGATGCACCGTTGTGGTAGCAATCGGCACCTGCTGTTCTTCGACCCTCAACAACCCCACAACAGAAGAGTCCTCCGAGAGACCAGGCAAGGTAGACAGCTGTTTAACTTCCTCCATCTCAAAGGCAGCTATGCCAAAGGCCCACCGATACCCCTTTGGGTCCTTAAAATACCCTCTCCTGAGGTAATCTATACCAAGGATGCATGGAGTCTCTGGGCCAGTCAAAATGGGATGCTTTTGCCACTCATTCCCAGTTAGGCTCACTTCAGCCTCCAATACAGTCAACTCTTGGGATCCCCCTGTGACCCCAGAAATACAAATGCGTTCTGATCCTCTATAGCTTGATGGTATTAGAATGCACTGTGCACCTGTGTCCACTAGAGCCTTATACTCCTGTGGGTCTGATGTGCCAGGCCATCAAATCCACGCTGTCCAATAAACCCGGTTGTCCCTTTCCCCCACCTGGCTGGAGGCAGGGCCCCTCTAATACGGGTCATAGTATCCGTTACTCACTTCTTGCAGGAATGACTTGGAGGTTCCTTCAAGAGGATCAGAAGGAAGATCAGGCTGTTCTGCTCTGCCTGGGGAACTGCCCACTGGAAACTGGGGCGGCACTTTTCCTGGAGGGATCCCCTTTTGTGGTTGTCCTTCCTTGCAACTCCTGTACCCGTGTCCGCAGGATCCAAGTAGGTTGTCCATCCCACTTCCTCATGTCCTCCCCGTGGTCTCGCAGGTAGAACCACAGGGTGCCTCGAGGTGTGTACCCTCTGTACTCTCTCTCTTGAGTGGGGAAATGCCTGCTCCTAATAGCTGAGATGCTGGCCCGTACAGGTGGGGAGTAGGACATATTCTCTTCAAGTTGCTGGACCTTCCGGGACAGTTTCTCCACAGCTGAGACAAGGGGGGAAGAGAGGCTTTCTTAATATCGCCGGAGCCGGCCAGCCACCTCCTCCACCGTTGGTCCTTCTTCACCCTTCCATTCCATTACTGCCAGTGAGTTGGCATATGACGATGGTGCGCTCCGTACAAACTTCCGCCACATGGGCCTTGTGCAGTGCACCTCATCAGGGTCAGTGGGTAAGTCTGTATTGTCCAAGTCATAATAAATCATCTCCCGCATGGCTAATTCTCTCAGGTACTGGATACCTATTTCCATGGTGGTCCACTTGCTTGGTTGACATACAACATCTTCACTGAAGGGGCACCTCTCCCTCACGCCTGACAGGAGTCGTTTCCAGAGGCTGAGGGCTTGGGTCTTCTTTCCAATTGCCTTGTCAATGTCCCCTTCCCTAGACAGGGATCCCAGCTGCCTGGCTTCCCTACCCTCTAATTCCAGGCTACTGGCCCCATTATCCCAACACCGAAGCAGCCAGGTGAGAATGTGCTCACCTGAAAGTCGGCTAAAATCTTTTCGCATATCCTGCAGCTCACTCAAGGATAGGGATCGGGTAGTTATCTCTGGTTCTTCCTCTTCCTCCTGTCCTTGTGATGGCCCTGGTTCATCGTCATCTCTTACTAAGTGAACTGATTTCTTCGTGTGCTTCTTCTTTTGTATGGGGGCAACTGATACTGGCACAGGTTGGTTCCCTGGTTCAGCGGCAGTGTCTGCCACAGGGGTTGGAGTAGCTGCAATGGCTGCCACCGCGGTTGGAGTAGCCGCAGTCCCTGTTGCAGGGGTTGGAGTAGCCGCAGCGCCTGCCGGTCTGGTCTCTGTCTCTTTCTCCTGAGGGTGCTGCATAACACTGAGCAGTGCCTGGTAGATACTGGCCAGGGCCCAGCACAGTGCAGTGAGTTGTGCCTCTCTGGAATAGCCACAGCATTTTCCCTTCAGATATTCTACTACTCTATCAGGGTCCTGTAATTGTTCAGGGGTGAAGTCCCAGACCATTGGAGGCGAGAAGTTCTCTAAGTACCTCCCCATGTTCTCCCACATGCCATGCCACCCCTGACTGTCCAGCCTCAGAGCAGATCTCTGGGTGGTAGTCTTAAATAGTTGTTTAACCCTAAACGAGACCTGGAACATATTCAGCAGACATAACACTAGGAACATGCTGGTTTGAGCATCCCAAGGATATTCAAAATTCTCAAAAGCTGTCATACCTGGCCCGAAGGAGAAAAGGGAGGCAAAAGAGCTGGGGAAAGTGTCCCCCCCTGTTTCCCCCATAGACTGGGTGTAATTATTAATAAATTCTGAGAGGTGGTGCCCAATGTACGGACAGGACAGCAATACCACATAAATGCCCCAAAATAACCGTCTAACAAGTGATGTTATCATATCATAAGCCGATATGGCACAGGACAATAAAGTGATAATCCTCATCCCCCTCCCAGAAGTAACAAATATCATCACAGGGAGTGCATAAGACACATAGGAATTTACATAACACAGCCATGAGAACAAACCAAGCAACATGGTGACCAGCGACTATTTACCTAATAAGATAAATGCATACAACAAATTCCTTTTTTCAAGCTCTAGTTGGATTCTGTCGTTATCTCAACCCTTTGAGCCCCATGTTGGGCGCCAAAAAGGACTGTCGTGGTTTGGCCTCAGACGGTAACAAAGAACCACGTGCCGCTAGCTGGGCTCTTCCCAGTACGGGAAGAATCAGAAGAAAAAGGCAAAACTCTTGGGTTGAGACAAAGGCAGTTTAACAGAACAGCAGAGGGAACAAGAAAAACAGCAACAATAACACGGATAGAGGAATATACTAACACGATTACGGAACCGCTGCTCCCTGCCGCTCACCGACTGGACCCGGGATGCCCCAGCCCGCTCCAAGTGTCGACTTCCTGTCCCCTCCCCCGGCAGCTCAGGGTGGGCATGGCTCACATGCGATGGAATACCCGTGTCTTGGGGAGAATTAGCCCTATCCCCGCCAGAACCAGGACAATGTCTGAAGCATTATATATGCACAATCAATCCATTATATCACTTAGCTAAGATTTCAAAGTTTAGCATGCTATTAGTCACTTACCGAGAATCTGTTGGGGCAAGGAATCTCTCAGCCTCGAGGAGCAGAACCTTAAGGAAGCGTCCCCACTCAAGGGGAGATCCTGGTGTGCAGTCCGCTGCTGTGCAGGAGAGCTCAAAGGGCTCTTGGGCTGTCCACTATTTATAGAGTTAGATAATTGACCTATAGTCATAGAATCATAGAACCATAGGGTTGGAAGGGACCTCTGGAGATCATCTAGTCCAACCCCCCTGCCAAAGCAGGGTCACCTAGAGCAGGTTACACAGGAATGCGTCCAGGCGGATTTTGAATGTCTCCAGAGAAGGAGACTCCACCACCTCTCTGGGCAGCCTGTTCCAGTGCTCTGCCACCCTCAGGGTAAAGAAGTTCCTCCTCATGTTTAGGTGGAACTTCTTATGCTCGTTTGTGCCCATTGCCTCTTGTCCTGTCCCCGGGCACTACTGAAAAGAGCCTGGTCCCATCCTCCTGACACCCACCCTTTAAGTATTTATAAGCATTGATAAGATCCCCCCTCAGCCGTCTTTTTTCCAGACTGAAGAGACCCAAATCCCTCAGCCTTTCCTCATAAGAGAGGTGTTCCAGTCCCCTAATCATCTTGGTAGCCCTTTGCTGTACCCTCTCCAGCAGTTCCCTGTCCTTCTGGAACCGGGGAGCCCAGAACTGGACACAGTACTCCAGGTGTGGCCTCACCAATGCAGAGTAGAGGGGGAGGATGACCTCCCTCGACCTGCTGGCCACACTCTTCTTGATGCACCCCAGGATGCCATTGGCCTTCTTGGCCACAAGGGCACATTGCTGGCTCATGGTCATCCTGTTGTCCACCAGGACTCCCAGGTCTCTTTCCACAGAGCTGCTCTCCAGCAGGTCAGCCCCCAACCTGTACTGGTGCATGGGGTTGTTCCTCCCCAGGTGCAGCACCCTACACTTGCCCTTGTTGAATTTCATAAAGTTTCTCTCTGCCCAACTCTCCAACCTGTCCAGGTCTCTCTGTATGGCAGCACAGCCCTCCGGTGTGTCAGCCACCCCTCCCAGGTTTGTGTCATCAGCAAACTTGCTGAGGGTGCACTCCATCCCTTCATCCAGGTCATTGATGAATATATTGAACAGGACTGGACCCAGTACTGACCCCTGGGGAACACCACTCGTCACTGGTCTCCAACTAGGTTCTGTGCCCCTAATCACAACCCTCTGAGCTCTATCTTTCAACCAGTTTTCTTTCCACCTTACTGTCCATTCATCTAACCCACACTTCCTAAGCTTCCCTATGAGGATGCTGTGGGAGACCATGTCAAACGCCTTGCTGAAGTCAAGATAGACCACATCTACCGCCCTCCCCTCATCTATCCATCCAGTCATGCCATCGTAGAAGGCTATCAGATTAGTCAGACATGATTTCCCCTTGGTGAATCCATGCTGAGTACTTCTGATAGCTTTCTTTTCCTCCACGTGCCTTGAGATGACGCCCAGAACGAGCTGTTCCATCATCTTTCCAGGGATGGAGGTGAGGCTGACCGGCCTGTAGTTCCCCGGGTCCTCCTTCTTGCCTTTTTTGAAGACTGGAGTGACATTGGCTTTCCTCCAGTCCTCAGGCACCTCGCCTGTTCTCCAGGACCTTTCAAAGATGATGGAGAGCGGCCCAGCAATGACTTCTGCCAGCTCCCTCAGCACTCTCGGGTGCATCCCATCAGGGCCCATGGACTTGTGAATATCTAAATGATCTAATTGATCCCTCACTCGCTCCTCCTCAACCCAAGGGAAGTCTTCTTCTTTCCCCGTTACTTTATTCAATGCCTGGGACTTCTGAGGGCTGGGCCGAGCAGAAAAGACCGAAGCAAAGAAGGCATTCAGTAACTCTGCCTTCTCCGCATCCTCTGTCACCATGACTCCTGTCTCATTCAACAGTGGGCCCACAACTTCTCTGGTCTTCCTTTTGCTTCCAATATACTTGTAGAAGCTCTTTTTGTTGTGCTTGACGTCCCTAGCCAGGTCTAATTCCAAGGTGGCCTTGGCTTTCCTTGTTTCATCCCTGCACGCTCTGGTGGCATTCTTGTAATCCTCCCAAGGGGTCAGTCCCTTCTTCCACTTATTATAAACTTCCTTCTTCCACTTGAGCTTTTTCTGAAGCTCCCTGCTCAACCATGCAGGTCTCCTGCGTCCCTTGGCCGATTTCTTTCTCTTCGGGATGCACCGATCCTGAGCTCGGAGGAAGTGGTCTTTGAATATCAACCAGCTTTCTTGAGCCCCTTTGCCTTCCATAGCCCTAGCCCACGGGATCTCTCCAAGCAGTTTCTTGAAGAGGCCAAAGTTAGCCCTCCTGAAATCCAAGGTTGCGATTTTACTTCTTGTTGTTTTGTGGATAGTGCCCATGATCCTGAACTCAATCATTTCATGATCACTACAACCTAGGGTGCCCCCAACCTTAATGTCCTCCACCAATCCCTCTGTGTTTGTCAGTACCAGGTCTAGAAGTGCTCCTCTCCTTGTTGGCTCCTGTACCACCTGTGTCAAAAAGTTGTCATCAATGCACTGGAGGAGCCTCCTGGACTGCCCATGCCTGGCTGTGTGGTCTTCCCAGCAGATATCAGGGTGATTGAAGTCCCCCATGAGAACCAGGGCCTGCGATTGTGAGGCTACCTTCAGTTGTCTGTAAAAAGCCTCATCAGTTTCCCCATCCTGATCAGGTGGCCTGTAATAAACACCCACAACAGTGTCCCTCATATTTTCCTGTCCCTTAATCCTCACCCATAAGCTCTCGACCCGCTCTTCATCCGCCCCTAGTGAGAGCTCAATGCATTCCAAATGCTCTCTCACATAGAGTGCAATTCCACCACCCCGCCTTGCTGGTCTGTCTTTCTGTCATATTCCCATGGGAACAAAATATCTAGGCCCCCACTCCAGACAGTGTTTTGACTGTGTTGCCAGCCATCCCCCAAAGTTCAGGTGCAACTCATAACAACTCCCTCCGATGGCCATGGCTTAGCAGGAGCTGGAGAGGGGAAAAAGGAGGAAAAGGGGAGAGCACACCGCTACAGGAAAGCCTCAGGGATCTGGGGCAACAAGTTCTCTGGACCACCGCCATCAAGGGAGAGAGAGAACTACACAGAAGACTCTCTAATTTATATTGAATGTGACGTTCATGGTATGAAGCAATCCTGTGGGCCAGTCTGGGTCAAGTGCCCGGATCTTGCTCCTCCTCATCCCTGCACGTGGCAAGGCTCGAAAACACTGAGACCTTGAATCCCACATAGCCTAGCTGGCTATAAAGTAAATATTTTTGCGAATTCAGATACTAGAGTCTCCCTAAAGTGGAGTTTTCCCCAGCATTAGAAGAGAAATTAGTCCTGTGTCGCTCAAACCAGGACAACAGGGGAGAGAAAATAAGACAAAAGGTTTGTGGGCTGAGATAAAGGCGAGGGAGATCAGTCACCAGTTAGTGTCATGGGCAAAACAGACTTTATTTGGGGAAATTAGTTTGTTTCCATTAAAAATCATTGTAGGGTAATGAGAAATAAAAACAAATCTTAAAACACCTTCCCCCGACCCCTCCCTTCTTCCCGGGCTCAACTTCACTCCTGATTTTCTCTACCTCCTCCCCTCCCAGCAATGCAGGAGTATGGGGAATGGGGGTTGCGATCAGTTCATCACATGTTGTTTCTGTCCCTCCTTCCTCCTCACGATCTTCCCCTGCTCAAGCATGGGGTCCCTCCCACAGAAGACAGTTCTCCATGAACTTCTCCAATGTGGGTCCTTCCCACAGGCTACAGTTCTTCACAAACTGCTCCAGCGTGGCTCCACCCATGGGGTCACAAGTCCTGCCAGCAAACCTGCTCCAGTGTGGGTTACTCTCTCCACAGGGCCACAGGTCCTGCCAGGAGCTTGCTCCAGTGTGGGCTTCCCATGGGGCCACAGCCTCCTTTGGGCGCATCCACCTCCTCCTGCATGGGGTCCTCCATAGGCTGCAGGTGAATATGTGCTCCACCATTAACCCCTGTGGGCTGCAGGGAGACAACCTTCCTCACCATGGTCTTCACGACAGGCTGCAGGGGAATCTCTGCTCCGGTGCCTGGAGCACATCTTCCCCCTCCTTCTTCACAGACCTTAGCATCCACAGATTTGTTTTTCTCATATATTCTCACTCCTCTCTTCTGACTGCTGCTGGTGTTGTGCAGGGCTTTTTCCCCCTTCTTCACAGAGGTGCTACCACTGTCGCTGATTGACTCGGCCTTGGCCAGCAGTGGTCCATCTTACAGTTAGCTGACATTGGCTCTATCGGACATATAGAATCATAGAATGATTTAGGTTGGAAGGGACTTTAAAGACCATCTAGTTCCAAACCTCGTCCATGGGCAGGGACACCTCCCACTAGACCAGGCTGCTCAAAGCCCCATCCAGCCCGGCCTTGAACACCTCCAGGGATGGGGCATTGACATCTTCTCTGGGCAACTTGTTCCAGTGTCTCACCACCCTCAGGGTAAAGAATTTCTTCCTGATATCTAATCTAAATCGACACTCTTCCAGTTTGAAGACATTACCCCTTGTCGCATCACTACATGCCCTTGCAAACAGCCCCTCCCCAGCTTTCTTTTAGGCCCCCTTCAGATACTGGTAGGCCCCTATAAGGTCTCACCCGGAGCCTTCTCTTCTCCAGGCTGAACAACCCCAACTCTCTCAGCCTGTCCTCATAGCATAGGTGCTCCAGCCCTCTGGTCATCTTCGTGGCCCTCCGCTGGACCTGTTCCAACAGGTCCATGTCTTTCCTGTGCTGAGGGCTCCAGAGCTGCACGCAGTACTCCAGCTGGGGTCCCACTGGAGAAGAGTAGAGGGCAGAATCTCAACCTGCTCACCACACTTGATGCAGCCTAGGATATGGTTGGCTTTCTGGGCTGCGAGCACATATTGCCAGCTCATGTTGCGCTTCTCATCCACCAACACCCCCAAATCCTTCTCCTCAGGGCTGCTCTCAATCCATTCTCTGCCCAGCCTGTATTTGTGCTTGGGATTGCCCTGACCCAGGTGCAGGACCTTGCACTTGGCCTGGTTGAACTTCATGAGGTTTGCACAGGCCCACCTCTCAAGCCTGTCCAGGTCCCTCTGGATGGCATCCCTTCCCTCCAGCATGTTGACTGCTCCACACAGCTTGATGTTGTCAGCAAACTTGCTGAGGGTGCTCTCATTCCCACTGTCCATGTTGCCAACAAGGTATTCATAGCACCGGTCCCAGTACCGACCCCAGAGGAATGCCACTCGTCACTGGTTTCCACTTGGATATGAAGCCGTTGACCGCAACCGAGTGTGGCCATCAGCATTCAAACGTGGCTCAAAATGTCGATCAATTAATTAAAAATATTCTTGCAGGGGGATTGAATCAGAAAAGGTACATGCAAAATCTTTGCAGTTTTACTTCTTGGAATGTTCTTCGAGTCAAAGTGTGAGCTCTTTTGTTATCAGCCAAAGGTCTTCTAACTGATCATTCTGGATCCTATATTGTTGTGATGTTTTTGAATCAAGAAGAGTGGTTTATGAACCAGTTAAAAACTGAAATCCAAGAACATTTTCCTGGTCGTACTCAGACGGATCAACAAAGTCTGGAAAAATGGTGAGAAAACTGATGGGAGGTTTATTGTAACAATAGTTAGCTTGTGGTTCGATGCTTTTGAAGGTTGACCTAGAGAGCAAATTAGACGCAAAGGCAGCCGGAAGTTACACTGTGCACCTTTCGGTATTTCTGTTGGTGTATTATATGAAACCAAACAATGTCCTTCTACTTCTGATGAAGAACAATTATCCTTCAAAAAGATAGACAGGACCACGGTTTCAGATAAGTCTGGATCTAAATCATCAAAGTCGAACTGCTCACACGTCATTGCTTGTACACTTTTCCTTATCCACCGAGTGGTCCATCCATCAAATCCATGCCTTTCCAATCTAGAGACCAGGATGTCATGTGGGACAGTGTCAAAGGCTTTGCACAAGTCCAGATAGATGACATCAGTTGCCCTCCCCTTATACACCTACTCTGTAACCCCGTCATAGAAGGCCACCAAGTTTGTCGGGCATGACTTGCCATTGGTGAAGCCATGTTGTCTGTCACCAGTCATTTCCTTATTTTCCATGTGCCTTACAATAGTTTCTTGTAGGATCTACTCCATGATCTTGCTGGGGACAGAGGTGAGACTGACCGGTCTGTAGTTCCCTGGCTCTTCCTTTTTTCCCTTTTTGAAAATGGGGGTTATGTTTCCCCTTTTCCAGTCAGTGGGAACTTCACCAGACTGCCATGGCTTCTCAAATATAATGGAAAGTGGCTTAGCAACTTCATCTGCCAGCTCCCTGAGGACCAGTGGATGGATTTCATCAGGTCCCATGGACTTATGTACCTTCAGGTTCCTCAGATGGTCCCGAACCTGATCTTCTCCTACAGTGGGTGGTTCTTCATTCTCATAGACCCTGCCTTTGCCTTCTGCGACTTGGTTGGTGTGGTTCAAGCCCTTGCCAGTGAAGACCAAGGCAAAAAAGTCATCGAGTACCTCAGCCTTCTCCATATCCTGGGTGACCAGGTCTCCCGTTTCCTTCCAGAGAGGGCCCACGTCTTCCCTAGTCTTGCCTTTATCCCTGACATACTTATAGAAGTTTTTCTTGTTGCCCTTGATGTCCCTGGCCAGATTTAATTCTATCTGGGCTTTAGCTTGCCTAATCTGGTTCCTGGCTGCTCCTCCCAGGCTACCTGTCCTTGTTTCCACCCTCTGTAGGCCTCCTTTTTGCTTATGAGCTTGTCCAAGAGCTCCTTATTCATCCATGCAGGCCTCCTGGCATTTTTGCCTGACTACTTCTTTGGTGGGATGCATCGCTCCTGAGCTTGGAGGTGGTGATCCTTGAATACCAACCATCTTCCTTGGGCCCCTCTCCCCTCCAGGGCTTTATCCCATGGAACCCTACCAAGAAGATCTCTCAAGAGGCCAAAGTCTGCTGTCTTGAAGTCCAGGGTAGTGAGCTTGCTGCGCACCCTCCTCTCTGCCCTAAGGATCTTGAACTCTACCATTTCATGATTACTGCAAGCAAGGCTACCCTTGAGCTTCACATTCCCCACTAGCCCCTCCTTGTTGGTAAGGACAAGGTCCAACATAGCTCCTCTCCTCATCAGCTCCTCTACCACTTGGAGAAGGAAGTTATCATCAACGCATTCCAGGAACCTCCTGGATTCCTTGTGCTCTGCTGTGTTGTCCCTCCAACAGATATCGGGGTGGTTGAAGCCCCCCATGAGGACCAGGGCTTGTGAACGTGAGGCTGCTCCTGTCTGTCTATAGAGGGTCTCATCAATTCAGTCATCGTGGTCAGGTGGCCTGTAGCAGACCCCCACTGTAACGTCACCTGCCCCTGTGTTCCCTTTAATCTTGACCCATAAGCTCTCCATTGGGTGTTCATCCATCCCCAGGTGGAGCTCCATGCACTCAAGCTGTTCATTGACGTAGAGGGTGACACCTCCTCCTCTTCTCCCCTGCCTGTCCTTACTAAAGAGTCTGTATCTTTCCATTCCAACACTCCGGTCATAGGAGCCATCCCACCATGTGTCCGTGATGCCAATGAGATCATAGCCCTGGAGGCATGCACACGTCTCTAACTCCTCTTGTTTGTTCGCTGTGGTACATGCTTTGGCATAGAGGCATTTAAGTTGGTCCCCATTGAAGCTGACTTAATGGCTGAGGTGGCTGCAATGGGAAGCTTCTAGCAGCTTCTCACATAAGCCACCCCATTAGCCCTCCCTGCCACAAAACCTTGCCTCGCAAACCCAAGTTTGCAGATGTGTATCAGCATTGGTAGAGCGTTGGAGAGCTTATGGGTCAGGATTAAAGGGAACGCAGGGACAGGTGACATTACAGTGGGGGTCTGCTACAGGCCACCTGACCACGATGACTGAATTGATGAGACCCTCTATAGACAGACAGGAGCAGCCTCACGTTCACAAGCCCTGGTCCTCATGGGGGGCTTCAACCACCCCGATATCTGTTGGAGGGACAACACAGCAGAGCACAAGGAATCCAGGAGGTTCCTGGAATGCGTTGATGATAACTTCCTTCTCCAAGTGGTAGAGGAGCTGATGAGGAGAGGAGCTATGTTGGACCTTGTCCTTACCAACAAGGAGGGGCTAGTGGGGTGTCATGGTTGTGGCCAAACTGGCCAATGGCTGGCGACAGATGCTCTCCCCCCACCTCTCACACACGGAGAGGAGGAGGAGAGGTAAAAAGATTTATGAGTTTAGAAGGAACTAAACTACTTTAAGGAAAAATTAATAACAAAATAAAAAGGAAATAATGACATAGATACAATATATACAAAACCATATATAAGCTCCCAGGATGACATCACCAGCAGGCACTGGGGAAATCCCAGACTGGACTCAGCGATGGGTGGGAACTGGGTTCCAAAGATGGAGTCAGGAACACATGGATCGGGATCAAAGGCAGATGAACAGACAGGGTCCTCCTCGGACGTCGGCCATTGAAGAAAAGAGGGATGACCCTTTGATCCCTCAGCTTTTATACTGAGCATGGGGCAGATGGGATGGAATACCCTGTTGGTCAATTCTGGGTCACCTGTCCGCTCCTCCCTGCAGGTGGGACCCCTCTACACTTTTCCGTTTCCAACCCTCCAACGGGGCAAATAACAAAATTAGCTGACCTTGGGTGTTATAGCAATAAGTATAAGCAAGAGCCTCTCTGCATACCATTCCTTGGCATAAATTACAAATAATCAGGTCTTATCATTCTGAGAACAAACAGTGTCTGAACAATATGCTATTCATTTCAGAGAGTTCAGTTAGTTAGAAGAGGCTTAGCTGCAAAGTAAAATTACTGAACAGAAAATTGGTTCTGTTTAACTCAAACCAAGACATATGTGATAACAGAGCTTGCAAAACATTAGGGTCAGTCTTCTTTCTTCAATGGCTGCACTTCGTTGCAAGAAAGCTAAAAACAAATGTGGGAGAGATGGCTTAACTTTTTTAGCTTCTATGGGGAACAAAATGGTGTATGTTTGTATGTGAGCATAGTATAAAAGTTAGGGTGGGCATCTGTCAACCAGCCAAGATCAACTCACCATGTGAAAAAAAGGCAAGCTGGCATTTGCATCCCACTCAGATCTCTGGGTTTGGTATAAATCTTACAACACCAGTTTAAAGAGGGGCAAAAATCTGCTCTTGGTGAATAACTTAAGGTGCATGTTTAGCTCAGAGCTCAGACACTCCTGGGCTGATTGGAGATACACAATCTAATACATCAATATGCAGAGCACAGGTCTCAAACTAAATATATTGTGAAAGGTCAAAACAGGTGTCAATAACTCATGGTTTGGAGGAGTGGCAACTATTAAATAGTAATGTATATAAATGTTTAAATTTATAACAATAATGGAACTGGCATGGTCTATTTCATAGGGCTTACTCCCCAGCTGGGGTGAATGGTCCTTGGCTACACTTCATACCATCAACATCTTTCCATTGATCATTAATCCATCTTAAACGTATCTTTAACTACAAAATTCTGCTTGCAGTGCTATAATTTTCAGGTAAGCTCAAAAAATCAGGGCATTTTATGAGGAAATCAGAATGATATGAGGCAAAATAAATGCATTCACTCGTCTCATGTCAAAGTCTAGAAGAAAGAAAAAATAAATGACTGATGAATAATATGCAATTAGCATTTCATTTACAGTGAGTGTTCTGGGTTGAGCGACACAGGACTAATTTCTCTTCTAATGCTGGGGAAAACTCCACTTTTGGAAGACTCTAGTGTCAGAATTCATTATAATAATTACTTTATAGCCAGCTAAGCTATGTGGGATTCAAGGTCTTGGTGTTTTCAAGCCTTGCCAGGTTCAGGGATGAGGAGGAGCAAGGCCTGGGCACTTGACCTAAGCTGGTCAACAGAATTATTTCATACCATGAATGTCACATTCCACATAAATTAGAAAGTTTGCTGTGTAGTGCTCTCTCTGCCTTGGTGGCAGTGGTCCAGAGAACTCCATGCCCTGGTGCCGGACTCCTGAGGCCTTCCCTTCCTCCCAAAGCTGTTGCGCTCACAGTGTCCGACATTTGCTGTCCACTGCTGGGAGTGCACAGCTTCCTACTGATATAATGGGCTGAGTATAATTCTTGTATATCTTGTATTAGTATTAGGGTTAATACTGGTTCTTTAGTATTATTGTTAATTATTTAGTCTTATCCTATTAAATCTATTTATATTTCAACCCTTGTGTTTCCTTGCTTTCCCTGATTCCCCTTTCCGGGTTGGGAGGGGTCATTGGGTGATAGAATGATAATCTAAAAGACAATAAATTGTTATGGCTTTTCTCAAACCATAACAGTGAGAAAGCAGAAAAAAAATGTGTGGGAGTACTGAAGGGTCAGTGGAAGATTTGTTTCTGCAAGAGTCCATGTGCTACTTTTAGACAAACTGCAGACATTTTTGAACTGAACAAGTGCTTCAGAAAAATTTTGAGATTACAAAAAAAGAAAATTACAGCTTTAGTGGGATTTTACAGTGCCAGGGGTGAGCAGTTTTCCCAACAGCAGCATTCCTAATTATGATTAGTTATTTGTGGTTGTGGAGGAAGAAACGTGTTCAGTGTCTGCATTTTCATCAGGATGAGGGAATGTTTGGGTTTTTTCACAGAAAGCACTGTCTCTTTAAAAGCCTTATCATTTTCTAAGGAAGAATGAGGTTATACAATAGAAATGCTGCAGGGTTACTTTTGACAATTTATATCAGGAAGTATGTTGATGATTATACCGCACAGACACCCCTTCTCTACTTCATCTAATACATAATATAAATATGCAAACTCCTCAAATTAAAGCTTACCATATTTTAATTAAAACTATTCAAATGTTTTGAAAGCTGACATTGGGCATAGCAAAAAGAAAAATCTTCCTAAATTGATAGAACAGATGTGAAAGAGGGAAAGACACAACCAAGTTTTCCATTATGCCTCTCTGTGAGGTTCAGAGCAGGTAAACTGCTGAAGAAACCTTAAATTACAAATTTACATATTCTTGTTATTCCATTAAGAGTCTTAGAAATTCCACATGGCCATAATGTATCCTCCAGCCCCATCTCATTGCAAGGGGGGCAAAATAACAATAGCAGAATATCCATTGCTTTCTCTGGTGATCTGGCAAAAGCTCTGCATCACTGTGGCTGTCACCCATCCAACTCCATCTTTCCTACATCTATTTATCACAAGTCAGGTCTTCTTGTATATCAACAACAATCCTTGCATTCTTGCAAGTGCACTCAAGATACAGTAAAGAAAAATGATGGAAAACCAGAAAAATCATAACTTTTCTTATTTTGTATACAGAAGACTTCCCCATCATGTGTTACCCATTTTTACATACATACTTGTTAAAATCATTAATAATTATGACTGCAGTAGTGTATTGGTTTTGTGTGGCAAGGTTTTGGTAGTGGGGGGGGCTACAGGGGTAACTTCTGTGAGAAGATGCCAGAAGCTTCCCTCATATCTGATAGAGCCAGTGCCAGCTGACTCCAAGATGAACCCGTCACTGGCCAAAGCTGAGCCAGTCAGCGATAGTGGTAGTGCCTCTGTGATAACATATTTAAGAAGGGGGGGAAAAAACTGCTGCGCAACAGCAGCTGAGAGAGAGAAGTGAGAATATATAAGAGCAACAACTCTGCAGACACCAAGGTCAGTGAAGAAGGAGGGGGAGGAAGTGCTCCAGGTGCCGGAGCAGAGATTCCCTTGCAGCCCATGGTGAAGACCATGGTGAGGCAGGCTGTCTCCCTGTAGCCCATGGAGGTCCAAGGTAGAGCAGATATCCACTCTGCAGCCCATGGAGGACCCCATGCTGGAGCACGTGGATGCACTCAAAGGAGGCTGTGACCCTGTGGAGACCCTGTGTTGAAGCAAGCTCCTGGGCTCCTGGCAGCACCTGTGACCCCGTGGAGAGAGGAGCCCATGCTGAAGCAGGTTTGCTAGCAGGACTTGTGGGCCCCGTGGGGGACCCACACTGGAGCAGTTTGTGAAGGACTCTCTCCTGTGGGAGGGACCCCATTCTGGAGCAGGGGAAGAGAGTGAGGAGGAAGGAGTGGCAAAAACAATGTGTGATGAACTGACTGCAACACTGACTCCCCGTCCCCCTGCGCCGCTCGGGGGCTGGAGGTAGAGAAACCAGGAGTGAACTTGAGCCCAGGAAGAAGGGAAGGGTGGGGGGAAAGTGTTTTAAGATTTGTTTTTCATAGAATCATCTAGGTTGGAAGGGACATTAAAGATCATCGAGTCCAACCATTAACCTAACACTGCCAAAACCACCACTAAACCATGGCCCTAAGCACTATGTCTACCCATCTTTTAAATACCACCAGGGATGGTGCCTCAACCACTTCCCTGGGAAGCCTGTTCCAATGCTTAATAAGCCTTTTGATGAAGAAATTTTTCCTAATATCCATCCTAAACCTCCCCTGGCGCAACTTGAGGTTGCTTCCTCTTGTCCTATCGCTTGTTACTTGGGAGAAGAGACCAACCCCCACCTCGCTACAACCTCCTTTCAGGTAGTTGTAGAGAGCAATAAGGTCTTATTTTTCATTATCCTACTCTGATCTGATTGGTAATAAATTTAATTAATTTTCCCCAAGTCGAGTCTGTTTTGCCTGTGACGATAAATGGTGAATGATCTCCCTGTCCTTATCTTGACCCATGAGCCTTTCGTCATTTTTTTTTCTCTTCCCCTATCCAGCTGAGGAGGGGGAGTGATAGAGCAGCTTGGTGAGCACCTGGCATCCAACGAAGGACAACCCACCACAATTAGGAATTATATCATTAGTAAAACTGTGTTTCAATATTTCACTGGCTATTATAGTCAACTGCCATGGCTTGTTTACAACCCTACAGTAAAAAAACCAAAATTTAAGATGATCATTCAGAGCACCGTTAGCAGAAAGTATAAAAAATGCACTATATATGACCCAGAAAGTAACCTTGTTGGTCACTGTGATAGCATAAAAAGCAGCAAATAAAACTCTTCAAGACTTGATTTGAAAATCTTAGAAAGCGGGCATTCTTTACTGGCAAAGCTGCAGCATTGGAGACACACAGGGATCGCTCCTCCAAAGTGTGCCTGTCTGGCAACACAGAGCAGACATATTTATGGTCATAATATTTACATATTCACTACATTTCTCAAAAAATTGTACATATCTTAATTAGCTCCCAGAAGTCATTTACATATTGTCCTCCCAGTCGCGCATGCTTAATGAATTGAGTCGATGGTCTCTGGTGGTCCCTGGTGGTCGTTTTGGCACCTCCAATGTTGTCTGCTTTTTAACCTCGAACCAGCTCTTCAGGTTGTTTTTCCTTAAAAGGAGTTGTTTGCTTATGTGCAAATTTCAATTGAGCAGGGTTCCATTCCTCATCTTAACTTCCTTCTCTTCAAGGTTGGTTTATCTCATGTTTATCTTGCTCAACTGCATGTTGCCTCTCCTTTGTCTCTCAGACTTCCTTTGCTCGTGTCTACTGATACTTATGCAAGCAGAATATACAGTACAAAATTCACCACATCTTAACTTCTATACTTACATACTTTATTCTAAAGCTCTTAAAACCTACTATGTTATACAAACTGTAGTATGTTGGTATCACAAAGGGGAGCAAGAGAGCGGCTGTGCTGGGGTCTGTCAGCCAGCCAAGGTCAAGCCCACCACATACACACATATATATATTTAATATATATTTATTTTAGATATGCCATTATATTTTTTAGGAGGCCTTTCAGTGTGTTTATCTGTGATCAGATTGAAATATGCCATAACTTTGCTGCTAGTCAGCAATAACATCTTTATGAAGATGGTTTGTAATTCAGGCCAAAGAGCCTCACTTAAATAGCACTCTTTTCAATATGTACGACATTCATTACAGACATTTTCTTTTGTAATATAGAAGACATCACTGTAACACTCTAATTCTGTCCTTTTGCAAAAATATGTATAAGCCATATCTCTTTGGGTGAGTAAGGTTGCTCAAATCTAATTTTATGCTGTCCTTGTGTTTCTTTGCTGTGGATCTAAGTTACTTCTAGTTTCTCTTCATATAAAAATGGATAAAAATATTAAATGGATAAATAGATTACACATAATGATGTTGATTCACAGGTGGTATACGATTTCCAGGTTTCTCTAGGTGGCTCTATTTGAGCAGGGGGGTTGGATAAGATGACTTCCAGAGGTCCCTTCCAACCTCAATCGATCTGTGAAATTCAGAGTGCTCCAGGTCTGGACATCTTGGTGGTCAACCAGAGATAAACCGGAAAACTACTCTGAAGGAAAGACTAGAAGTTTTTCCCCCTCAGCATACACTTCTATGGACTTTACCCAAACCAGGAAGAAACTCTAATCTCAACTCATTTGCCTTTGAATATGAGATTTCTACAAAATTCTAATGGGAGGTAGACTTGAATGATGAAAGGAAGATGTCTTATATTCCAAATACTCTAACATACATTGCTCCACTAGATTGATCTACTACAGCACTGAAATATGAACTGCACTGTAATATATGTTCTGACATGAAAATTATTTTTTACTCCTTTTGCCTATGAAAGAGAAGCATATACTAAAGATGTCAGCTGTGTTTAGCAAATGACTTCAGGTGACAGCATTCAGGGACTGCGACAGTAATATTTAAATTGTATGAGATTTGCAACTCTTAAAGATCAACCCACAAATCTTTTTGCATGCCTTAAAGGAATCTCTGTGCATCGAGTGATTCAAAGTATGGCAAAGGTTCCAAAATATCCTGTGTTTTGCCATCTGTAGCTGATCCCACAATCTGAAACATCTGCAATACATTGATGATATCATCGTATGGGGAAACACAGCCGAAGATGTTTTTGAGAAAGGGAATAAAATAGTCCGAATCCTTCTGAAAGCTGGTTTTGCCATAAAACGAAGTAAGGTCAAGGGACCTGCACAGGAGATCCAGTTCTTAGGAATAAAATGGCAAGATGGACGCCGCCAGATCCCAATGGATGTGATCAACAAAATAGCAGCTATGTCTCCACCAACTAGCAAAAAGGAAACACAAGCTTTCTCAGGCACTGTGGGTTTCTGGAGAATATATATCCCAGATTACAGTCTCATTGTAAGCCCTCTGTATCAAGTAACCCGGAAGAAGAAGGATTTAAATGGGGTCCTGAGCAACGACAAGCTTTTGAACAAATCAAACAGGAAATAGTCCATGCAGTGGCCCTGGGGCCAGTCCGGGCAGGACAAGATGTGAAAAATGTGCTCTACACTGCAGCCGGGGAGAATGGCCCTACCTGGAGCCTCTGGCAGAAAGCACCAGGGGAGACTGGAGGTCGACCCCTAGGGTTTTGGAGTCGGGGATACAGAGGATCCGAAGCCCGCTACACTCCAACAGAAAAGGAGATATTGTCAGCATATGAAGGGATTCGAGCTGCTTCGGAAGTGGTTGGTACAGAAGCGCAGCTCCTCTTAGCACCTCGACTGCCGGTGCTGGGTTGGATGTTCAAAGAAAGGGTCCCCACCACACATCATGCAACTGATGCTACATGGAGTAAGTGGATTGCACTGATCACACAGCGAACTCGAATGGGAAACCCCAGTCGCCCAGGAATTCTGGAAGTGATCATGGACTGGCCAGAAGGCAAGGATTTTGGAATGTCACCAGAGGAGGAGGTGACGCGTGCGGAAGAGGCCCCACCATATAATAAACTGCCAGAAAATGAGAAGCAATATGCCCTGTTCACTGATGGGTCCTGCCGGATTGTGGGAAAGCATCAAAAGTGGAAGGCTGCTGTGTGGAGTCCTACACAACAAGTTGCAGAAGCCAGTGAAGGACAATGTGAATCGAGCCAGTTTGCAGAGGTGAAAGCCATTCAGCTGGCTTTGGACATTGCCCAGCGAGAAAGATGGCCAGTACTTTATCTCTACACTGACTCATGGATGGTGGCAAATGCTCTGTGGGGGTGGTTCCAGCAGTGGAAGCAGGGCAACTGGCAGCGCAGAGGCAAACCCATCTGGGCTGCTGAATTGTGGCAAGATATTGCTGCCCGGCTAGAGAATCTGGTTGTGAAAGTACACCACGTAGATGCCCACATACTGAAGAATTGGGCCACGGAGGAATATCAGAACAACCAGCAGGTGGATCGGGCTACTAGGATTGAAGTGGCTCAAGTGGATCTGGACTGGCAACATAAGGGTGAAGTATTCATAGCTTGGTGGGCCCATGACACCTCAGGCCGTCAAGGAAGAGATGCGACATATAGATGGGCTCATGACCGAGGGGTGGACTTGACCATGGACACTATTGCACAGGTCATCCATGAATGTGAGACATGTGCTGCAATCAAGCAAGCCAAGCGTTTGAAGCCTCTTTGGTATGGAGGACAATGGTTGAAATATAAATATGGGGAGGCCTGGCAGATTGATTATATCACACTGCCACAAACCCGTCAAGGCAAGCGCTATGTGCTCACAATGGTGGAAGCAACCACTGGATGGCTGGAAACATACCCTGTGCCCCATGCCACTGCCCGGAATACTATCCTGGGCCTTGAAAAGCAAGTCCTGTGGCGACATGGTACCCCAGAGAGAATTGAGACTCATTTGGGACTCATTTCTGAAACAGCCTCATAGACACCTGGGCCAAAGAGCATGGTATTGAGTGGGTATATCACATCCCCTATCACACACCAGCCTCTGGGAAGATAGAATGATACAATGGACTGTGGAGATAGAGAGTAGCGTAGGGAATCTGTTTGACCTTGATGAGACAAAGCTGTACCCGTGAGAGGTGCCTTGAGGGAAAAGTTAAGCAAGCGCCAGGAGATATCAGCAAGGAAAGGAATGTGAAAAGCAAAGCTGCTGCTCCGCGTGAACAGTCAGAGACGATCAGTTAGAAGACACTGAGAAGCGCGTGGCAATCGACCTTCAACCTATCAGCAGGATGCTGCCTGCGCGTGGACAGCTCGTGAAAATAGCATGCAGCCAATCAGTAGGAGATAGAGCGCGTGAACAGATAGCATAATACTATAAATGTAACAATTAAGCTGAATAAAGTTGGAATTGACTTGCATCATATTGGTGCGTTTGTCTTTCCCTGTGCCCACACGACTGAGAGTCAGTTTGGACCCGGCAATGGACTGTTAAAAACTACACTGAGAGCAATGGGTGGTGGGACCTTAAAACATTGGGATGCACATTTAGCAAAGGCTACCTGGCTAGTTAACACCAGGGGATCTACCAATCGGGCTGGCCCTGCCCAGTCAAAACTTCCATGTACCATAGAAGGGGATAAAGTCCCCGTAGTGCACATGAAGAATATATTAGGGAAGACAGTCTGGGTTAGTCCCACCAGCGGCCCAACTGGATTCCAGTGCGCACTGACCATTTGCTCAGGGATTCCACTGGCTCCTCTCCTGCAATCGGGTGGTAAGCAACACAATAGTGTAATGCTACTGAAAAGAGGTATTTTTTGGGGAATACGAGGAAAGGGTGGTAGGGGCGAAATGTCTTAGGAAGCAGGTAGCATTTGTTAAAAATTGCTCTTAACATCGCGGTGCTTAATATGGTATTTGTTTCATTTTGGGCAAGCATAAGTTTGTCTCTATACATTGATTTGGTAACGAAGGGAGATGTCCCTCATTTTGATTCATGTACACATTGGTTTGTTTCATTTAGCTCTCAGCCCTGGGCGAGAGAGGCCTCTACCAGGAGCTTAAATCTGGCAACAGTGGGAGACATCCCTCGTTTTTGTTTGTGTAGAGACGTTGGATTAGGAATTCTTTTTTGGTATAAAAATGGGTGTTGCTGCTTCCCAAGAGACACCCCTTTGGTCTCCTCTAGGATGCATCCTGAAAAATTGGAATAAATTTGGAGGGGATACCATGACTAAAAATAAGCTAATACGATATTGTAATCAATGGTGAACACAATATCAATTGGAAGATGGTGAAAATTGGCCTGAAAATGGATCCTTAAAATACAATACTATATTGCAATTGATGTTGTTTTGTTGGAGAACTGAAAAATGGGATGAAATACCTTATGTGGATATGTTCTTTGTGTTAAGAAATGATTGACGTATTTGGAAAAAATATGGTCTGGTGAATTCTAAGCATCAAATCAGAATATATGCATTAAGTAAGAGAGTAAAAGGGAAAATGCTTGTTATACCAGTTGTAAAAGAAGAGGAGCTGAATTGGAAAACCTGGACGAGGGCATTCAGCTGTTGGCAGCTCCCCCAAGCCAACCAAAATCTGACAGTTCAAGTGATGAGGGAGACAAAATTACAAGCCCCATATCTAGAAGAACAAGGGGACAGAGACCCATAATTCAAGCCCCCCTCAGAAGGAATGCCGGTATACGTGCATGTACCTTTTACTACTTCTGATTTATTGGAAATTGCAGAAGGTGGAGGGCGCGGATGGCATGACAATGTCACAGCTTTTGTCAACTGCATATAAGGTGTATAAAGATTGTGAAGAAATGGAAGAGAAGGAGAAACAAGCACAAGTGAGGCTGCAGGTTTCTTTGCTGGCTGTCTTGACTGGAGGACAAGAAACAGGGAGAGGTAGAGGAAATATGCGGAGTGGATTTTCGGGGCTGAGGAAGGAGCTGTGAGAATTGTAATGGAAATCTGTGGAGCATTGATTCACAGACTCTGGCAGGGTATGGACCAAAGACCTTTATTACAGCAATTTTCCGAGTTTTATAGGTACAGGTACTGTCCATGCGCAGGCAGCATCCTGCTGATAGGTTGAAAGTCGATTGCCACGCGCTTCTCAGTGTCTTCTAACTGGTCGTCTCTGACTGTTCACGCAGAGCAGCAGCTTTGCTTTTCACATTCCTTTCCTTGCTGATATCTCCTGGCGCTTGCTTATCTTTTCTCTCAAGGCGCCTCTCACGGGTACAGCTTTGTCTCATCAAGGCCAAACAGATTCCCTATGCTACTCTCTATCTCCACAGTTCCCCCTTATTTATTTTTTCTGCAACAAAAGCTTGATTATCATTTTTTGCACTATTTTCTGTAAGCAGCCTAAAATACAGAACACGACAAGCATTGGATGACAAAGACAACGTTTAGAAAATTTACAACATAAGTTGCTTTATACAATCGCTCTTGAGGTGTCATACCTACGGGATTCCCCCTTTTTCATTTATCAAGCATGGTTTTTAAGGTATGATGAATACGTTTCACAATTGCTTGCCCAGTTGGGGAATGAGGAATACCAGTGACATGTTTAATACCCCATGTCTGTAAAGAGGCCTGTATTTTAGCGGACACATAAGCTGGTCTGTTATCAGTTTTTACAGTTTTCGGTACTCCCATGACTGCAATGCATTGCAACCAATGTCGAATAACATCACGAGCCTTCTCTCCTGTAGGAGCAGTAGCTACAACAAGGTGAGAAAACAAGTCAACTGAAACATGTACATAGCGCAAACGTCCAAATTCCATAATGTGCGTAACATCAGATTGCCAAAGTTCATCAGGTGTAAGCCCTCGCAGGGTAATCCCCGCAAATGATGGCAGAGGAGCCGGCTGCTGACAGCGCAAACGACCCTGTGAAATCAATCGTGCTAACATTTCAATCATCATAGTTACTGTTTTTGAAAAGGTATGTGGCAAAAATACCCACTCTAATGCAGTCAGGCTCATTGCGAGTGCATCATCCCACTGTCCTATCAGGGCGTAACGTTGAAAGTCTTGATATATCATAAACAAATCTGCAGTGTGCTGTAATGCCTTCTGAGCTGTTGGGGTTAATGAACGTGGAACCTATAGGGGAGGGGGGGGCAGGCACAGCGCTTCAGGGCGTCCCCTGTATCTTCAAAGTGTGCTCGTGTCTCTCCCCCTCTCTCCGACCTGAGACAGCCCCCTTATATCCTGCACCAGATTGAGTGGAAAAGTACAGGATAGAGTCACTGCATGCGTGGCCAGCGCATGCAGCGAGCCTCACCAGACTCATGATCCAGCTTTGCTAACTGCGGATGTCTGATACCTGACTACATTGTCATACTCCCTTCTTGTTATCTTCTTCTTCGAAGGTCAGGTTCTCACAGATACACACATAGTTTTTCAGCAACAGTACTGACTCCCTTTTTCCCAACATGTACACTGGGTTTGGTTCAACTAGTTGTGTCTCACTCGGACCATCCTCTATTATCCCTTACACATGCCACCCCGTGGTCCGTAGTTGGGACACGATGATATTCTACAACTCGTACAAGGGTATGATGAAAAGCGTCATCTACAACTGATCGTATAATGCTTATTAAACATGGCAAACAGCATACTAAACATAACAGACAAATTCCTTCCACATAGGCAATGAGTATAATTTCCTTCAACCAACCCCACCCCCAAGTCCATCCAGCAAAGAGATTTCACCCAGCAGTCTCCACAAGTTGCTGGCTTGGTCGGTGCAGTTCTTGTAATTGGGCATGGATGGATTTGGAGTGGTCACTTAGATTCATACAACACAGTCCTTTAAAATCTTGACAACCGTGTCCGTGAGCCCCTATACTGTAGTATGCGCCTCCTGTTTCAGACCGATGGTTAGTTGGTTCTTCAAAGATGCTGTGTTCAGACTTCCATAGCTGCGTCCATGCCTGCTTGCTAGGGTTCCGTAGACCGAACCAGGATAGCAGAGTCATTCAGTGCTTCTGGCTTTGTTGCTGCTTGTAGGGGCGCACACACCGGGCTGGAACCCACCGAGGTCCCGTTCCCCTCATCTACTATTTCGTCTTCAGTAGTTTTATTCAACTCTTCTTGGCGATGACTCACTGCAGGTCGTACTAGCCGTGCCGGGACCCACCAGGTCCCGTTTCCTGTGGAAATACAAGCCCCAGGTGATTAACTTAAATGGTCCTTCCCATTTTCCCGTAAGCAACGACTTTACTCATATGTTTGCACAACTTTCGGGGTCAAGATTTATAAGCTTTTTTAAGGATATAAAGTGTCTTAATAAAACTGGTTCTTGCGTGCTTTCATCTATTGTTAAGTGATTTAGTACGTATAAGGCTTTCTGTAACTGTGCCTGTGGGGGTTCCCCTGACATTCCTTGTTTTTGTTTTTCTAGCATCTCTTTAAGTGTGCAATGTGTGCGTTCCACAATGCCTTGGCCGTGTGGGGAGTGGGGAATACCTTTGACGTGCTGCATCCCCCAAGTTTGTAAGAAGGTCTGAGTTTTGACTCCTGTGTAACCAGGGCCGTTATCAGTTTTTATTTGGTGTGGAATGCCTAACACGGCGAAAGCGCCCCGCCAATGACTAATAACGTCACGGCTCTTTTCTCCCGTTTCAGTAGTAGCCCAGAGAGCTCCCGAATAAGTATCAATGGAGACATGTATGTATTTTTGTCAGCCAAATTCGGGAACATGAGTGACATCGGTTTGCCATACTTGCAAGGCTTGCAAGCCTCGTGGGTTGACTCCCACCAGCTGCAGAGGAGCAAACTGTTGGCATTCGGAACATGTTGGCATTCGGAACATGTTTGCACAATTTCTCTTGCTAATGACCAAGACAATTGGAATTGTTTACGCAACGCTCTTGCCGACTGAGGGAAAAATGAATGAGACAATATCAGGCTTGTTCTACCGTCCCGGGAACTGGGGCGGACCAAGCTGGAGCAGCAAGGCGATCAGCCCTGCGGTTGCCCTCTGCTAGAAAACCCGGGAGTTCGGTGTGACTGCGGATATGTAAAGCATAATAAGGGCACTTTCTCTGACTTATTAGTGTCCATAGTTGTTTAAATAGCAAAACCAGCTTCTCGTTGTCAACATGTTTCAGCCAGCCTTTCTCGATTCTCCTCACGATTCCTGCAACATACTGAGAGTCCGTAACTAAGTTAACTGGATCTGTCCATTTTTGAAAAATCTCGACCACAGCAAACAGTTCCACAATCTGGGGTGAGCCATGTGTTTCATACACTTCTTGGTGCCAGTCGTTGTTCTTGAACCAGATGACTACGGCTTTGCCTGTTTTTCCTGATCCATCTGTAAACACCGTTTGTCCTTCTACGGGGGTTGCTGCACACAAAGGGAGGTGCACCAGAGATACTTCTTCACAGAATGTAAATAGCTTGTGTGAGGGTAGGTGGATAGAGATTTGTCCTGGGAACCCTTCTAAAGCTATTTGGAAGGGTAAGCTGTTCGCCTGACACCATTCCAAATATTGTAATGTTAGAGGCACGAATATCGTTTGGACTTTGGCACCGCTTAATTCTATCGCTCGCTTTCGGCCTTTTTGGATCACAGTGGAAATTATTTCAACTCTCGTAACTATGGTTTTGGTCAGCTGGTGGGGCAAAAACACCCATTCGATTATAACTAGTGGATCTTTATGCAATTCCGGAATCCATTGAGCTAGAAGGCCTATCGGCTGTCTTTCTTGATTTAGGATGAACAATTGGAGATCATGGCCTTCGCTGATTCAATATGCTTGACGCTTTTGCAGCATTTCTGTCACTTGGGCTAAGGCTGCTTTTGCGTCAGGGGTCAGGGTGCGGTTCGATAGTAAGTTCGAATCGCCCTTCAACAGGGCAAACAATGGCGATAAGGTTTCATTGTCAATTCCTAACAGCGGGCATACCCAATTAATGGTACCCAGCAACTTCTGTAAATCATTTAATGTTCGTATAGTTGTGGCTAATTGGAGCATCTGAGGCTCAATCGTGTGGTCTAGGATTTTCCAGCCGAGATACTTCCAGGGTGACATCGTCTGTACCTTCTCTGGGGCTATCTGTAAGCCATATTTTTCTAGGCTCTCTCTGGCATCTTGGACCACTTGGGCCAGCAAGGTAGGTGTTGCTCCCGAGAGCAGGATATCGTCCATGTAGTGGTAACAAATGATGTCGGGATTGTTTCGTCGAACTTCAGATAAGGCTTCCGCCACGTATAGTTGGCATATAGTAGGACTATTCTTCATTCCTTGTGGTAATACAGTCCAGTGGTATCTTTGCATGGGTGCTTGACAGTTCACTGTTGGCATGGAAAACGCAAACCGTTGAGCATCTTCTGGCGCTAATGGTATCGTAAAGAAACAATCTTTTAAGTCCATTACTACGATGCTCCAGTTCTTTGGTAGCATAGTCGGTGATGGCATTCTGGGTTGCAGCGCACCCATGGTCTCTATTACAGCATTCACTTGCCTAAGTCATGTATTAGTCTCCACTTTCCGCTTTTCTTTTTTATCACAAAGACAGGCGTATTCCAGGGGCTAGTAGTCAGCTTCAAGTGTCCTTGGCGGACTTGCTCGTCAACTAATTCCTGTAATGCTTCAGCCTTTTCCGTCGTCAGGGGCCACTGCTCTACCCAAGCTGGCGTGTCTATTAGCCAAGTTAGGCGGATAACAGGCCGTAAGACAGTGGCCCCCTCTAAAAAGGCCTCTGTGGGTCTGAAGTTTGTATGGTCATGCCCCAGGCTCCAAGTATGTCTCTCCCCCATAGATTAAGGGGAACATTAACAATGTATGGGCGAACAATTGCAACTTGACCTTCCGGCCCTATTATCTGAATAACATGTAAGCTTTGTTGAGAGGTGGAAACTCCCCCAATCCCAGCAAGCCCGCCACTGGCAGAGGCAGTGGGCCACTGAGGAGGCCAACGCTGGAAAGAGATCACACTCACGTCAGCCCCTGTGTCAATCATTCCTTTGACTGTGATCGACTCTGGCTTGTGACCCCCATTACGTAGCTGACAGGTTAATGTTGGTCGTGTGGCTTGAATTTGGTGTGCCCAATAGATCATTGGAGTTCCTGTGGAGCCAAAGCCTCCTGCCCCTCTCCTTTTGAGCTTGGCACATGGCACCGAGCTCAAGAAAGGGACTAGCTGGGCAATGCGGCTTTCTGCCAGTATGGAGACTGGCGGGGATGGCGTCCATACCATAGCTTGAATCTGTCCTGTATAATCCATGTCTATTACTCTGGGTAAAACAAATAGTCCTTGGGAGGTGGTGCTAGATCGTCCTATTAACAGTGCACTAAGACCTCTTCCCAGTGGTCCATATAGTGCGAGAGGCACACGATGTACCTTTTGGTCTGTTATTGTGACGTCGATGGCTGTGGCAACATCCATACCGGCGCTTCCGGTGGTCTGTGCTCGGAGGCTGTCCAGACCCGTGATGTCCGCGGGCGCATGCCTAATAGGCTTGGGTTGCGGGGCATTTGTGTCGAGGCGCGCCCCTGCTTCGCGCTGGTCCTCCCGTTTCCCGAATGCGGAGATAGCGGTTGCCCGACCTTATTATATCTTAAACGGCATTGATTTGCAAAATGTTTGCCTTTACCGCAGCGTGGACAGATATCTGGGGTCAGAGCATTAGCTCCTGTCCCTTGCGGACAACTATGCTTAAAATGACCTGGTTTGCCACAACGGAAACATATTCGCTCTTTTGTTGTAATGGTGGCAGCGAATGCAGCCGCAAGCATATTGGTTTGATAGGAAATGGATCCCAGTCTATTACAAGCCTCTATCATATCTATTAGGCTTGGATTCTTTAGGGGTTGCAAAATACGTTTACAATCAATATTAGCATTTTCCACTGCTAGTTTTAGCATCAGAGCGTCTTTGGCCTCTAGATTATCCACTTGCTTATGAACAGCTTCTTGTAAACGATCAATAAATGTCATGTATGGTTCATTGGGACCCTGCTTGATAGTTGTGAAAGATTGGGTTGCCTTGCCTGTGTCAGGGACCTTAATTATAGCTTTCAGGGCAAGGTCTGCCGACTGCTTTAAAATTTCTGGTGCTAGCCGCGCTTGGAGCTGCGGAGTATCGATGGGTGACTCCCCCAACAATTGAGGGAGACCTGCCCCCTGTAGAGGATCTCCATCTTCTCTAGACAAATTATCTATTGCGGCAAAACTGCATGCGTCTCTCCAGTGTGCCATAAAGAGACCACGCTGCGTGGGGGTAAAGATAACATCTGCCAATTGTCTGATATCAAACGGAGTTAGTATGTGTCCCTTCATAATGGTATTTAATAATCCTTGCGCATACGGGGAAGTTAGTCCATGCTGCATAATCGTTTTTCGCATTTCTTTAACTAGCTCCCAGCTCAGCGGTTCCCAAGTATTTGGTCCTTGTCGAGTGATTTTCACAGGACACACGAGGGCAGTAGCGGCTTCTAAATCGCCGTCTTGTGTTGCCTGTTTACGTAACTTCTGCCAGTGCTGGGCGGGATCGTAAGTCGTGGGAGCTGCCTGACTTGGCGGGGGATCCTCCCAGCCCGGTAAATCCCTTTCCTGCAAGCACTGTCGTATTCGAACTAGAGGCTCGGACCCGGGGGGCTGCGGCGGTGCTGCCGCCGAATCTAACGGGAGTGCTGACGACGTAGCAGGATGGCCCGGGGGCTCGAGCTTCTCCCCCTCCTTCTCCTCTATATGAGCGGCAGCTGGGCTGTCCGGCGCCCCCGCGGCAATAGCGGCGGCCGCGGCAGCCCGTTCGGATTTCATCTGCTGTAATGTGTCCTTAATTAACCTCCAGGTTGTTAAGACCTTCATAGCTACCGCATCCCCTTTCGTTGCTGCCTCAAACAAAGTTTCACCGGCTTGCTCCCAACTTGATAATTGGAAAGCTGTTGTAGAATCAGCGGGAAGGCCCTTGCTTTTTAGCCATGCTAGCAAAAGCCGAAGAGTTCCTTCATCATATTGTATACCCCTTTTACTTAAAAACTTTTCTAATATACATACAATCGCCTTTTCCTCTGAGGACATTTTTGACCCCATTCTCACACGTTCCCGGCTGCTCACCTTTCCTTGGTGATTAGTCGTCCGGACTGCAGCTCTCAGATACCGCTGCTTTTTTTCGTTCAGCCCGGCTGCTCCACCGGTCGTATCTTCCTACGATTCAAGTCCCTGTTCGGGCGCCATTTGTGGAGCATTGATTCACGAACTCTGGCAGGGTATGGACCAAAGACCTTTATTACAACAATTTCCCGAGTTTTATAGGTACAGGTACTGTCCACGTGCAGGCAGCATCCTGCTGCTGATAGGTCGATTGCCACACGCTTCTCAGTGTCTTCTAACTGGTCGTCTCTGACTGTTCACGCGGAGTAGCAGCTTTGCTTTTCACATTCCTTTCCTTGCTGATATCTCCTGGCGCTTGCTTATCTTTTCTCTCAAGGCGCTTCTCACGGGTACAGCTTTGTCTCATCAAGGCCAAACAGATTCCCTATGCTACTCTCTATCTCCACAGAAATCATTATGCCATTCCCCTGGGACGGAATCAGTGTGCATATTGTAGGCAAGAGGGACACCGGAAGAAAGATTGTCCATGCCTTTCGAATAGTCAGGAAAGAAAGATCGGAGAAGTCATGGGGGTCATGGCAGAGATCGGATTGGACTGAAGGGGACCGGAGGAATTTATTAAAGTTTCCCCAGATGATCCTCTGGTTCCAGTTAAGCTGGGGAATGAAATAATAGATTTTTTAATTGATAGTGGAGCCACCCACTCTGTCGTAACTAGTTGCAAGGGACCCTTGAGTAAAACTTAGATAAGCATTGTTGGTGCAACAGGGAAAAAGACTTTAAGGCCATTTTTACAGCCTATGGAATGTTCAATTGGAGATACTAAATTAGTTCACGTGTTCCTCTATATGCCAGAATGCCCCCTCCCCTTGCTTGGATGGGATTTACTTTGTAAACTGAATGCACAAGTAACCTTTTCTGAAGACTCTGTTTAATTATGTATTCCTCCAGAAACTGCTTGGAAAGCCCAGATATGTCTGTTAACCAAAAAGGATCCTAATGAAGAAATGGATATTCCAGAGGAAATATTGAATGCAGTCGTACCCCTGGCATGGGCATCGAAGATACCCGGACAAGCAAAGAATGTGACTCCGGTAAAAATTGAACTGAAACCAGGAGCTCAACCAGTAAGGAAAAAACAGTATCCCATTAATTTAGAGGCTCAGAAAGGATTAGAACCTATAATAAGCTCCTTTTTAAAGCATGGACTGTTACAGGAGTGTCAATCAGAATTTAGTACTCCAATATTACCTGTAAAGAAACCTCATTCTCCAGAATAGAGATTGGTACAGGACTTATGAGAAATTAATGCAAGGATGATAGATGTCCATCCTGTGGTTCCGAATCCATACACCCTCCTTGCTACAATCCCTAACAGTAATACTTATTTTACAGTATTGGACTTAAAGGACACCTCCTTCTGCATACCTGTGGATGAACAGAGCCAGACCATCTTTGCTTTTGAGTGGGAAAATCCAACTACTGGACGGAAGACACAACTCTGTTGGACTGTCCTTCCCCAAGGATTTAAGAACAGCCCCACCTTGTTGTCCTTGTTCCGGCAGGGACAGTGTTAAGTATTCCATGCCATGTGAGCCACGCCCACCCTGAGATTAAAAGGAGGGAGGGGGCAGGCAGTCGGGTTTGGAGCGGGCTGGCGCGTCCCGGGTCCGGACCGGCGGGGAGCGGCGGTTCCGTAATCGCATTTGTATATTTCTCTGTCGGTGGTGTTGTTTTCCTGTTCCCTTTGCTGTTCTGTTAAACTGCCTTTGTCTCAACCCAAGAGTTTTGCCTTTTTCTTCTGATCCTTCCTGTACCGGGAAGAGCTGAGCGAACGACACGTGGTTCTTTGTTGCCATCTGAGGCCAAACCACGACAGTCCTTTTTGGCACCCAACGTGGGGCTCGAAGGGTTAAGACAACGACAGAATCCAACTAGAGCTTGAAAAAACGAATTTGTTAGGTAAATAGTCGCTGGTCACTATGTTGCTTAGTTTGTTCTCATGGCTGTGTTATGTAAATTCCTATGTGTCTTATGCACTCCCTGTGATGATATTTGTTACTTCTGGGAGGGGGATGAGGATTATCATTTTACTGTCCTGTGCAATATCGGCTTATGATATGATAACATCACTTGTTAGACGGTTATTTTGGGGCATTTATGTGGTATTGCTGTCCTGTCCGTACATTGGGCACCACCTCTCAGAATTTATTAATAATTACACCCAGTCTATGGGGGAAACAGGGGGGGACACTTTCCCCAGCTCTTTTGCCTCCCTTTTCTCCTTCGGGTCAGGTATGACAGCTTTTGAGAATTTTGAATATCCTTGGGATGCTCAAACCAGCATGTTCCTAGTGTTATGTCTGCTGAATATGTTCCAGGTCTCGTTTAGGGTTAAACAACTATTTAAGACTGCCACCCAGAGATCTGCTCCGAGGCTGGATAGTCAGGGGTGGCATGGCATGTGGGAGAACATGGGCAGGTACTTAGAGAACTTCTCACCTCCAATGGTCTGGGACTTCACCCCTGAACAATTACAGGACCCTGATAGAGTAGTAGAATATCTGAGGGGAAAATGCTGTGGCTATTCCAGAGAGGCACAACTCACCACACTGTGCTGGGCCCTGGCCAGTATCTACCAGGCACTGCTCAGTGCTATGCAGCACCATCAGAAGAAAGAGACAGAGACCAGACCAGCAGGCGCTGCGGCTGCTACGGTCCCTGTGGCAGGGACTGCGGCTGCTGTGACCCCTGCGGCAGGCACTGCGGCTACTGCAACCCCTGCAACAGACACTGTAGCTACTGCAACCCCTGTGGCAGCCACTGCAGCTACTCCAACCCCGGTGACAGCCACTGCTGCTGAACCAGGGAACCAACCCGTGTCAGTGTCCGTTGCCCGCATACAGAAGAAGAAGTACACAAAGAAATCAGTTCGCATAGTAAGAGATGATGATGAACCAGGGCCATCACAAGGACAGGAGGAAGAGGCAGAACCAGAGATAATTACCCAATCCCTATCCCTGAGTGAGCTGCGGGATATGCGAAAAGATTTTAGCCGACTTTCAGGCGAGCACATTGTCACCTGGCTGCTTCGGTGTTGGGATAACGGGGCCAGTAGCCTGGAATTAGAGGGTAGGGAAGCCAGGCAGCTGGGATCCCTGTCTAGGGAAGGGGGCATTGACAAGGCAATTGGAAAGAAGACCCAAGCCCTCAGCCTCTGGAAACGACTCCTGTCAGGCGTGGGGGAGAGGTCCCCCTTCAGTGAAGATGTTGTATGTCAACCAAGCAAGTGGACCACTATGGAAAGAGGTATCCAGTACCTGAGAGAATTAGCCGTCCGGGAGATGATTTATTATGACTTGGACAATACAGACTTACCCACAGACCCTGATGAGGTGCACTGCACAAGGCCCATGTGGCAGAAGTTTGTACGGAGCGCACCATCGTCATATGCCAACTCACTGGCAGTAATGGAATAGAAGGGTGAAGAAGGACCAACGGTGGATGAGATGGCTGGCCGGCTCCGGCGATATTAAGAAAGCCTCTCTTCCCCCCTTGTCTCAGCTGTGGAGAAACTGTCCCGGAAGGTCCAGCAACTTGAAGAGAATATATCCTACTCCCCACCTGTATGGGCCAGCATCTCAGCTATTAGGAGCAGGCATTTCCCCACTCGAGAGAGAGAGTACAGAGGGTACACACCACGAGGCACCCTGTGGTTCTACCTGCATGACGACGGGGAGGACATGAGGAAGTGGAATGGACAACCTACTTGGATCCTGCAGACACGGGTACAGGAGTTGCAAGGAAGGACAACCACAAAAGGAGATCCCTCCAGGAAAAGTGCTGCCCCAGTTTCCAGCGGGCAGTTCCCCAGACAGACCATAAGGCCTGATCTTGCTTCTGATCCTCTTGAAGGAACCTCCAAGTCATTCCTGCAAGAAGTGAGTACCGGATACCATGACCAGTATTAGAGGGGCCCTGCCTCCAGCCAGGTGGAGGAGAGGGACAACCGGGTTTATTGGGCAGTGTGGATTCGATGGCCTGGCACATCAGACCCACAGGAGTATAGGGCTCTAGTGGACACAGGAGCACAGTGCACTCTGATACCATCAAGCTATAGAGGGGCAGAACCCATTTGTATTTCTGGGGTCACAGGGGGATCCCAAGAGTTGACTGTACTGGAGGCTGAAGTGAGCCTAACTGGGAATGAGTGGCAAAAGCATCCCATTGTGACTGACCCAGATGCTCCATGCATCCTTGGTATAGATTACCTCAGGAGAGGGTATTTTAAGGACCCAAAGGGGTACCGGTGGGCCTTTGGCATAGCTGCCTTGGAGACGGAGGAAGTTAAACAGTTGTCTACCTTGCCTGGTCTCTCGGAGGACTCTTCTGTTGTGGGGTTGTTGAGGGTCAAAGAACAGCAGGTGCCGATTGCTACCACAACAGTGCATCGGCGGCAATATCGCACTAACCGAGACTCTCTGATTCCCATCCATAAGCTGATTCGTCAACTAGAGGTTCAAGGAGTGATCAGCAAGACTCGCTCGCCTTTTAACAGTCCTATATGGCCGGTGCGAAAATCCAATGGAGAGTGGAGACTAACTGTAGACTATCGGGGCCTGAATGAAGTCACGCCACCACTGAGCGCTGCTGTGCCGGACATGCTAGAACTCCAGTATGAACTGGAGTCCAAGGCAGCCAAGTGGTATGCCACGATTGATATAGCGAATGCATTCTTCTCAATCCCTTTGGCAGCAGAGTGCAGGCCACAGTTTGCTTTCACTTGGAGGGGCATCCAGTACACCTGGAATCGACTGCCCCAGGGGTGGAAACACAGCCCCACCATTTCCCATGGAGTGATCCAGACTGCACTGGAACAGGGTGAAGCCCCAGAACATCTGCAATACATTGATGACATCATTGTATGGGGCAACACAGCCGAAGAAGGTTTTGAGAAAGGGGATAAAATAGTCCAAATCCTTCTGAAAGCTGGTTTTGCCATAAAACGAAGTAAGGTCAAGGACCTGCGCAGGAGATCCAGTTCTTAGGAATAAAATGGCAAGATGGATGCCGTCAGATCCCAATGGATGTGATCAACAAAAGAGCAGCTATGTCTCCACCAACTAACAAAAAGGAAACACAAGCTTTCTCAGGCACTGTGGGTTTTTGGAGGATGCATATCCCAGATTACAGTCTAATTGTAAGCCCTCTGTATCAAGTAACCCGGAAGAAGAACGATTTTAAATGGGGTCCTGAGCAACGACAAGCTTTTGAACAAATCAAACAGGAAATAGTCCATGCAGTGGCCCTGGGGCCAGTCCGGGCAGGACAAGATGTTAAAAATGTGCTCTACACCGCAGCCGGGGAGAATGGCCCTACCTGGAGCCTCTGGCAGAAGGCACCAGGGGAGACTGGAGGTCGACCCCTAGGGTATTGGAGTAGGGGATACAGAGGATCCGAAGCCCGCTACACTCCAACAGAAAAGGAGATATTGGCAGCATATGAAGGGATTCGAGCTGCTTCGGAAGTGGTTGGTACAGAAGCACAGCTCCTCTTAGCACCTCGACTGCCGGTGCTGGGTTGGATGTTCAAAGAAAGGGTCCCCACCACACATCATGCAACTGATGCTACATGGAGTAAGTGGATTGCACTGATCACACAGTGAACTCGAATGGGAAACCCCAGTCGCCCAGGAATTCTGGAAGTGATCATGGACTGGCCAGAAGGCAAGGATTTTGGAATGTCACCAGAGGAGGAGGTGACGCGTGCGGAAGAGGCCCCACCATATAATAAACTGCCAGAAAATGAGAAGCAATATGCCCTGTTCACTGATGGGTCCTGCCGGATTGTGGGA